>VWZX01006105.1:600000-976541 GCA_013399015.1 Galbula dea | reverse complement strand
AGGGGGGCCGCCACCCCGGCGCTGCGGCTCCGCCCGCCTCCCTCGGCCCCCGGCAGACGGGCAGCCCGGCCCTGCGGCAGCGCCCGCTCCTCTCGACAGCGCGGCCCGCTCGCCGTCGTCGCCCGCATTTAAGGTGCGGCGGGGCTCGGCGGGGCGGGGGGCGGACGGCGGCGGTGCTGCCCCACGCCTCGCTGCGGGTGTCGGGTTTCAAAGCCGGCCCTGCCTCGCCGCTCGCCTGGAGGGGCGGGGTGGCCGCCGGGGTCGCCCCGCTTCGCCTTCGGNGCCCCACAAGAGAGCGCGCCTCGGGCGGCGAGCCCCTCTGGCCGCAGCCCACCCGGAGGGGGCGGCTGCACCGGTCGGACCGGACCCGATTCTTCTACCCCCCTCCCCCCGCCCAACTCACTCACTTGTCGTAGTCTTGTGTCATGTCTGGCGGAGGCAGCGGGCGGCAGAACTGGCCCGGCTGGTCGGGAGGGCGAGGCGGGGGCGAGCAGAGAGAGCAGCGCGCAACCCGCCGCACCGACGAGTTTTGTCGGCTTTTCTCGCCCGCTCAGGTGGCTCCTGCAGCCACAGGTGGACGGGCGCCCCGCGACACATCCCATTGGCTGCCCTGGACCGCGGGGCGGAGCCGCCGCGCCCCCATTGGGCGGCCGTGCCCGGAGGGGTGGTGCCGCTGTCCGTGCGGGGCTCAACGGGGGAGGTGGCTGAGTTGTTAGAGCCCGGGCTGAGCTGTGCAGAATCGAACCGAACAAGGCGGGCTGGGCAGCGGGTGATACGAGCCGCAGCCGTTCCTTACCACGCAGGGAACAGTGCAAATAAGGGACGAGTAAAACTTCAAGGGGAAGAAGCCTCTCCAGGGCCCGGCGCCCCTCCAGCCCGCCCGGCAGCGCACCCCGCTGCCAAAAGGCGCTTTCCAGAGAAAAAAATACCCTTTTCACCTTTCCTCATCCATGTACAGCATTCCTGAGGGCTAATGGGCTGACAGCGCAGCTTCACCGGAGGCCCCAGCACCCTCCTCCCAGCCCGGTAGGCGCAGGCTCCCCAGGCGGCCTGTCCCGCTCCCCGCTCAGGGCCGGGGCCGCGTCAGGACAAGTATCGCCTCCCAGGACCCGGTCCTGGGCTGGGACTCACAGTATGGTATGGTAGGGTATACGGGAATCACCCTGGCATTTTTTTTTTTTTCCTCCACTAAAAATGGGTTTCCCTTCTCTCTCTCCCATCCCATATAACTTTTATTTGTTGTTCCTGTACTGAACCCATTTTTAGGCAAGTCTAAAAACGACACAAGGCATGTTAATTTGCACAAGCTCTGCACCGACTGCTTAACTACCGTCGATCGTTATGTGAACCCAGGTTTGGAGAAAGAGGGAGGTTTACGATGGAGTTACTGCTGGAAATGCATCTTACTCCTCTAGTTTAACAACAGCAGCAACATTACAAATACACATGATATATTCAAAGTGGTGTACATTAATTAAAATCAGAAAGATCTTAAGTTTCTCCTTGAGAAATCAGGGTGGAAGGATGCTTGTCTAAGTAATAAGTTGAATCAAACCCAAGCAACAACGCTATCTGTCATATGTCAAGATGCTTCAGATAGCTACTGTAATTTAACAGCATGCACACTTCTAGGTCAAAAATCTCTTCCCTATTTGTACAGGATATACTCCAATGCAAAATTATAGAAGGACAATTCAAGCAGCTACCAAAGGAAATAAGAAACTAAAGGGAACAAACTTTCACTAAGGGTCTAGTCCTGGAAGTTGCTTAATATCCTCTGACTGTATTACAACCAGCATTCTAGAAACAAAATGCTTGCTTTGAATCTGCAAGCATTGTCACTAGAATGGCAAAAGATAAGTACTATTACTGAAGTCAGCTCTTGCTCTACAAAGTGAAATGAACAGATATAAATTGCTCTGTATGACATGCAACAAAAGGTACTCTATACTTTTAATCCATTTTAAAAAAAACTAATTTGAGATTACATGGAAGAAAAATTATCTGCTCTCACATATGAAAAAAATACTGTCACCCAATTAATATGTCAGAAAGTTACATTTTTCCAAATAAGTATAACTTATTTTGTTTCCAATACAAATTGCAAAACCAGCTCAAAAATGGCTAGCTCTGGGAAGGACTGCTGACTTTCTCAGGTGTTCTTTGCTCCTCATGCTTCTGTTTGTGGGTACTCTTCATTACCAATAAAATATAATGCTATACTGTAGCTGCAAGCAACCCGAACGTAGTGTATGCTGAAGTGCAGTCACACATTTACATTGCACGTAAATTGCTAAAATATCAGTAATGGCCTATGCTTGGTATTTCTACTTAACTAGAACTTACTGTGAAGATTCCAAATAAATCAAAACTGTTGCCTCTGCAGAAGTAGTGGCTTTTCTTAACACTCTGATCCACTGATAAAAACTTAAGTTATCGACATAAGAATCACTTCCACATTCAGCAGACAATGATATAAACACTGGGTTGTGACACACTGACTAATCTGCTGGTCACAATCTAGACTCTGTAGCACCACTTGTAGGTGTATTTCTGTGATGTCACTGATTGAGTTGCATCATCACAATAAAATCAGGCAAGAAGCACGCAGGGGTTTAGTAGAGCTTTGGCTTGGATATAAAGCCATTCCAGGTTGATGTGGCAGTGCTCTGGCAGGATTTCCCTTGCTCTGCACTGACTGGTGTTCCCTCCAACTTCTTCCCTCACTCAGACCTTTCACCCCAATCTCACTACTCTCCTCCACCTCTCATGCCATGCCCTTCCCTTTACCTTTCCCTCTGCCTCATCATTCTCCTTCCGTTCTTCACATATTCATTTCCTTTTAAATGAATCCCACTTGAAGCATGCAAGGAACCCATCAAACTCACAGATCACTTGCAACCATCTGGCCAAGCACTGTCTCAATGTGCTTGCACCTCCTTCTAGTCTGCCTTTTGACATCACTGTCTAAAGAAACTGGGAATTATTCTGGACAAGGATTAGCTATCAGTATGACTTACCTAACAAGGTTTTAAAATCTCATACTTGATAATCATCATTTGCACAGACTGGCCATTCACACCTCTGTAACAAACAAACAAGTTGCATCAAGTTTGTAACAGTACTTTTGATTTCACAAAACGCAGCGGGGAGTCAGAACAAGATACTTTCTACTTAATCTGAACCCCTAAGATGCAAGACCCAGGCTGCAGAGCTGGCTGTAAAGACAGTTTAGACTTTCCATTACACAGCACACCAGGCAAGCTTTTCTTTTCTGCAATAGGCCTGTGGTCAATAATGATAGAGCCAGAAAAGTAAGCTGAAGCCAATCACTGACCCCCACAGAATAAACCTGAAGGCATCAAAGGGCTGGGGTTGGTGGGGGGTGTGTGGAAATCCTCGTCTGAGGCTCGTGAACTCACTAGGAAGTGAGGTGAAAGAGGGCACAGGGGAAAGAAACAGAAGAACAAGTGACAGTGGAAAAGCAAGCTAGAAATGCCTTGTAGGAAAGAGAAGATGGAAAAAGCTGGAGGGTGAGGAAAGGGTAAAGAAATAAATGAAACCACAACACGTGAAATACAGAAGAGGAAAATTAAGCAGTGTGCTCTTCACTTCAGTCATTGTTCCAGTTTCAGTTAGAGCAGAACTAACTCTTTTCAGTGATTCTGCTTTTTAGCTAGTCTAAGTAACAGCACTTTCTGAAGTCTCTCAGAAGTCCCTAAGCCTTGACAGTCATACTCCTATATGCAATCTTGCAGGCATTCCTTAAAGGTCTCCCTTTAGCCCTAAAGAGAGCACACAGGCTACTCAGGGTCAGGGAATGCAGCTCCATCAGCCTGACTGAGGACATCTGAAATTACTGCAACATAAATTAATCAATTTTGCAGTAGCCTATATATTAAAAAGTCAGCCTGAAGCCTAGAATTTTATCAATAATAAAATCTTTAGCACATTATCCAGTCTCACTGAACATTTATTGTCTCAGCTTGACACTGTGCATCATCTGGGTTCGATTTCTGCGTGCACAGAGGCCAATAGTGGTGTAGCAAGAGAACAGCATGTGCAGCTCTCTGGCTGCATACTGTTCTCTACCTAATCCGCTTTGCCCCACAGCAGAGAAACCACCCAGCTGCCCAGTGAGGAGTTACCAACACCACAGAACTCAGTTCAGTAAACAAGAATGTTTTGCCACAATTTTGCATTGACTCAGCACAACTTACTGTGCAGATGAGATCGAGGGCCCGGTGGATTGCTTTGCACCCTGACATCAGAGCAAGTTGCAAGTGGTGGTCACAGGGAGTCCTGCTCACCGTGTGTGGGACCAGAGTCAAGAGTCCTGCTCAGAAAGCAGAGGAACTAGCCTGCCTGAAAATAGGAAGCCTGCCTAGTTGTGAGGAGCTGATGGCTCACCAGGAACTCACTGGCTCTGCAGCCTGATGTTCTGACCTTGAAAGCTGGGGCACTTGGGATATAGTTTTAGAAACTCTTCCCTGGGCCTGTAAAGAGATGACATCTTCACCCTTCTCTCTTGCAGCAGCCTCTACCCCACACCTCTCAGGCAGCCCAGTCAGAGGCATGCAATGTCCAATCAGAGAGCCACTGCCCTCGTTCTCTGTGAAAAGGCAACACAGAGGCACGCGAGGATCCAGACTAAGATATCAGATTGCAACACTGACACTAAAAGCACTTGGTGGCATTCTCGTGGGACACTGCCAAAGTTTGCAGCCGATGAGTAGAGCCACTGCTAGGACTACCGGGTGGTCTACGAGCAGACATAGAATACTCCTACAATACAGAGCAACCATATGAGATTATCAGAGGAACGTGCCTGTATTTTCTTTTAGAACTACCTGATGTGCTGTTGGAGGCAGATAGTAGATGCTGAGGATGGAGGAACGTTCTGGCTCTGGAAATGTTATTAGCAGTTGTACAAGGGCAGCTATAACCTCACATGAGGACACAAACATTCACCGTCTCCTCTTCTGCCAGTCCTTACTCACTCTCTTGTTTCAGCAGCACCCCAGCACAAACAGCAATGAGGAAAGCTCTTTCATGTATGCCTGTTTCCACATCTTGGCATCCCCTTTGTGCTCTCCCTCGTCTAATCCGGCCAGGAACAAAGAAGCTTCTTGTTGAGGAGCAACAAGAGCAGTAACTGTGGAGTAGATACTGGAAAGCATTCTACATTTAGTGCAAGGACAAATGCAGCAAGAGACACCACTTTAACCAATCCACATACTAAAATGCTCAGCCTGGAAATACGCATGACTCTGTGCTGGCAAGCCCATTTAATTTTGGATCAAAACAGGATATTCATCAAACAGTTATCCAAACTCTTCTCTGCCTATGATACAGCATAAAAATGACTCAACCTAACATGGGGAAAGGACAGATGAACCAAGGAGCAGCACCTTATTTGGCGACTTACCAATTTCAGACTCTATCTCTCCCAAAAGACCTGTGGGTCCTGGCTCTTTTGCTCCTGGTCCTGCAAAAGCATCCTCTTGACAACTTACCATAAACACCCTGGAATCATTCCTCAGGACCATCAGCAAAACTTCTGTTTGTCCATAAAGGAAAGGAAAGTCTGTTCAATATATACTGTTTTATAAGTTTTTTAATCTAAAAAAACACACCCCCATTTGCCTTTATCTATATACTTAAGAACTCTCATTCACCTTTTTAGGGTAAGCAAAAAACCAAACCAAGCCGCTACTTAAAACTTCCATGGGAATAAGTAAAAAAATGTAGATATCAGAAAACTGAGCTTTACCTGGACATTTTCAACAAACAGTAACAGAAAGGATTTGTAACTGAAAAGTAGATAGAAGAGGTGGTTGGAACTGCTGGCTTGCCACAGACACTCTCCCCTTGAGCTATCTGCCAGTAGTTCTCTGTTCAACCAGCCTGGCTCCACCTGAGGGTTAGATTAACTGGACTCCAAGTAGTTGTCCCAAGAGAGCTCAACTACACTCCGCTGAGGATAAGGCACTCTTGTGGCTCATCAGTTTCTTAAACACCATTATTCCAACATAAGTGTTGATTGATTAAACTGAATAGAACTAACATTAAGTATTTTAGGGGCACACCCTTTTCTTTTAAATCTGACTCTCAACCTACGTGTCCAGAAGGCACAGGGCTCTTGATGATTAACTGCAAGCTTTATTCCAGTTTATTAAAATATAGCTTTAATTTATTCTAACATCTAAGGGAGCTTTGTTACATTTGTAACAACAATACTGCACTCTTTGTTACATTAATTTATGAAGCTCAGTTTTTACTACTAACAGTAGTTTCAAAAAAAGGTGTACCTATAATTAAGTGCCTAAGTTTTTCAAATAAAGACTTCTGAGTTAAATGAATCCTTTATGTGTAACAAAGTGTTTGTTAGATAATTCAAAACTTTCATAGATACAGTAAAAAGAATGAGACTTTCGGTCGCTTCAGCAAGCACTGTTGGAAACAGTGACCACATATTTCACTTGTGTAGATTTTTAACTGATACAAATACTCACCTAGAACAAGAACAACGAATAATTTTACCAAATACTTACAAACTTAAGTAATCTTCTCAGGTGAGGTCAAACATAATAGACAATGGCTAATTTTAAACCACAAACACCAGGCACAAGATGAGATTCAAATCAGTACAGTCTGAGTCCATTAGTGTAAACATCACTTCAAGACACATCTTAGCAGAAATGAGGTATCTAGCACAATGTGGCAATAGACTTAGACATACTAAACTGTACCCACTTATGAAATCTTTAACACATACAACAAGTAGCAACTCAGTTTGCTCTTTCCTCTTCCCCCATTAAGCACAGTTTAGCTCTGCATAGCTAAAACTATGCCTTTTCATCTGCATGTTACAGTCCCTTCACGGGACCATTGCTCTAAATCCCTTTGCTACAATAACTAGTGAAAATTTCTGAAAAAGCAAAACTTTCACCTAAACTGTGTCTTTTTTGTCACCTTAAATCAGGACACCATGTTTACTTACCTCCTGCACCATTTTTCTTGTCTATAATACTGTTTAGAAATTGCTGTTGATTTTGGTTTTGCTCAGATAGCTTTGACAACTTTTGTACTCTGTACTGACTGTCAGAGCTGCTGAATTTTATTTCATTCAACTGAAAGCAGCATTACTCACCTGGCCATCAACCCAACACCTCTGCTCAATGTATGTATGTGTTATGGTGTCTTTCATGCAGTGGCAGCACCCAACTTAATTTACATGTTGTCTGGGACAGTTTAAAAACACAGTGCATAAAGAAGACTGAGCATTAGAAACTGGTAGAATGGCTAAGGCACAAGCTGCTGAAGATGCTGCATTATAAAACAGTTAGAAGGATTCAAATTACAGTAGCCTGCAAAAGCAGAACGACAGGACCTGGCAGTTACTGTGGCACAATAAATAGGATGGGCAGTTGCAGGTATGAAAGTAACTGCAAAATTTCTGAAGCCTGAAGTGGAACATGGACCTGAAAGGTGTTAACTTGAATGAGAGGCCCAAGTATAACAAAAGACTGGGAGATAAACAAGATGCAAGGGAATGTAGAAAACAGTGCCAGAGTTGCTCCAGAACAGCTTGTTTAGAAACAACCAAAAACCATCAATGAACCACTCCTTTATTTGTTAACACACTATTTCAAACAAAATATTACTTTCTAGAAATATAGTTGCTGTCATACAAGAGGTAAAAAAATATATATTTTCACAACATAATTAAATGCTAATATGCTATCTAGTACACCAATAGTATGAGCAAATATGCCAAAAAAAAAAAAAAAGGTAGTTTCATAGCTTCCTGTTGGCTCTGATGCAAAGTGAGGAAATACATTGTGATGAACAGCTTCCTGGGTAATTTTCCCAGCTGGAAACCAGTGACTTAAATTACAGATAAAATGACATTACAACTAAAATACAGCAGTAGATTTCAGCACTTCCATCTTAACAAAATAATTTCATACAGGCAAAAGGATCAGTACAGTTTAGATGTAACACCATGGCTTGGGACTCAAATTTACATGGTTTTAATACTCTTGTTTTTAGACCTTATTACTTCCTTCGGACTGTGTTGTATTTTGGCTTTTTACAGATTTTTTTATTAAAAAGTTTGTGCTCTATCATACACACTTCATCATGGATATAAGAGGGCTGCATCCTCAGAAGAAAGGAGAATAAACTTAGTACAAAATTATAGCTCTGAGGAAAGTCCACTTCTCTATAATGACCCAGGTGACCACACAACCTGAAAAGAATGGAGAAAATAAAAAGGTCTAAGTCACATTTAGTATTCAGTATTTAGCTAAAACTTAAATATATTTAATTGTAATTAAAGGAAAACTACATTTTACCAACAGCTGAAATCAAAATTCTGCTCTACAATGTTGATTCTGTAAAGGGACACTCTCCTGCAAAACCCTGAAGCAGAGAACTGGACCAAGATATGTTCAGAGATCAGGATTATACCAAAACCAGGTCAAGAATATGTTCTTTGCCTTTCAGGACTGAATTGAACCAGTGTTTGTTCTCCTAGCTTTTAGCAAATGTAGCAAAGTGTGAAAATGTCTAATACTATCTAGTGCAGACACCCCAGGCTCTTTCCTCTGTTCTTTGCCCACACTCTCCACAGAGTCCCCTCTCCTCTTCCGACACTGTGCCATGAGATTATAGCCCATCCATTTCTTGTCTATTGCCTTTGTGTGCTAAATATAAACATTTCTTGTCTAGAAACAAGACAGAAAAGCTAAGTTCAAGTCAATGGAGTAACAAAGGAAACACTGGTGCCAAAACCTGATCAGGTTGGCAGAAAATAATGAGTGCTATTGAAGCCTTCTGCTTAATTATTTTGTAGCCTTAGATTGAAAATGATGAGGTGATTTTATTATCAAGTATATAATGAAAACAGCAGACTGGACTCGCTCTTAACAAGTGTCAGACTGAACTTTTGTCTGTCTTGATGTCACAGGACAGACTGCAGAGATAGCTCTGTAAACAGTAAGTTCAGCAACTTATGTTGGAAAAATAACCTCCAATTTATTTTTATTAAAAGCTTAAAACAGTATAAAATCCAGCTGTTTGCATTAAAAAAAAAAATCTGACATTGACATGGAGAATCAGGTTCTATTTACCATGTAAGTCCTGTGCATCTTCTAGCATACTAGGCAGTGTCCTGGGATGTGCAGAAGCAGAGTTTAAAACTTCCTTTCTGTCTGACTCAGAGCAGCAGTCTTAAATATTCACCAGAACAAGGACTGGAATCTGTCTGTCCCAATTTACGGGCAACTCTGCTAATTACTAGACTATAGAATCATTTGCTCGCTCCCTCTGGCCCAACAAACATTTACATTTCACCTCAGACTGGAGGAACAGACAGATCCATCTTGCCATGCAAGCTGCACCTTGGGAAGCTCAGTCTTTGTTTAACGCTTCCTGAAGTCTGGTAGATTGGAAATCTGAAACTAGGTCTCTTGTGCCATGCATCCCATCCTCTGCCCTACCTCACATTCCCTGAAAGCTGCCAGCGACTTCTTACAAAAACTAAACTCAATCACACATTTCAGCAGTGTCAGAATGAACTTGCTGACTCAACAACCCAAAGCATTGGCTAAATTCAAACTTCACTGAGAAATGCTGGTTGAAAACCTGCATTGTTTGGCTAGTATGAATTAAGACACTTCGCTATGTCCTTGTCGAATCTGAGATTCAGCAATTTCAGCTTTTATGGCCATTTTGGTGTCAACTGTTTTCAGTTTTTCATCCCTTTCCAGGGATGGAGGTGAGGCTGACTGCTCTAGAGTTACCCAGCTCCTCCTTCTTGCCCTTTATGAAGACTGGAGTGACATTTGCCTTCCTCCAATACCCAGGCACCTCTCCTGTTCCCCAGGCCTTACTCAAGATGATGGAGAGTGGCCTGGCAATGACTTCTGCCAGCTCCCTCAGCACCCATGGGTACATCCCATCAGGTCCCATGGATTTATGGATGTTCAGATGGCTTAATTGCTCCCTAACCCAGTCCTCATCAACGAAGGAAAACTCCTCCATTATCCTAACATCATCTGGGGGCTCAGGGGTCTGAGGCTGCTGAACACAGTCTCTAACAGTATAGACAAAGAAGGCACAATTCAGTAACTCTGTCACCAAAGCACCCACCTCATTCAGCAGTGGGCCTACATTGCCTCTAGTGTTAATTTTTCCTGCAGTGTATTTGAAGCAGCCCTTCCTATTGTCCCTGACCTCCCTTGCAAGGTTTAATTCCAGAGGCCTTAGCTTTCCTAGTTGCCTCCCTACAACCTCTGACAACAGTTCTGTACTCTTCCCCTGTGGCCAACCCCTCCTTCCATGATCTGTAGACTCTTGTCTTCCACTTGAGTTTGTCCAGCAGTTCCCTACTTAACCATCAACCATTTGACTAATCTCAGCTCTGCCCACACTGAAATCATACTTTAGTCCTGGGAATAAAGTATTTCAGTAGTCTCAGTTAGACCATGCTGATTTATAGAGATTTTTAAGCTAGGTTTTGGTTTTATTATACACACACTTGCATAGGATAAACATTCCTATCTGAAGTAGATGTTGGTTTCCAAAGATAAGTGTCAGATGTATAATTTAACTACTTGCATTGCAAATGTTATAATGGGAAATTTACCTGGTAAGAATTTAAATTCAAATTTTGTTTCATGAAGGCTATGACAGTTTGCCATTAACATTTTAATATATCACATATGAAAACATAGGCTTAAGAACAGGCTTTGCATGAAACATTATTCACACAAACAGACAGTGAAATACCCCACTCACTCAGTGTGTACGTAAGATTTACGCAAATTCGTGGTGAAAGGATTATTACCCTCTCCTGCCTTCAGAAAAACCCAACTTTCTTATTCATACAAAAGAATGAATCCACACAACCAAAGCTCTTGTAATACAACACTGTGTTTACATTATTCCAACCCATTTCTGTCGTAGTGGTGATGTGAAAGGTAACGTGAAAAGAAAAATAAAGATAAGCAAATAAACCCACTGCAAGACAGAAAAGACTGCAGACATGTAAAGCCAATTGCTCTCAAGGGGAATATTTCATGTTTTCAAAATCAGAAACGTATTGCTAAGACTCTGGAGGAGCTGCTGCTTTCTTATGCATGCCATTTAGAAGTATATACCAGCTACATTCTTAAGATGTTATTCAATGCACTATGAAATCTGATTTCACACTAATGTAACATGACCTCCTTTCCAAAAAACACCTTCCAATTGCACACATAAGACATTCAGGAGAATCCAAGCCTTCCCCAAAGATCATCTTTTTCACTGATACTCACCAGTACTTTCCACTTCTGGACTAGGGTTTCATGATACAATCAATGGCAGAACTGAAATTTGGCATATGAACCAGAAGCCAAATCAATGCTACCCGGGCAGTTTATGAGAAACACTACATATTTCCTATTTCTTGGAGTAAGTGCTGCCAAACTCCTACAGTCAGCAGGGCTTAATAATCTTTGTCTACTACTACAGTCCTCTGCCTGCACCCACCAAGCAGAAAGTTCAGCAATGTTTGAAGAATTTAACACAAGAGGAGAAGGTACTAAAGGAAGAGTGAGGAGTCCAACACAACCTGGGTAGATACTTAAATATCCATATAACTTTGTATAAGGCTGGATTAGCTGGGCTATTGTTCTCCTTGATACTCGGGTCCTTTAAAGAAAATAATTTTACCAACAAATAGAATGACTGTTTTGATACACCCTTAATTGGAAAAAAAAAATCCCTTTCAGTTGTGAAGGCAGGACTTGGGAATAGTTCTCTCAAAGACAGACACTAAACTTCCCCTAATAGCACAAAATGTTTTCTTTTCCCATATTTCTTCATTTACTTTTCCAGTAAGAGAAATTTCTTCTTTTACTTTTCTGCTTGCAAGAAGTACAACTGTTGATTGCTGATACTCTTAGATGAAATAATGGTAAAATCCTTTTCACTCATAATTATTTTTTTCAATATGTTCTGAAGGTGTTAATTGCCTGCTTCTTTGAACTTTGCTAATTTTAACTTTAATTTCCATTAAGATCACCACAAAAGCAGTACAATGATTTAGAAAATTAATTTCCTGTGCTTTTTTGGGCTGGGGAGAGAGGAATGGAATCATTTTCCCATTCTCTGGAGAGCTGTGGTGCAAGTTTTTTTCTACAATACTATGAAGAAGGAAGTGTAGTGACTTTTTTTATCTACCAGCTACTCTTGCCATGTGACTCTAGCTGTCGATTTTGTCTCATCTCCTCTCTTCTCAAAAGCTCACTTTGATCACTCTTCATATTACAGCTTGTCTACTCCCAACCCAAGACTAACCAATCTGCATATGCCTCTTTCTACCATTTATTTTAACTATATGTGAACACATAGCTGTGCACACACCCCACATTTGTCATTTGTAAATATATATCTAGATGGCACATTACTTCCAGAAGAACTTTCCAAAATGATTGAACCAATTTGAATACTTACTTTTCACTACATAGTTTAACTGTACACAGCCAGTAGTCAGAGTTTATGGCTGTAAGCACTCCCTGTTTTTCTTGCAAAATTCCCTTTAGGCTATGCCCATGGAAACAACTCTCTTCTGTGTTTTCTTCAGACCAACTGAACTGAAAACTTGAAGGATTTGGCTTTTCAGCCGGTCGCACTGAACCAGACAGCTTCCCAAACTGATTCTGTAAGTTCACAACCATCTCTATACAAATAGAAACAGAAAAACAAACAAGGCAAAAATATTAAGTACTAGAAAACTGTTTCAAGGTGACTAACACAGGAATAACATGGGATATTTGCACCTTCCCCCCTCCCTGCCACTTTAAATCTCTGTGTGGAATCCTGAGAAACCTTGAAGGTTTGCATGTTCTCTCTCCCATTCAACTTAAAATGTAACTGTCACATGTTTTAGGGAAAGACTTTGAAAGATAATTCAAAATGCCATGTTTTTCCATACCTAAGGATGGATACTGGGGGCACTCCAAATGCATTGCCCCAAGTAAAACCTGTAAAATGCATTTGGTACTGTTTGTATTTTGATGCTGATGAGAAACAGCCAGCTTTTTGCTACATTTACCCAGTTATACTCCTCTTAGACTGGCTAAAATTTTTTGAGTAGTTTACTGTGTATCAGAATTAAGGAAGCCTGGTTTCATACACATATGGATTTAAGGTTTTCATAGAGTAAATTTCAACTTGGGAGAAAAAAACCAACAACAAACACCACCAAAAATAAAAAACCAACAAACCCAAACCCAACCAAAAACAACCAACCAATAAATCACTCCATCTTTCTCACTCCTTGTGAACGAATGACAAACTTTCAGAAGTTACTGAGGCTAAGAAGGGAAAGAAGGTACACACATTATGACTGCCTAAGTCTTGTTTCCCTAGGATAAAAAACAGGTTAAAAAACCACTGTTGTTGGAGGTTCAACTTTTTCTGTAACCAAAATCTGACTGAACTCATTCATAAACTGGAAAAAAAGCAGAAAAGACATCCTAAAGTAATCTAAGACTGGAAAGATTATCTTTCAAGAGGACACTAAAACCTACCATCAAAAACAAAGGCTGAGGAAAGTTTCTGAAAGCTTGTATCTGACACGAAGTGTTGTAGAGCTCTTTGTCTCTACTATTTTCCTTTTGTTTTAAGATGAATATTGCCCAGTTACAATGGCATTATGTGATGTGCCTGCTTGCAACAGCTAGTGGTAAAGCTCCATGATCTTAATGGCCCTCTTCTAGCTCAGAGAAAAGCAGAGACAGAAGAGGAATCCAGACTGCCACAAATGATGAACAATGAATCATTATTCATTTCTTCTTATAAACACAGAAATTAAAGGGCATCTGAGTCAATGATCAGCTTGACATAAACTCAAACGTGTTTTTCCATGGAACATGATTGGACTGCAGGTTCACCCCTACCAAATTAAGAGCAAGAACATTCAAAAAACCCCAAATGAATTCTTGAAAGAGAAATCCAATATGAGTTATTCAAACCAAACCGGATTGATTATATAATTTGTTTAGAAGCCCCCAAGCCAGTCACTTCTAGAGACTGGAAGACTATATAAAGGGAAAATTATCACTTGTCACACTTAACATCTCCCTCCAAGTATCTGCTGCTTACTAGATACTACTAAATGTAGAATGAAGACCTTCAGATCTAATTTGGTTCACAAAAATTCTGTTTTTCTGTATTTCCACAGGTAAGTGGTGGTTTTGTTGTTTTGTCTGTTTGCTTTTATGTCAATGTAAACACCAGTAATTTCTTTTAAGTACTTTTAGACCTACTAAAATAAAGTAGAGGTAGCTAGCTATTCAAGTCATGTTCAGACAAGCCTTCCTCACTTTCTATAGCAGACTGCAAATAGGAGTGGGAGTCAAGAGTGACATGCAAAGTCTACCAAAGGACATACGGAGATATCCATATGGAAAATATGAGAAAGTAAGGGAGAAAAGGAACAGAAAAGCTATGAAGACCCACAACAATTCACAAAGATCACCACTATACACATGCAGCTGACAAGCCAGTGAAGACCAGGACAGAGTACTCATTTTGAGATGTGGTCGCAGGTCATTAGGAAGACTGGCAAAGGCAGTTTCAGTGAAGCATGAGGAAAATGTCTGTTTGAAGAATTCCAGCCACAGGTTGTAAAATAATTAATTGTATCCAGAGATGAAAGAGAGAAGAGAAAGTACTATAAGATGTAAATATTATCACAGCCAGGGCTGCAGATTTTCTATGATGGGAAAAGTTGGAGCAGACTTCTGTGCTTCTGGGAAGAAGTAAAGTTTACTCACGTCTTCTCTTCAGAACCTTAGATTTCTTCTGGGCTGAATAAAACAGTGGCTTTTCACATCTCCACAGATACCTACCAAAAAGAGACATAAGAATTGTTAAGAAAATGAAATCTGGATCAAACAAGTAAAATAATAGTAATTTCTTACAAATACTGTTAGAGCTACTAAACTAAAACTCAAAATAATCTATTGGTTAGTGCATTAAAAGCCACTGTTCCCCCTATGCATCAAGGAAGTGTCTTTTCAGAGTAGGCAAACTGAGGCATCTAAGTCTAAATTTCCTGTAATCAGTTAATTGTTCAGCTATACAAGCTACTTGTCACAGAAGGTGAGCATCTAACTAATATGCTGAAGAAACATTATGAGTGAAATAGAAAATGAAAATAGGGCTCTAATCACCCTATTCACCCAAGCTTGACAGATGGAAATGTGGAGCAAACTCCCAACTTTTTAAATTTCTGTAGAGGTCAGGAATTCAAGTAAAACTGGCTACCTTAAAAAAGAAAAAGGACTTAAAAACTTCTTACTTGGCTCTTTCTTCATCCAATTTCTTTTGCTTCACATCCAAGGAACATTTTATCACCTTGTACCACTTTTTGAACTCAAAATATGGACTACCTGAACAAAACACATGTTTTAGGTTAAGAAGTGAAACAGATGTGTAGTACACAGAAGGTGGTCTCCATGCAGTTGGATCCTATGCCTTCAACCTGTATACAAACCTACCCTGTATTCTATGGACTTAAAGAAAACATACTTGATCTAACAGTTCTGTAAGGAAGAGAAATGCAGTGAGAGAACAGCATAAGAGGTGTGAAGCCTCTTAGCTTAGAATAGATTTCAGAGACATAGCTGAACTCAAATCTTTCTTTTATGAAAGTTAAGCCTAGAAATTAATCTCCTCTCTAGCAAACGAACCAGACGTCCATAGGGCATTCTAGCAGCACATTTATCATCAATGGTCCAAACAGGCACAGGACTGAAGTAGACCAACTGGGTACAGTAAGTATAAGAATTCCAAAAAGAACTATGGCATAGATTGATACATTTGAAAAACAATCAACTCTATCAACAATAGAAATATTGTCAATATTTATTAAACTGTTGATTTATTATATTGTTGATTAAACTATATCAACAAATAAAATATAATCACTAATATGTGGTTTGTATTATCTGCATTTTTGCTATTTGGGTTATCCTGCCACAGAATGTCTTAGAAACTAGAAATATAGATTGACTCAAAAAGCAACAGATAAATGAAGGGACAAAACACTCTCCAGCAGCTGTTAAAATTCAAAGTGTGCATACAACTTTTATAAACTCCTTAAACTCAGAGGTTTAAGTATTCCTAAACTGCTGGAAGGGCAGTTTGGGAGTGGAAATTTTTATTAAACTTCCTATGAATTATTAAGCATCTGTTACAAGCCATTGTCAACAACATGATGTTACACTATAATAACCATTTACTTATGCAGTGGTGCTAGTCTGGTGTTCATATAGCTGAGCTGACTTGGAAAATACACAGTTCTGTGATACACACGTACATACAGACATCTCAACCACATGTTTTATTTGAACATAAACCAATCTGTGTATAGGTGCCATTCATAGAATATACACACACAAACACACTAGGTGGTAACAACTATCTACTGTACAGTCTCCAGTCTGTCTTGAAAGACTGTTAAGAGCTGAAATACTATTTTTTTAATTAAAAAAAAAAAAATACTAGAGAAAGGATAGTTAAATTGAGAGTGGAGTCAACATAATTTGGATTTTTACAACTCAGTATTAGCCATTATTCATTTCAGCACGCTAACTTTGGGAAAATGCCAGAGGCAGTTTTGAGCTTTAGCACTAATCAGTTCTCTAGCAGAAATTCTCACATCAGCTCCTCTGGGCAGCTGCTTACCCTCACCCCAACGTTTTAAGAATAGAGACAACATAACAGAGCATATGGATTATTTTGCACCAGCAGATTTTAAAGTAAATAAGTGGGCAAAGATGAGCTGTTAATTCCCAAGGGCAATGAGACTTGTTAATAAGGGAGAAAGCCCATTAAGACATTAATGGCTTTGAGCCTCAGCTTGTAAGCAGTTGCACAACTTCTACCCTTGTCACTATTACGTACTTCAAGTTTTCAAGGGAAATGAAGAGTAAAATAAACCCAAATTAACAAAAAATCCAAAAGATCCAAAGTTAGTTTATATATCCACTGGAAAACGAGAATTACCACTTTTAGTTAACAGTGATAGGTATCTCTAGATACAGCAGTGCTCACACATGGCTAACACCGAAGAGTCAAAATAGACCCAAAACTCTATGGAAGGCTTAAAAGATAAGCTATTGTAACACATCTTTGATCTTATCTTCAACTGTGATCTGGATCAGGACACAGAACATCTTCCTGAAGATTTCTGATCTTTGATTTGGTCCTTCTAACCTCAAAGAACCATGTTCACACCATTATCTTCTCTATCTTAATTGCTTTTCTACACACTCTCAGGATTATTTGGACTAAGAAAACAGATTACATCTGAAATATGTTACATGCTAAGACATTTTGCTTAACAAGACTAAACAAGTTTGGATTTTATCATAACCATGGTTTGATGCCCCTAATAATTATCTGCTATTTTCAATCAAAGTGCACTCCCTCCTTACCATGTATCCATTCATTTTCACCTAGCACGAATAAAATTCTAAACCAAGAGGCAAGCATACATAAGAAGCAGCAGAAATGTACCTAGCAAAACGCGTGCTAAATTCCCCTGTCCTCTACAATAAGAATTATGCAGATAAACTCAGATGATTTTATGTGAACAGAATCTACTGTTTTCTTTGAATAAAGATTTGCCCTAAAAGAATAAATGACAAGAGCACGTTCTAACGATCAATAATACAAGTCTAAGTGTAATTACAAAGTTACTTCATTTACAAAATCATAGGATTGATTTCAGCAGAATATTTATGTACCTTCTTTGTTACTTTTATTTCTTTCTTCAGCAAAGTCTGAAAGTAACCTGCAAAAAAAAATATATATATATCATGTTATTTTGTAGGTCCAGATACTGCACTTCTCACATGAGGTTCAAATACCACTGACAAAAATTACACCCTAATTTTATTCCAAGTTTCAGATTCATACTGATGATTTTTAAAAATAAGTAATATTTAATGTGTAAAGTGCATGTTTTATGCTACCGAACTTAACTAGAAATTCACTACAACTTTAATATTATTAAAGAAAGAATGAACCTAGACAATCATTTGCACTACTTAAAATTTGGGCTTTGTTACATATTTGCTTGTACACTTACCACTCATAGTGATCATCTAATAAAAACAGTAATTTCAGCACAACTACAATAACTGCTGCAGCAAGAACATCATATTTTACTTTTCTGGTTGACTTATTTCCAGGCACAAGAGTAAGGAAATCCGCTTCTCCAATCCTGATCTTCTTCACCACTCGGCAAGTCCAACAGTGCAATTCATCTGATTAATGTAAACAACAATTCACAATGAGTACACTGAGACAAGCTAGAAGTACCTCTACAGTGCAAATGTGTTGGTCATTGGAGGAAAACAATGCTTAGGTCTTTTAGAACCAGGAGAGAGCAATTTTTTTCAGGCTAAGAAGTATTCTGGGGTACTTTTAAAACTACTAAGCAACCTTCACTGTGCTTACACAGAAAACAGTCATGACTTATTATATAGTCACATAGGGGAAAAAATTAATCACATTTCTATTAGTGTTTTGATGTTAACTTGAAGGATGTTAGCTCATTGTGAACACTGTTGCAGGAAAGCCTATCTCAAATAGACATAAATATAGTCTCAGAAAACCTCAAAAAGCTGTCACAAACTTTTTTCCTGGGTGTTGACTAAACACCCATGCAAGGACAGATTCAGTACTGCAAAGAGAGAAAGGGGCTAGTTTTAAAGCAGCTAGTTGGGTATGAACAGCAGCCTAATCATGGCAGGGCAACGCTTGCCCTGACAAAACCTGACTGAGGTACAGACAATCGCAGCCTAAGTTAAAACTGGCTTTTCCCTCTGAAGCCCAATCACACCTGCTAGCACAGGTTATGTCAAAAAAAACTTCAGCTCCTAAAGCAGCAGTATGATACTCATACAGCCTCTTATTACTCTATGCTTATTTTTCACAGATACAAATCCCCCAAATTTCTCACCTTTCCTGTTTAGCAAGAAATACAGGAGTTGATTACATCACCATCAGATTCCACAAAGGTTAGCAATGTATGACTAAGTACAACCTTAATCCAGCTACACTTTATACTCTCTTGCTGCATACACATAGCGTGGTAGGAACATATTTTAATCCTCTTGGACATAACAGTAGAAGTTAAACAAAATCCAGAAACCAAATTTTCTTATAAATACTGTCAATATATTTCCTTTTATCTCAGCTACTTAAAATGGCCTTTTCTTTAACACTTAACGTCCAAAAATACTGCCAATTCATTGCTTTATTTTTCTAGTTGTTCTACAACAGCAGTAGTCCTCCTTCCATTTGTAAAAATAAAGCTTCTACACAATAAAAAGCTTAGCTGCAAGGAAAAGATAAAGGACAATATATTCTTCTTCTGCAGAATTCAAAAAGTATTCACCTTTGTATTTCTCTGTAAGAAAAAGAATCTGAAAATGCCCAATTGCTACGTTTTGATTTGATTCAGTTAGGATCACAACACTGGTGTAAATATATAAAAATCAGAATTTCCCCTCTGGAATTCTGGCCCTAAATCTGTTGGTTATCTTCTCATCATTTAACTATGTGTGAACAGAAAAGCCAAGCAGTTTTATTCAATGTAACTAACTTCAAAATAAGTCAATATCCCCCTCCCCATTAATTGCTGGAAAAAAATATTAATTACCAGGCTGACTGTATAACTCCTGTTCAGTGACAGTGGTAGATGGAAAGTATGGCAGTCCAACAGGCAGTTCATGTACTAGCACTTACTGGTCTTTCTTTGATAATTCAATATTCAAGACTCAATTTTAGGATAAACAAAAATGTTCAATATTTATGCAAAATAAGATTTCAAAACTAAATCAGAAATCAAGTAAGACAGCAACTGATTTGTCACACAGCATCATTTGTTAATATTAAAATTAATGCTAATATGCACTATTACAGAATACACAGTCAATATCATACATGAGACAATTCCAGTGCTAAGCAATCAGGTCTTGACTTCACAAATCATTTAGCTAAGATTAATAAATCATGTGTATTCAAATACTGCCTCTTAGTTCACATGAACACTGAAAGATCTGAAATGAAGTATCCACTTCACAGCCTTAGAGAGCCAGCACTAGAATGCTCCTGCTACCTGGGCCTACAATACATACTCCAAGTGTTTGATGAAGGTGCTTTCTATAGAAATCATGTTTCAGTTCAAGCTTAAATGGGTATAAATTAGAAGAAAAGGAATAGGCACTTTTAAAGTAGCAATTCAAGTCTTTTTGCTAGAGTTTAAAAAAACAAAGAAAAATTTTATCAGTTTGGGTTTGGGAAAATATTTACCAGGTAAATTAGCTTCCATCAAGTACTTCATGCACAACATGTCTGGATGAAGAAAGCAGCTGTCAGTTATATCTGGAAAACGAGGCAGGTCTAAAAATGCAGCAAGCTCAAACATTTTGTTGTGTACTTCTTCATATACAGGCCATGACTGAAAAACAGGGTTACAGGGTGTTATACATTTGCTCTATTACTGTATTTGTTAATGATTTAAAATTAGTTATTGATGTTAAATTCTGTATTATTTAATATAGAATTATTTATACAGACCCTTTTAGCACTCTCTGCCTAAACACTCTTGCAAGAATGTAGCCAAACTGCAAAGACGAATATGCTAGTTTCAAAGCCCACGAAATAGACAAAGTAACAAATAAATAGGAAGTTGCCTCAGACCTGCAACAAACTCACTGCCTTTTTTGTGAAGTGATCGATATGTCTCCAGATGCTCCAAAATTGAAAGGGTATTGGAAAAAAAAATTACAGGTGTAATTGAGAGTAAACTCTCTAAAGAGGTAAGAGATCACAGAACCACAGGAGGAGGGGCTGGCTGGGACTGCTTGAGATCATCAGGTCCAAACTCCTGCTCCAGTCAGCTTGATGACTGCTTCTTAGCCACCAAGGCTAAGTCTGCCTTCCCCTAGACTTTCCCACTGGTTTCAAGTACCTGGGTTTGCTGAAGGCTGTGCTTATTAGCAAGACTGAGGCAAAAAAAAAAGCATTCATCACTTCAGCCTTTCTCCTTAGTGCCTGTGACAGTCTCTATTCCCATTCAGCAGTAGGATCACATTCTCCAGAACATTTCCATAAAATTTTTAGCATAATTTTATGTTTTAAAAAATAATTCCATGTTTATATATTTATTTGTGAAAATAAACCTGCAATTCTCTTTTTCCTGTTGACTATATGAAGAAAGTTCTCCCAACTTCTACTGAGGTTTTCCTGCTAGAGGAGAATATAACTTGCACATAGATTTTGACATACTTATCCATAATGAACTCAGCAGAACCTGAAGTTTACTTAAGTATGAACTACAAGATTTGACCTTCAATTGCTTAATACCTGAACTATTTCATGAAACACTCTCAATTCTCTATTTTAAAGGATTACTTGAATTTACCTCTTAGAGTGAGAACTTTCAGTTGATCAGCCTACTTTGCCTTTGTAAATGTATAAAAAGCAATGCTTTTTCTGCATTGTTGGTGGGTCTAGCTCAGCAGACTACTTTATCATGGATTCATATTTTATCAGGTCAATTTGTATATAAGGGACTTTAATAGGAATTTAGGAAAGGTTTACACTTTGTGTACAGGTTCAAAAGTTTCCTGAACAAGAGTCAATTCAGGCTTCTGGTTTGGGGTTTTTTGTTGTTGTTGTTTTGAGGTTTTTGTTTTGTTTTTTTTTACAGACCAGATTAAAAACAGAGCAATCACTTTTGCAACAATAGTTAGACTGAAATAATGTGGTTTCATTGAATTATTTGGTTTCAGCTATTTTAATAAAAGCTATGTAGCCAATGCTCAAATTGTACTGTTTTGAAAGATTGCCAATATTTCTTTTTTTTAAAGGACCTCCCCTCAAACTGCAGTTCAGAATTGCTTAACTGTGAGAACACATTTATGTGAATGAATAATTCTGCTCTCACTTACTATTAGACATGCAACTTTCTGTAACAGTTAGGAAGTCGTATCATTTTGATTATATTTTCTGAACAGTTTTAGAAATTAACTTAGACTACTAGAAGACTATCTTGAGAAACATGAAAAAACATGTATTAGCAGACTTCTACAGAAGATCAGGCTCACAGTACTTTTCAGTCCTCTTTAAAAGCAGTGCTAAATTGAATACCAAAACAATGCTGGAACAAAATCTGAATCATATGTAACTTCTCTTGAGCTTAAAGTCCCAGATAATTCAAATAGAAGCATTACATAAATACTATTGCTAAGTAGATATAAAGAAATATATTTTTCTCTTTAAAAAAATCAGTTGAAATAGTAGCTTCTTAATAATATATGACAGATGAAAATAAATTAAGGCACTGCTAATTCAGTCATTTGAAGCACTCCCATTCTTAAACATTAAACTACCACCAGTGAAGTTACCTGAACAGTCTAATTTAACAAAGAGGTACTTCAAGGAATGCAGTTCTTAATTGGTGGACTCAAGGTAGACACCTCTATCACCTTATATCTGAGATTCTCTCACTGTATCAGGGTAAGGAGACAGCTTTCCAATCCTAGCTATGGAGAAATCGTCCATTCCTCCTCATGCCCAACACTGACTTTTGTTTCAAAGCTTTTGTTTGCCATTTAGAGAAGACAGCTCAGTTCTTTTTCAAAATGGCTAGAAAATCTTTTGCTTTGCAATGACAAGTGATGCTTGCCTTATTTATTTATTTATTTTTAAGAGCAAAGAGTGATGTAAAAACTACACAAAAATTAATACTGAGAGCTCTCATTTGGCTTATTTTAAAGAGTGTTAATACACAAAACCTCTTCATATGTGTTTCATAAAGAGATGTAAGCAAAATTGGGATGTGCAGGTCTAGGATAGGCATATTAACCCAGCACAAAGATCAACCATACCAATTTCTACTTTCCAGGGCTTAATCCTGTAAGCTCACAAACCCTCCCTGCAGTACCCATGCTTCTACAACACAATCCTGAGTCACGACGACGCAAGTTGAACTGAACACCACACTTCCAGGAGCATGCAGTAATCTCTTGAGAAGTGCAAGCATAAGCTGGATGCAACACAAGATCACATCTCAGTAGGACATATCACAGCAAAGGGATGAAAGCTGCAAGGTTGAGGACTAAGGAGACTGTAGACTGACTTGAGTAATCCAGCACTGAAAATTTTCATCAGTGACTACATACCCTGTTCATGATCTGTTTAATTCTGAAAGACCTGCAAGTTCATAGAGCAAATCTCTTGTTCTGCACTTTCATACATACTGGGAAAATAAACAGAAAGAACACTGAAATTCCACACTGCCAACATAGCAAAAGTTAGGACAACATTAAGAAAAAGCAAGATACAGCAAACAAGCAGTCTCAAAATTAATAGAGGTTGTAATTTTCTACCTAGCTATGTATGTCTGCCAGAAGAAAAGAACCTGATAAAACAAGTTGCACTGAAAGTGAACCAGCAAATCAACTAGGAAAGCAAGGCCTCTCTCCTTCAGGTGAAAAAACTCTGCCTCCAGCATCCCACGATTACACCCCAAGGGAGGAGTACTTGGACAAGAGAGGACTGTGTTAGATCACACACCACATTCTCTCCAAGTATAACTTCACTTATCTAATCAGAAATTAAAAAATAGTGTTAACATTTTTTGAGGTTGTATTTCTGTGCTAAATATTACAACAACTACCTTGTCCATCAGCACGTGGAGTTACCTTGTTCAAGAACCTAGGTAACACTCCACATACAAAACTCAGTTACAAACCCTTGAGGGCACTTAATAATTCAGGGAGACTGATAGAAAATCCTATTAAAGTTATGCCCCCAGCTAGCCTTTCAGGTGTTTTGCAAGCTGAGACTTCTTCAAGACTGGTAACAATGCTGACAGAGTCTGTAACTTGTCTGGATTGGGTAGAGAGGTCACAGAGCTTGTCTTAAGAGCTCTGTCTTTTCAAATCTGTGTATGTTATTCCCATGTGTGACAAACAAGGCAGCTTCAGGTCTTCTCCAGAAAGCAGTAAAGATTACTACTACTTGAGAATACTTTTCTCTTTTCTTCCTCCCCCCAAACTTCAGCTGACCATAAGAGAACAAAACAGGCATTGCTCAGTCAGTGAAGAAGTGTCTAGAACAAGATTTTCATGATTATAAATAATCATTAGACATTAAATCAGTTGCCTTTATCTTTCAAAGTTATATGGATTTTTTCACCTTTATTAGAAAAGAACAAGCTGTTTTTTCAGAAGCACAGGAGCCAAACTATTAGCATGATAATCAAATCACAGTAGCAGGTAATTGTTTTGGGGAAGCCAAGATTGCAGCCTCTCCCACTTGTTTGGACAATATTAGAATGTTGCTGATCAACAAATAGAAAACAGTATGCATTGGCTGGCCTTCTACATTAGTTTGCAGGCTCCATAGCTTCTTGTTTTAAATGTGGTCTGACTGACTCTCAGATGCCTGCATGGGTCTTTTCCTTCATCTGTATCAGGACGATATCCCAGCAGGCATTACTTACACGTTCACACTTCAGCTTATTTTATTGTGTAAATGTTCTATCCTTTCTGAAAAGAATTAATTATGGAGTTGTTTTAAATTTTCCCTTTTATAGTCTCCCCCCTCCATCCTTCTCTCCTGTTAAGTAGTTTTTTTTCTTAGCAGTTCCCTTCCTGGTCATCCTTCTGCCTGTAAATTCCCACCCTGGGAACCCTTTCTTCCCATGCCTGCACATTCTCTAAGGCTCTGCCTTCACATCTGCTGCTCATGTTCAGCAGTGGACATCTTTCCTAAGAGACTCTTCTAATGACCATTTAATACTGGACTCTATTAAGGTTCCACTTCATTTTTTCATTATCAGCCTTTTGTAGCTCTCTGGGAATCTTTGACAGTTTGGATATGCTTGAAATTATCTAAAAAACCAGCAAGGTTTCATCATTTTAAGGTAACAAATTCAAACTAGACCAAGTTTGGAAAAAAGTCTAAATCTACTGAACTTCTCAGGAAACGGACTACCAAAGCAGTGTAACTTCAGAGTCTGGAAAACATCAAGTTATGAGGGTTAGAGAAGGGTTTTTGCAACACAATCCAGAACTTTGGTTCAATCCTTGCATAAAGCAAAGCATGTCCATACAGCAAAAGATATTCATTGTAAATGCAGCCTGCACTGAAACACATTCCCAGGAACCTGAGCTAGCTTTAGATTTACCTGAAGTAAAATTAGGTGCCAACAAGGAGCACAGCAGTCAAGTACTCTGTGGAGCCTTGTTCACCTTACTTTGCTTCTCCTGCTCAACTGGTTCAGATACATCTGGTCACCTGCAGCATAAACCTGACGTGGGACAACAGCAGCCACAGTGCACACAGGCTACATAAAAGAACTGACAGTAAAGACAATAACTGTATCAGCTGTGAACTTTACATACAAATTAGTATTTAAACTGAACAAAATGATCTTGTGAACCAGTCGATGTGCACTAGATCTTTAATGTGATCAGCAAGCCTAAACTGGGTTACTGAAGATTTTTTTTTTCATGTCTTATGGTACTCTCACAGTGCTGCTAATCTGGCTCCCTCCCATACAAACACACACCAACAAATCCGCTGATGCATATTTTTTAAATGACTTATTTCCCCCCCTTGCCTAACCTCTATCTGTCTCTCCAGGACCATCACTATCCCACCTGGAACAGCAGCAAACTAATGCAACAGCCATCACACAAACTAAATGTGCTTTAAGACTATCATTAAGAATATAAACTTAAGAACATAAGCAACACTTACTAAAATCTTTTTGCCATCTAATCTAGCCAGAAAAAAATACCAACCTAGTCGACTCTGTTGCAAAGTTAGATTCTGTTCAGTCTTTTCATGAATGCTGCCTTTGCCAGAACATAGTGTACACAGAAAATACATACACAATGTTTAAAGGGAACCTTTAAAGGTACCTTCCAATGCAAACCATTCTATGACATTGTAAGCACTGTTACCACTGCTGTATAGAAATGTCCTAGACTTGTGAACTGCCAGCGAGTGCGAAAGCATACTGCAGAGAACCACTGCCCCTTGCTCCTCTGTCCTCTCCTAGGTCACTGTCAGAAACAGGAGATCAGATCCAATGAGTCTAGAGTCTGAGTTGGTACAGCCATTTTTACCTGGACTAAATGAGTGGATACATTTCTTCAAACCCTGCTATCCATGAATCACATACAGATGCTGATGTAACATCAAGAGGGTGTGCCTGGAATCATTAAAAGGGAACCAAATGACAAGAACAAAGACAGGTGAAACTGCTACAACTCCATTTAGGCAACAGCTAAGAAATACACAGCTCATGAGACTTCTTCCAGTGGAAAAGACAAAGAGACCTAGCACACAACTAAAGTTGCTGCTTTACAAACCTACTATCAAGCAGAAAGGATAATTGAAAGATTAAGACAGGAAAACAAAGTCAGTATGTCCACTTTGAAGACAGGCAAAAACACTGCTCAAGTTATATGCCTGGCAACAAATAGGCACAGTCAAAAAAGAAAAAAAAAGTCAAGATACCATTTGAAAGATCACAAAAGCAGCCTCTCTTGCTCTCTTCTTTGACAACTGCTTCAGCTCAAACAGCTACTGATCGTAAAATCCCAAATTACTCCTGATCATTGTCTCAGAGGAAGCGAGAAGGATCTTTGTATAGACAAAAATATTAGTTTTAAGATGACTCAATAAACAATGTTTATGCTTTTTTGAGAGAAAGTGTGCTAGGATATTAGACTTCACTAAATTGACACAGGCAGTTTTTACTGAAGAATTCAGGATGGCATGTGTTTGAGCCAGCAACACACACTCAGGAGAAAAAGCTAACAGAGCATCCTATACAGATGTACTCCTTTATGGGGGGGGAGGGAAGAGAAGAAGAAAAAAGAAAAAAAATAAAAATCACTGAATGCCTAGCAGACCCTTTCTTAAATTACTTTCAGAGGAAGACATCTTTTTCATTACATGATTCCTGGCTACAGTGGTTTTTGAATAAAGGAGTTTCAGTATTACTAAAGCAACAGAGACAAATGCTCAAGCATTAGGCTGGTCATGCTCACAAGCTCACTGACACAGATCACTTTTCTAAAGAAGTGTAGTTTTTCTACAAATGGAGAGACTAATACACTAAGAAGCTGAACTGTCATAATGTATTGAAATTCAAGGATTTGGGATCAAATTTTATTGAATTTCAGAAATATTTTGGTAGGTTTGTTTTCTTTCTTCATTAAGTAATGCTTAAAAGACAGGTATGGACAAGCTACAGTTTCTGTTACACAATAGCAAGCTCCCATGATAAACTTGATTACAATAACCCTTTCAGCAGCGAACTTCCTCCTCAGCTTTTTTTTTTTCTTTCAAATAAAAGCCTCACCCTTGCTTCTTTTCATTCTACACTACTTCCTAACCTGAATAAATACTGCATGCATCTGTTGAAATGCACAAAAAATACAGTTAGACAGAAAAAGAATTCCATGGATAGAAAGATGCTCACCCCCAACAAAGCTAAGATTACAAAGTATTTCAAAACACCAGCAGACCAAAGCAGGAATAGTTTTGGTATGTAAAAGCAGCATAGCTGCTTAGGAAAATTTGTATGGCTAGAATTTTGTACCTCTTAGAAGATTTTTTTAACAATAAACAAGAATGTCTAGCCTCTGTCTTAATTTGAATTCTTTAAATAGTTGCCACTAAAAAATGAATAAAAAAAAAAATCATATGGCAATGAAGCTCATTCAAATTTTAGAAAGGAAAAGAGGCTCCTGCACATTAGACCTTGAATATTTTGAGAAAAGGATCTCAGCAAACCCAGGAACGTGTCTAAACCCCACTCTGATGAATACACTTCCCAGGGAAGCAGAAAGCCACTGTCATTCCAGTCTGAACACCTGGGAGAAAACAGAGCAAGCATTTTGACTGGCATTCAGGACTTATAAATAGATTTAATCAGGAATACTTTGTTTGAATCAGACCCAAACTAACATGTAAACTAAAAACTAAACTATAAACTAAAATATAAATATGCAATCCACCAAAACCTGGAGTATGAGACAATCCAAAAAGCAGCAGTTTCCTTTGAGCTGCAAGATGACTTGAAGACATGGATATCAGCCCACAGCAGATGATTAAGGGATATGAAATTCTTTTGAAAAGCCAGTGTGAAACAAACCCAAAGAAATACAGGGACAACTTCACAGATTTAGGAAATCTTCAAGAGACACAAACCTACCTTGCTGCCTCAGGCAGGTCTCTTTGTCCCAGTTTCCCACCTTGTGATAGAGCAGCACACCACCCCTGAGAGCCCAGCCCTGGGGGAACAGCCACCGGGCAGCTGAAGGTACCGTTGCGTGAGGAGGGAGAATGACTAGCAGCAAAAGAAGAGAGAGAAGCAAATATTCTGCAGCTGTGGTGACTTCACATGGCATGCAATAATGCAGGCTTAAACTTCCACATTAAATGAAGAAAAGATACAGGGAACAGCTCACTCCTTTCCACATGCTGAACTAAGACGCTATCTTGGTTTAGAAACAATGAGATGAAATGCTTAATGGCTACACCCTAGCACACTTATACATAGTCTCAGCTAAAAGCAAATTCATTCCAGTAATTCCTAAATTCCACATGCTTAACTTTAAAACCTTAATCTCTATTCAAAGACATGAAAAGAAGACAGCATTAGCTTAATCTATTCACAAATCCAAGACCTGTGCTTTCAGGGGCAAAAGAGAACTGGCACAGAACTGAAGGCTGTTTGGAAATATTGTGGGTAAGTGAAAAATCCCTTAAGCTGCAGTCTCTGCCATTCCAGGATGGCTCCCCAAGACCTAGAATTTATTTACTTCTAAATGTTTTTTTCATGTGTCTCCTCTTGCCACATTTCTAGGATAGATTTCTTGCAACTATCTTTTCCTGCTGGTGCTGGGATCATCACTACTGCTCAACAGTGAGAAATTTTACCTTTTGAGTTTTTAAACACTCCCTTCCTTTAGGTCTTCCACCACAAGAAACCAAAGGACAAGTAGAAAAATACAAGCATGCAACATCTTTTTTCAAAAAGTAAAGTCTTTGCTTAGGAAAACTCTGTACTTGTGATCTTGCTTGTGATTCTGTCCTAAGGCTAGAGACATCCCTTTTAAGCAATTATTTTGCAGACTTTACACCATTTAATCTTTCCTCAACATTTTTCAAGCTGAACAAGAAACATACCTGGATCTCTAAATCTGAAACTTTGAATGACTTTCTTTAGTTCACCTAACTTAAAGGCTTGAATAACGACTTAAAAAAGCAGCTGTTGCGAGATAACTAGTTTTTCATTATGAAAAATAAAGTTTTACAATCTTAAAATTTTCTCCCCAGAACACAAAAACCACAAAGTGAAACCCTAACTAAAATCCCAGAACAAAAAGAGAGTGGCTGTACCACATCAATACAAAAAGATCCATTTAGCCTTGTATCCAGCAGTCAGCAAGAGAGATGTGTAGGTAGGAACTTATGAACCAAGAAAGCCACACACTACCAAAATGCCTGTCCAGCTTTGCACCGTTTGTGGCTGAGTCAGCAGTGAGATCTCTGCATTTTTTTCTTTCAGATCCCTTCTCCTTCATGGCATTTGTCCAGTTATGGCCTGGCCCTTTTAACATCCAAAACATTCTAAAGCGAGGAGTTTCTCCACTTACCCACAAAAAACATGAAGCTGCATTTCACTGCTGTTTGACTCTGAATCTGCAGAAATTTTAGTACCATAATAAAACAATCTCAAAGAATGAAGTATCATTTGCTGTATAAGAGCACTCAGCCAATGTTGCATCCAGTTTAGGGTACAAATCAAGGGATGATACCAGCAAATCCAAGGGAGTTATTAGCCTGAAGAGCAGGACAAATACCTGTATTTTTAGCAACACTAAAACCGGCCATCATGAGATTTCAAGGATTTTCAATGCTCAATATTATAGCTTCATATAAGCTTATGCCACAAAATTTTCCCCAGAATATCTAGCCTTTGGCTCTACTTTTGGAGAAAGGCAGGTACAAGCATGATGCTCTACAGCCATTTGTAAGCAACTTCATCCTCACAGACATCATGCTCTTCCCTAAGCACCTCACAGTTTGGGTACAGACTTGACTCTTTCCTGTGCTGCAATAAAGTTCAACACTCATCTAGTTTACTGGGTGAGAAGATACTACTTTTTTTTTTTCTTTATTTGAAAGAATGATGAAAAAGTACCTAGGCTTTGTTCTTTGTGCAGGGTGGGAAGAATTACCACCAGGAATGAAAGCAGCATGCAAACTCTATGAGCTTGCCCTGCCCTCCAGGAAAAGAGCTGAGCATAGGCAAGAGAGAACAGTCCCTCTGCTAATCAGTTATTTATGCTTTAGTATCTACATTTAAGTTATCTAATGAGAATGCTCTCAGGAAGTGAGAGAGGTGGATAGCCTATCTGTCTTAAGCTGAGGCACTTCAATCACAGTATTTTATCAATTTGTGATACACTCCTAACTGCAGGAAATAAAACAGAAACAGCTCAAAGTATCTAACAAGAAAATGCAAACACATTTCCAGTATGAATAAGCCAAGCAATACACTCAGATACAGAAGTGAGAGACATTTTCCACAAGCTAGTCAGTACTGTCAAGAAACATAAAATACTGATGCTACTTCTGGTCAGAACATAGCCAAATTATTCAACTAATTCTAGCAGAACAAATTCCATAAACCCCCTCACAGATTCTATCAAACTGGCAGAGATTATTAAAAAATAAGGATTGAATGCCAAATTACTTCTAAAACTGAGCCATTAGCCTCAAAAGCTGAAGACTACAACCAATTCCTAGTTGTGCTTGTACACAGCAGGTAATTGTCAAAATATTGAGCAACAGTCTTTCCTTAATCCATGAGAAATCCTGCGATTCTGTGTTTTCCTCCAGGCTACAGGACAGCTCTCCTGCCCCCAATATTCACAAGGAAATCTGAATCAGGAGGCGTCTCAAACTTGTCGGCTAAATTTACAAAACAAAGTGGCTCTTACTATGCTTGAACAATGTTGAATTGATTCAAATACATTTTTGTGGCACATCCCCATTTAATTCAAACCAGTTCTTACTGAGCAACTGAGTTGTTAGATGGTCACAAGGCAAAAAATATTTATACAGTGTGAGTGTTAATAACCATGCTCCAACCGTAACGTTGCTTGGAACGAAGAGAACCAGAAAGAAAGGCTAAGTCTGAGGTTTGATATCTTTAACCTTCTTGCCATAGTAAAACTCAGCAATCACAGACAATCACAGAACGTTAGGAGTTGGAAGGGACCTCGAAAGATCATCTAGTCCAACCCCCCTGCCACAGCAGGAAAGCCAACAGCACTCAGTATACCCAGGCGGTCTCCCATCCACATACTAACCAGGCCCGACCCTGCTTAGCTTCCAAGATCAGACAAGATCAGGAGTTCTCATGGTGTCTGTGTATACCTTTAACCATATTATAACATAAATTATTAACATTAGGTCATAATTTGGAAACTAAAAGACAAGTCCCACACTGGGTAGTAGGGCACAAGTTACACAAGTCCTAAGTTTAAACCTGGTTCATAACTAGGATAGTAAATGATATAAAAAAACACAAACAAAAGATCCCTCTTTTGAAGCAGAGGAGGATTTTGGCTGCATAGTGCTCAGGGACAATCTCCTGGATAAAAAAAGGCAAGGAACAGCACTACAGATATTCTGCAATGAAACGAGAGGTAAAGGTGACTGAGCTGTAAGCAGCAGGGCAGTTTAAGAAAAACCCAAACAAAACAAACAAAAAACTCCCCAAACAACAACAAACCCCCCGAACAAACAACAACAAAAGAAAAACACAAAAAATTCAACCCCAAAACTTTGAATTTCAATGCCACAGGTAAACAGGTAAGTCATGAAACAAATATGAAGAAAAAGTACAACTCACTCTAACTGGAAAAAGAATATGGATCTGTCTCATTAAAATCATATCTAAGGAAGAGAAAAATTATGTCTGCAAAAAAGCAAACCAGTATCTGGTAAAACTGAGTATTTTATAAAGGAGAGGCCCAGATAATTTGCACACAAGAAGCTTCAAGGAAATAACTGAGGAGCTTTCTGAAAAACAAATGTTATTTTTTAAATAATCTTAAGAAATTCTAAACATCAAAGGACTCTCTACATTAATATACAGTATTTAAAAAAATGTAAAGGGGAAGATTCAGGAACTCTAGAACTACTAACTTGGCATGGATCCTGAACAAAACAATACAATGGTAATGGGAAAAATGGAAGCTAAAAGTATCCTGTCAGTCAAGCAACCTTCATAAGGTCAGGAGAGGAGAGAGCTGACTGAAGCTCCAGCTCCCACAAATTGCTGCTCTGAAAAACCTTTTTCCTTCTTTATGGGATAGCTAAAGGGGACCCAAATCAAATCACAAAGTCTCAGTAGAAGTCCATAACTCATAACTACACTCAAAACTCAAGAGCTGCTCTGGTAGAAAGTAGAGTGTGCAGAACAAAGGAGAAAACAGAAGTATCCTTGATAGCAGAGGATTGGCAAATTATTCTCAGAAATCAGATCTCTCAAATCCTCACCAGAAGTGAGATTTGATTGAAACTGACACAGAAAGATGGGTGGCAGAAGTGAAGGATTAGTGGCAGAGAAATAAGGATATAAAAGTGTTGCCAAGAATAAAATCAAGCAAAATTAAAAAAAAAAGCTAAATAGCAGAACACACTACATATAGACTCATCAAAAACAGTGCCAAGACAAAAAAATTAACAAGAAGCTAACTAACTAACTAAATGAACTTGGTTTGTGAAGAAAGGCAAGGGCATATATACTATATAAGTGCTTTAAAAAGAGGGTGAAGTGACTAGACTTTCTCTTTTACATAAACATGGAATGACATTCAATTGACCAGCTTGTGGATCTCAAGCTGTGTGTGGCTACTACATCAGGACATGCTACAATCCATAGTACAAGTCTGCTATTGATGGAGCAGTAGAGTAGTCCAAACTGACAGCTCTGCAAGAAAGGAAGCTAATAAGGACCAATGACATCACCTTCAGGATTGGCATCAGATCATCCTGCATGCCAGAAACAGCTCTACCTCAAAAGAAAGCAGCAGGATGCTCCAAGGGCAATTGTTGTCTCCTCTTTGGAAGCCAGATCGCCAACTTTGAGGCACAGTACAAGTTTTACTACTGCAATACATACAAAAATTCTATCTGTGCAATTTGTAGCATTGAGGGGGTGTTATTTTATTTAGTCAGGCCAGAATACAAGTTCTACATAACCATTTTTGAGAGAGAAAAAACACCTGCAAAAGGATGGGGACAAAGGAGGACAGAGAGACTGACATTATAGCAGACCAAAACCTAGCTTTTCCTGTAGGCAGAATTGCTGCTTTCTGCTCTTAAAAGCAGATTTGCACACTTTTGCTCCAGAATGTCCATCACTGTTTAGCTTCTGGAAGGGCCATAACCCCTTTACATAGATTTCAGGTTTCATATAGTTCAACCAGTACAGCATGAAACAGAACAACAGGTGGCATCTAAACCATATGTTACCAGAAGAATATGGAACTACAATTTCAAGATACGTTTTCAATAATCACCAAAAAGGCTAATATATTGTACTAAGATGTGAAGTGAAATCCTATTTCTGAGCATTGCAAGAGCAGTTCTGAATACCTTTTTCTCCACAAATACTTATTGGTTTTAATTTAGGTAATCAGATTAATAAGACTAGTTAAAGATTAAGTCACTGAGTGCACGGATTCCTGCACAGGCTCCAATAATGCAAAACATGAACTCCAGAATATAGGAATAGATTTAATCAGTTTATTAGTACAGTGATCTAAACAATTAAAATACCACAAGATATCTAGGTTTTGGTCTCTTTTTTTTTTAATATTTCCCTTTAAGAAAAAAATTACCTCTACACAAAAGATCTTAAGGTCAAGTCCACATAATTTCATCTTCTCTGGAAAATGCTGAAAAACATTCAGATATGGAATATGACCTTCAACAACAAACCTGCATAAAAAAAATGAGGATCAGTTCTAAACAGTATTTAGTATGACAAATGCATACATTTATCCTAAAATTAACACACAAATCATTTTCTGATTTGAAATACATCAGTATTACACTGCCTAAACAATTCTATCTGAACTTACACACCCCATAATACTTCATGGGACAAAAACTAGTTCAATTGTTTAAGAGGCCTTTATGTTCAAGTCCAGATATGACTGACAAATGACAATGTTATGGTAGTAAGCTTACAATCAACACACTTCTATGTAGTCTGTTCTGCACATTCTTCAGCTGCTGCAATTCCAAAACTGGTCTAAGCCTCCCTCAAACGGTACGGTTTGGTTTTTTTCCCCAAAATTCTAAAGGTAAGTAAATTTTACTTGTAAAACACATACTTTCTGCTGGAGGAGGCTGTCAAGTAATGCAATAGGGAGGAAAGTCACAGAATGACCCACAGATGACCAGAACTGAAATCCCAGTAATTACATCTATAGTCCCATTTCTTTTTTTAAATGTACTATTCAAGGACGAATAGAAATGATTTTGTACACTAATAAATACAAAATAAGATCATTTTTATTTGCACCCAAAGAATGTATTTTTTGTTAAACACTAGCCTTGGTAAGTGGCTGACAGTACCATTTGGGATTTATATAAGATGGGACTTAAAAATAAATACTAGTAAAAAGCCACCACCATACCAATTCCATTCTCTCATCTAGCATCTTAGCTGACATTAGCAGACAAAACAAGCACTGAACATCCATGGATCCTCACAAGGGAACAGACACTACTCTCATTCCAGATTAAAGCATCTTACTGGTCTCACAGAATATTCTGAATGGGAAGGAACCCAAGAGGATCATCTAGTCCAGCTCCACAGGACAACCCAAGAACCACACCATGTGCCTGAAAGTGATGTCCAAGTGCTTCTCGAACTCCATCAGGCTTGGTGCTGTGACCACCTCCCTAGGGAGGTTGTGTCAGAGCCCAACCACCCTGTGGGTGAAAAACCTTTTTCTGATATCTAACCTAAAACTCCCCTGACTCAACTTCATACCATTACCTCTAGTCCTATCACTATCCACAAACATAAAGAGATTGGGGCCCAGCACTCTAATTTGCCTGGGTCCCTCTGCAGAGCCTCACTGCCCTCAAGTTTGTTGACAGCTCCTCCCAGTTTTGACTCCCATAGAACTAAGCTAAGACTGCCCTCTGATCTCTTCTCCAAAACAATTTTGTTAAAAGAACACAATAGAGATTTGAAACCAATTTTCTTTACTGAGAGCTGTGTTATCTGCACAGTATCTCTCTGATCTTGCTATGCAGATTAGTAACTTCTTGGTCTATGAACTCTTCAGGTCCCTCCTGAGTTCCTACAGTGGTTGTAAGGGTGGACTCTGCACTTGCTCCCCATGCAGGGCAGTACCTAAACACTTCAATCACTAGCTGGATCCAATCCCACAAGCCAAATCACCAAGTTCCTCATAAAGACCACCAATCTGTCAATTTAGAATGGAAGGAAAACAAAACAAAACCAGACAAACAAAGATAAAAAACCAAACACCACACACAGACACAAAAAAAACCAAACAAAACCCCCCAAAACCTGAGGCAGAACAATGTCTTCACAGACAGAGCAGCCACAGTTGAGGATTCACCTCCCTCCTGAAGTCACAACAATTCACAGGCTCACCTTCCCTTTCCCAGTCCAGCGCCCTAATCACTGCTTGTTGCATGTTATGTAGTGTGTATCAACTGAAATTGACCAACATTCTACTTAAAGACTAGATACTGCAAAGCTTAGTTACATCCTATTTTTTAAAAAAAACACTGATAACAATTTTCAGTTTAATTAAAAACCTGAATTCAAATCAGGATTCAAATGAAAAGTGCATCTCTTAATCAAAACTCTGTTAGATTAACCTATCACTTCTGGGTTTCCTGAAAAGTAACAGCAATCTGAAAAATCACATTGCCCAAAACTTTTTTATTCTGAAACTTCAGAATAAATGGGTATTAGTCTCCTTAAATGAAGAGGTAAAAGTCACTACACAATCCCATCAGTTCATAAACTGACAAGGCTCACATATAGCTCCAGCAAGGGCAAGAGTTGGCAGAGGGAAGAGGACGTATCACACAGGAGGAGGGAAGAAAGGGAAGCAAGACCTTCCTCTTTTTCAGCAACAGTGAGCCTTTACTGCCTCAGCTAATGATAAGCTTTGGCAGACACGTGTTGAGGTGCAATCACAGGATTAGCTGTCAGTTCTGAAGGCTGGTTCCAAGACACTAAGCGCAGCAACCTCCTGAGCCAGCACAGCAGCTGCTGGAAGAGGACAAACAATCAGGACTTTCCTTCGGGTGTGGCATAGTGGTGATTGCAGCCAAACCACCCTAACAGCTTGGTGCCTCTGAAATGGGAAATCCCACCCTCCCTTCAGTCCTCTGCCACACACTCCTCCCTGCTGACAAAAGCACTTGTGTGACTTCCCAGACAAAGGATTAGACTGAAAACTAGTCTTTTGTTTTCCAGGGCTTGATTTCAACCAGACAGATTTCCAGACTCAGCTGACTGCAGGAACATTAATGCCAGCACAAGGCAGAAGGGGACTGCCATGAAGCAAACTAACCTGCACTAAAATGTCCAGAGAAACCTTCTTCTGCAAAATTAGTTTTCTGCAGTTCTACTTCTTTCAAACCATACACCACTAACAGGATGAATGCTAGTACCCAGGGCAAGAGAAAGATGATGAATGTTTATTCAGCACTACAGCAAGAGAAACTCAGATCAGCTTAAACTGATGCTGGAACCAGATCCTTACACTGCAAGAGACAAGCAATGTCCATCAAAATGTTTTTAAAAAGTAAGTTTTCATCAACTTGACTGCACCAGGTCAAAACATTGCAACTACTTAAAAAATAATGACACTTCCTAGCCTGAAATTACTGTCTCCGTATAAAAGAATGCTCTTCTCGCTCAGATTAAGAGTTGGCTTTATGTTCTAAAAAGATATGAAACATCACAAATACCCTGTTATGAATATAATGTGCTGATGATTCAGGTTTTCAACGCTTATTTCCAAAGCCCAGATTTGGAATAGCACTTGGGAACAGTTTATTCTGTCTACTGTTCTTCCAAACCTTTCATTTAACAGACAGATCATCAGAACACTTCTAAGACTCTTGTATCAGTGAAGTGTGTGAAAACTTGACTGGCACAGTCAACTGACAGTGCATGTTCTTGTAATTACAGCAGCAGCATACACTAGTAAGGTCCAGGAATGAAAAAAATCCTAGTCCCATGCACACTACAAGGAAATGATGCATCTGTTAAAGCCATGCAGATGCACACAGTAATGCCACAAACTGATTACAAGTTTTGTCTTGCCAGCACAGCTAGGTATCACCTCATTTGAAAGGCATTAGTTCTCACAATCTCAAAGTCTAGCATCTTGAAAGTTTTTTCATAAGCCAACAATTTTACTCATTATTTAGAGAAATAATATACAGCTTACCAGTACTGTGAAGGCTATTCACAATGGAAAAGGATTCCACTGAATGTGTAACATACTCATTTATGTATACATTTAGGATTTAATGTGTAACATACACTTGATTAACAGGTTGTTAAAAATGTTATTTTTAAACCAAATGGTCCCTGCCAGAGGAGGTAATTATAGTGTTTTTTCTGCTAAGTGTGTCAAGTAGCAAGGAGGAGTATATTTTTGGTGTTGCAAATCCTTCAAAAGCTGGCAGATTGCCCCACCATAGTGCCTAAGCATGTATTACAAGGGAGGAGTGGAGGTCAGCTGACTTCAGCGTAAGGAGAACACCAAACTGAGATAAAAACAAGTCAGAACTTTAGGTACAACTGTAATTCAGCTGGTTTAAATAAAACAATTTGCCTAGAAAGATTTAAAAGGTAATGCTGAATACTTAATGGTCTTTCTGCATAGTTTTCATCTCTGGCCTGTCGCTATTTTGATCTATCTTAAGGCATGCAAAAATGTGAACATTGCATGAACGACCATAAAATACTTGTTTTCTAACTTCTGAATATTTAAGTTTAAAAAAAAAAAATCAGACAATCTAAAATTCTTTCCTTTTCTTTGTCAAACTTGTGAAAGGCAAAGCTCTTAAGAGTAAGGAGGGAAGCATGCTACTGTAATTAGGGTCTTATTAACCTATCGTATCACGGTAAAACTTTGCAATACAAATGCCATTCTTCTAAAGATCACTTTCTGCATTTAATTCAGTTCATACATTCAGTGCATTTAAAGTCACTGAATCATTCTGATTTACCCACTGTTAAAAGTAATATACCTATAAACTGCATCTAATTAAATGTTATCTTCTTATTCAAATCACCTTATTTCCATTTCCAACTATTAGTTTCAGATTATGGCTTTCTCTCCTATATTTGCTACTTGATTTTTTTCTTCTCCTTTTCCAGCTTTTTATGCTGTTTTCACATTACCTCTAAGTCCTTTCAAACAAATATGCTTATCTCTTAAGGATCTCAATGCAAAGGACTTTCTCCAGGATCTGAATAACTTTCCTGGATCTTTTCTACAGTCCCCAATGTTTAAAAGTGCCAAATACAACAATACACCATTAACATGCAAACAAGACAATCTAACTTTCCTCTTAACAGTTGACTTTGACAGTTTTGAGGGTTTTTTATCATTGCTTGGTTGGGGTTTTTTCAAACCCCACCACCATACTAAGACAGGAGCTTGTGAGGATGCATTTGCCTCATAGGACCCCACGTGCTCTTCAGACGGTTTTCCAAGATACAGTAACCAAAGAACAGATACTCAATTACTCATTTTCCTTTCCAAACAGGATAGGCTAAGCAATAATTGTCTCCTGTGAACCATTTGCTCCATCCCAGTAATTCTAACTTACTACTTGGATTTTTGCCATATTCTGTTCCTTAAATTTTAGAAAAGTAACATGTTTTCACCATCTTATTAGAAATACCCAGTATTTCAATACTTGTTAAAAAGGGGTATCAGTATACAAGTACAGAAGGTCTTCCAAGGAAAATCTAACTATTCTTGAATTTAAACTATTTAAGCCTGATTTACAATATTTACCATTAACAAAAGTTATGTATTACTTTTCATTCCTTAAGTAAATAAGAAATGTTGTTGTAGGGGGCAGAAGGGAATTGCATTGTCAGCAACAGTTAGACAGTCCCCATTTAGCATTAAATCCTAAACATTTTATTTCTCCTATATTAAAAGCTGTATTACTGTGAACTCTGATAATGGCAGATACAAAGATATGAAGACAAAAAGGGCCTTCCTGTAGTAATTTCGCTGCCCAACTCCAATGTGTGAAGCTACTTACCTACCTTTCAGATCACTATAGACTACTGGTATTGTTTGTGTGATGACACTGATGTAAGTCCTAGAGAATGTATGCTCATTTATTTCTAGTATGCTGACAACAGCAAATACTGCAAAAGCATGACCGTACACACCTCCAGTGAATCTTAAGAGAAGGAGAAAGACAAAAGGCTTCTTCAACTCCAAAACCTTCTCACTTACAGGTCTTTGAGATTCATTGCACTCAACAGAGGAGGACAGCCTCCAAAAGCAGCTGCACAAATTGTTATGTCAAAGATAAGACAACTAAATATAGAGAATTTTTCACTAGTATTGAGCACGTTAGTAAGAGGCCAAGAATAGACATCTAACTTTTTAAAAAGTGTTACTTACAAAAGTAAAAAATATTTCATTAAAGTCTATTCATACCTTAAGAGATCAGATAATGTCATTGGTTCCCTCAACCAGAGTAATGCCATATAACAAAATGAAAGTGTCATTGGCATCGTCATCCTCAGTTTCTCCTTTTCGTTCTTCATGAAGTACGAGCTTCCATCTACTGATCCAGAGCACACAGAGATGCTTTCTTGGGTTGATGCTAAAAACAGAGGGGAAAAAAAAGAAGTAATTTATATGATATACACACAATCCATGCTATACAGAAAACAAGATAAAGGAACATACAAGGACCCTTGTTCAGCAATTAGGAACATTTTGAAATCATTACTTTCAGTAGTTTGGGAGTTTATGTACTTTTCTAATAAACAGCTTAACTCTTAATTTAGTTATCTACCATGATACAAAATGACAACCTGTTTTATGATTGGTACTTCATGTGATTAAGACACTGGATCATATGAAGAGACAAAACCTCCTCTGTTACCAATCAAAACAGATCTTTTGTTGGGAACTAGTAACTAAACCTAGAGTTCTAGATATACATTAACTCCAATACAACATATAATTAACAGTACTCATGACCTGGAAATACTATTTTCCATCTGAGAGATAAGAGAACAGTAGGGAAAAAAGGGATATTTTTATGTACTTAAATCAATGCTTCAGAGTTTGGGAATAAGAGAGTTTTAAACTCCAACAGAGTCAGGACTTCAACAAGAAAATGATCTACATTGCAGAAATTCTGCTGAGGTTAAGGTGTGTATCCATCTGCCATACAGTCTCTAACTGCAGAAACAGAGGTATTCTTTTAAAAAAACATATCTAAATTCAATGAAAAAGAAACACCTTTAGAACAAACATGTAGTAAATGGTGAAGTGGGTAAGAGAAAAAAAAAATCCACCACAACCAAGCCTCGTTACTTCCTTAATGAGATGAATCACTAAAAACTAAGAGAAGCAGCAAAGAGAAATTTAACTTAGTAGAGTGATTTCTAAGTTAGGAACCTTTTCAGCACTGAAACCTAGGAGCTGAAGGAAGGAGGAAAAAACAAAGAAAAGCTTCTCTTTTGTACGTCACAACCCAGCCAGAAGAAACGAAAACACATTTGAAGCACACCAGCAGAATTATCAGCATTAATTCTGTAGAGATTTTCTCACTGCCTTTCCCCACAGACTGTTCACCTGTTCAGACAGGAGTAGCAAGGGCTGGGTCCACAGCTCCCTAGCTGGGAGCAGCTGGGCCACGGCAAGCAGCCTGCAAAACACAGTTTAAAACTTCAGAGGGCTTGGCAGCTCCATGGTTATGCCGGCAGGTGATAGCTAAGCTTGTAAGGTGACACTAATCAGTGGTGGAGGTCCAATGCCCGCTAACACACAGCATGAAGACACTGCAAATACTGTGTTCCTAAGCCAGAACTGGTCTTTGATGCCACCTACCGGCTTAAAAACGGTGGCCAGTAGCGCTACGGACACAGCAGCAGGTTAAAGAACCAGCTTAAACATACACCTCGTACAGACTAAGACAAGGTCTAGCTGAGAGCATCCTATGAGGTCTATCACGTAAAGGCACGTTGGAGAACAAAAGCTGAAACATCCTTTTAGTCAACAGTTTCACCTTTTACATGGTTACTTGTGCTTAAAGGCAGCTTCACAACTGAAGCTTCATTATTAATTTCACATTTAACTCCATTTAAAATAATCCTCATTATATTTGTGGCCTTAATGATGGCACACAGTTTCCTTTTATTTATTCCGTCTTATACAAGGCATGAGAACACACAGTTACACAAATCTAGTAATTTAAGAGTTTTAATAGGCTTCTCTAGCAATATTTCAGTACTATACTCAGTGGAATCTGCTATTAACCCTACACAAAAACAACAACAAAAAGTTTGCTGGTTGGACAAGCCTCTTGGAAAAAAAGAAAAGGCTGTTGAGGTTTCCAGTCTGTAGCTAATCAGCTCAGTAAAAACAGCACAGAAAAGGAAAGCTATGAGTCTTCACAAGAATTTATAGTTGACTGGAACACATTTGGTATTACTTGTATTAAATTTTAATATACAAAACAACTGTCTGTTTGTTCAATTTCACAAAAATGTACTTTTACTGTGGCTGAACTCTTCATTCCTCTCAAGTGCTTTTAGTGAAATTAAATAAGACACTGCAGCATTGTTTGGCACTACACTGGCCCAGCAGCACCAAACCCTCCAATTTTCTATAGCACTTTAATCAAAATGTTTAGCATCCTGCAAATATTTTCAAGTTGATATAGCTGATATTGTGAACAGACAAGAGAACCTGATGTGATAGAAGAGGTTACAGGGAAAGTCATAAAAAAAAAACAACTGCGGAGACAAAAGACACAGAAGTACCAAAAATACTGTAGGGAAAAAAATTAAAAAGCAAAACATATCTATGGGACAGAAAAAAACCCCAAAACAAACACAAAACCTCACCAAATATCCCCTCCAAAAAGAACAAACTCATGTTTTTTAACATCAAAGTCATGAGTGACAGCTCTGCTATTAGATAAACCAGTGCTTATTCTTTAAAGATGCTGTATTGGTGAACATCTGTCTTTGCAGATATAAGAGCAATTTTCTCCCACTTCAGACAAGAGGCATGGTGCAAACTCATTATAAAAGAGAACTTCCTCCTCATTTCCCATTGTATTTCCAGGCCCTGTTCAAATTTCATCTCTTTGGTGGGGGGAAAGTCTTCTATTTCTGGTAAAATATAAAGTACTCTCATGACAAACAGGACCGAAAATTTTACACTTTCCAACCAGTTTCTCCAATTCATGATACATGAATAGACTTTTTATACATTTATTTATATTTTACAAATATACAAAAATGGTTTCCACATAGTTCAGTTCATTGGTCCTACCTGAGACCTTGCTAGTTGATGAGACAAAGCTGCAATCAGTCTGCAGATCCCCTTCGCTTTCAGAGAGAGACAACAGGTGAAGAAGGCTAGGTCTCTCTGGTTCACTGTCCACATCAGTACTGCTATCACATACCTGGTGTTTGCAAATAAGTCACTGTATTATCTACTGTTAGTTACTGTTTCAATCTGAAGAAACCAAACAAAGCATGAGAGATGCAAGATCAACAGTAAATTAAATTTAAACTGAAATTGTTCATATTTTTACTTTCTCAGTGAATCCCAGTATGTAAAGAATCCCTGCAAAAACAGTACTTTAAAGGATTAATCAAGATAAAAAGATTTCTAGTGATTATATTATATTTCAATCTGCTACAATGATCAGAAGGTTGGCAATACAGTGAATCAAAGCCTGATGAAAAAACTAACTTCAAAACAGCAGGCAGGAAAGGATGATAGCTAATGATGCATTTTATATTGTAATTTTTTCCCTCTATCTACTGACTACCTATGCCAAGAGAAAACAGTATTTTTAAGTAAGCAGTGTTCCATACTTGAAGTATTTTACTCTTAAAATAGGAGGAAAAAAAAAGATGAAAAACAAAACAGACATGTGGAACCTTGTTTAGAAGGCATCCTCCATACTGAAGTGACATTAATACAAGCTAGACATGTAGCTTGAACAAAGGTTTCTGTTGTTTCTTTTTACAAAAACACCAACAATCTCAGGGGAGTTGAGCTGTTCACTTACTGATAATGCTTTGGCAGTTTCTCCAGCTGGTCTGTTGCAATATGCTTGTTTGCTCTTCTGAAGGTAACATCTCCAAAAATTGTACAGAACTTCATCCTGATAAATATAAAAGAACAAAGTTAGTACAAAGATTAGAAGATCATTAATTGCTGAGGGAACAGAGCATCATTTCTATCTCAGAAATCTGCATAATGTTCCAGTTGTAATTTCACTAACTGTGATTTATAAACTATGTTTTAAAATTACTGGAGAAGTCAAATTTGTTTTCAGATACTCTATGTTTTTAAACAGGCAGTTATTCCATTCACTTTATACAATCTTTTAAAATAACTCCTCCTGCAACACGCAGAAAGCACATACACCTCACACTGGCATCTACATACCTTCATCTGTGGACATACTCCTAACGCTTCCAAAGCTTCAGCTTGTTTCTTGAGTACCAGCTGAAAGCCTTCACAAACATACCATTCACAGCCTTTATCTAAGTGAAAAAAAAAAAAAGAAAAGAGTACTTTTTGGGGTCTTTTTGTTTGTACTGCTGACTGCTATGTGATTTTTTTTAACCTTATGCACACTTATCTCCACTGAATACTCTGTTCTCTTGGTATCGAGAGAGACATGTCTCTTTGTTTAACAATGCCGGATCCTAGAGCAGAGACCAGCTACATTAAATACTTCCCATTTATTCAGTCTTTATCATGAAGAAAAGTTACTAACAAGCACTGTTCTCCAAACATTTCCCAAGAATAACCTATTTGACTATAGCTTCTAGTGTAGCATTTGTAACTGAGTGGAGAGTTAAGTGACCGGTTATAAAATAACTGAGAATCTGTCATTAAAAAATGAAATACAGTAACTTTTTTCCCATCCTGGGCACAGAAACCTGGAACTCATTATGGTGGTGAGACAGGCAAAAAACCCAGTATCACCACCTTTGTCACCATTTTCTACCACAGAATCATATACATCTAAATGAAAGGAATATTCCCAATATTCCAAGCTTCTACCAAATCTCAGCACAACATGAATTTCACAAGGAGCATGCCTGCTCCAATTATACACTATTCCTTCAGACAGCATTACATTTACTTTTCACCCTTATCTCTCTAATCTATAACACCTTTTCTAACTGGATTTTGGTTTTATAAGTCTTCTCAGCCTTACTCAACTTTCTTTTCATTCCCTCCACACCTGCTCTTCATTATTATTCCTTCCAATCACACCTTGCATCTCATCATCTTAAAGTTATCTGCCAAAAGCTTCTGCCCTGCTTTAAAGATGTTGGCTTTAACCATTAACCACAGATACAGCTTACTCCTATAAATGCATGAAAATAAGTTGCCATAGTATAAAATAGCTGAAGTCACAGAAGGGACCGTGTGAAGCTAAGGATTTATTTCTTAAGAAGCCTGGGGGATGGCTATTGACCTTCCTAACAGGAGAAATAAAAAGCATGAAGTGGTATGCAACTCAGACTTTAAGTGCAATACAGGATAAAGACAAGTGGAGGTGTTAAGGTTGTTTCATTCTTACACTCCTCCCTTCACTTCCACACAATCATTCTTTTCAAATTAATGTAGTAATCCACCACTACCACAGTAAAACAAAGATAGGTCAGCATATCAGAGACTTCATTTAGCTTTGTAAAGCATTTTTGCTTTTTGAAAGTGGCCACAACAATAAAACATCTATCCAACCACCACAGTGCACATACATAGCTCCAGCAGCAGACTTACCATAACATCCTTGCAGCATGTATCATCATACATAATGACTACTATTCTTCTTAATCATGAAATTAAAAGTACAGAAGTTACTCCAGATTAAAGATGTAACATTGGATCACCTATTGCAACTGCATGAAATCTCTTCCTTGTATGTTTGTGTGTAGGTTACAGGCCCAATACCTGTAATGGAAGCCCAGCTGAGAGCTGGACCATTGTCACATCTCACAAAGACAGACAGCTTTTCTGGTTTTGTGATAGCCATCACAAGGAAGGAATAAAGGGATCACCACATCTGAACGCATGCTACCTGTATCCTCAGTGAGTACTGGTTTCCACAAACCAAAGTGGCAGTAACATACAGCTCTGTTCAATCTCAAAAGACCCACCACCAGGCTCTCAGAGGTCACCTGTGACTCAGGGAGTCACCAAAAGCAACCGCTGAAGGTTGTAACAGCATCTGAGGGGATGTATTTTGTTCCCATTCTTACAGCCTTTCCTAGCCATCTGCTTTTGGTCACCATCAAAGACATAATGGGCTAGCTGAATCCTGGCTGAACAGCCACTCATGCAAAACACAGAGAGAAACTCATACATACCCTTTTTTTCCTGCTTTCTTAAACGTTTGGAGACTGTTTGGACTCTTGCATTAGAAATAAAATTAGTGTCTACAACTTCTCTAGTTCTCTGCAAAACAGGAATATATCTTAGTAAGAAAAAAAAAGCCAGGCCTAGCTTGTATAAATGGCCACATCATAAAATATACTGGAGGAACTTGTTCAAATCATCTAAACTAAAGGGAGACAGAACATTCTGAACTTTTCATACACAAACTGCAAAGATAGAGAATTACTATCCTGAACATACAGGTGATATGCATGAAGGTTTGCCTACACTAGTACTGTACTAAAATGCAGCAATACCCAGCCAATACTTCTAAGGCATGCCAGCACTACAGCTACAGCAACACAGCATCTTAAGATAGCTCATTTCAGACACTGCGTTTTCAAAAAACATTAGTTTTAAACACATGAAGTAAAGCACAAAAAGGAAGAATCACAATATTGCTTCCAACTCCTAATGGCAAGGAGAAAAATCTAACATATTCTTAATATAAAACCAACAAGCAATCAAAAAAACCCCACTTGTCCAAGGTCAGTAGCTTAAGTTTTTTACCTCAGTAATATTGTGACAAGATCTGCAATAAAATCTGCCTCCATCAGTGAGACCCCAGTTCACTTCTGAACATTGTGCACAGCGTTCATTAAAATCTCTCTAAAGGGAAAAAACAGTTTCACATGTGTTCAAGTAAAACAAATGCCACTATTACTAGGGCAGAGCTTCTGAGATTGTTCACAGAGAATATTTATGCCCTTTATGTTAGCTCTGGTTGATAACAAGTAATTACAGCATTTGATATTAGTCAAAGATAACTGAACAAATAATTTTAGCTAGCAAGCATAAGCTCTTGTGTATGTGAACATTAGAGCAAAGGGAATAATAATGCACACCAAGCACACGTATGGTATGGTTTATAAAAAAAACACCCATCAGAAATGGAAGCAGAGAGCGAGAGATGAAAGGAAAAAAAGATTTCTAGAACTGTGAAGGACCACACGCAGGGGAAGAAAGCCTGAACAAGTCGGTGAATAGATGCGCTAGGAGAAAGGCAGATTTCCCGGAGAAAACGGAGGAGGGATGGACAAGAGAGAGAAACCAGTAAAATAGTGTTTTGCAGAGGCACCCCACGCGAACGTGCTGACGACAGGAAGCTCCCTTCGGGCGCGGGGAGAGGCCGCCGACGGCACACCCGCAGCCCTTCACCGGCTCCCGGCGGTGGGCTGGGCAGGGCAAGGCCGGCGCAGGTAGCCGCAGGCAGCTGCCATCCCCCTTCCCCCTCCATCACTCATCCCGCAGCCGCTGAACTCCCGGGGGGGAAGCGCCTCCCACGCGACCGCAGCCGCCGCGCTCCAGCCAGCTCACTCCGGCCCAGAGAAACCAGCCGCCCCCACCATTCCCTACACCGCGGAACTGCCCGACCCCCACCGTAGCCTCCTCGTCCATGGCGGCAGCCGCCCGAAAGCCCACACCATGGCACCCACGCTGAGCGTCGGCACCGGGGGCCGGCCTGGAAACGACAACCCTGGCACTTGCGTTCCGGGCCCGCCTCGGGCCCGGACACCCTTAAGCTGCCTGCCTCCGGTTCCTTACTGAGGGAACGTGGGTGTTTCAAGGGGACGTGGGATACTTCACTGAGGGGACGTGGGCTGGCTTCTCTGTTGCACTGTCCTGAGAACCATAGGGGACGCATGTCCCTCTAGCCCCAGCACACTGCCATGCCTCTGCGCTGAACTGTGTCCTAGCCCTCGTGTCACTCTGGCTGGATACACATGGCAGGTGACCACTGAGGCTGTGCCAAAGCAGTTGGAAAAGAGACTGCTACTGCCTGTACAAAAGGAGGCCACAAGTACTTATTTAACTATGTAAAGTGCTTGGAGATCCTTAAGTGAGGGAAACTATGATCTGAAATTCACTTTCAATTAAAAAAAAAAAACCAAAACAACCTCCAGATCTTGATGTAGGTCTCTAATTTCTTACACAGTAATAATAATGGTGTTTAAAGATGTCTAAACACTGAGATCTGTTACTGCAGTGAAATTTGCCCACAACATTGGAGAACAGGTTTAGGCCCCTTAAAAGAAAAAAAAAAAAAGGTTCACTAAGTGAAAGCATGGGAAAAAATTAAAGCTAAAATATACATAGAAAGAGGTGAGGCTGCCTTGACAGCTGCGGTTACATTGATGTTGGAGGATATGTACAGAGCTAGAGGGGAACTGTTTGTGTTCAAGAAAAAAGTTATTACTCATATGAACTGTGATCTTTTTTCAGTGTGGGATGAACATTTGTAATACCCATTAAAGAGAATTACGCATATAATTCCTGACATGTTAAAAAGGTGATTGTCAGCCTCGCAGAAATGTAGCTAATACTTTTATGAAACAGATCCTACTTGTGATTTTAGTTTCCATATTTTTGTTTGTGGAAATACTGTTCTGGGAAAGCAAGGCTATTTTGAGTGACAGAGTTTTATCTTTTTGTAATTAATTTCTAAGATTAAATACTACCTTGACAAAAATCTAGGTAGCTGTATCTGTAATAAAACAGGAGGAGTTGTGTTCCAGTTCTGAAGCTAAAGCATAACTTCTGTTGAGAGCGGTGCTCATGTGTGACTCCATGCTGTGAGCAGACAGGGTGCCTACTCAGTGGGTTTAACTAAACTGAAGAACTTGCTTAAATTAAGTGTGTGAGTGACTGCTTTGATGAGGCAGGACTTGGAGTTAGGACTTCTGTTTTCTAATTACAGCTGGTAAAAAAAATATTAAAGAAAGTGTAATCACAGGACTCTGCCAATTTGGCAAAACCAGAGTACTTCATATTCAACGGCAGCAGTTGAAGATAAGCACAACAAGAAGAAAAGTGTGGGTGAGTGCATGGGGAATTGTATCAGTGTAATTCTGGGCATACTGGTGTTGACGTGCCAGTAAAGTTTTTGAACAGGCAAGCACTTGCTCTCTGATTTTGCACAATGTATGCTGCTTTTCTGTGCTGCATTTTCCATGTAGGTGAAACAGAGATATGGAAAGCTCCCAAACTTAGAAAAGGAAGTTGTACAAGAACTAATACTGACATTATTAGTTACCAATTAGTATCCAGGCTGTATATAAATGAAAAGCTTCTATTGGTATTCCTTAAGACCATCAACTAATTAATGCAAACTAGTAATCTAGTAGAAAAAAATCAAACTATAATAGGGGTAGCAAGCCTTCTATCTGTTTCTTAAATATTTCTTGAAATGACACTTAGAAAACCGGTTTTTCAGCATATAAAATGATGTGTAACCTTTGTCCCTAATTACAAGTTACTGAAGCATACTGATAGGGTTATGATAATTTCTGAGCCAGAAGACAGACTGTCTTCCTGCTTCGGCTCGCTTTTCTAATTAAGATCATTATGCATAGTAGTCAGATTGATTCGAGGCTTAGATAAATAATACATCCTGTTGCTTCCATTGATTTAATTTTTTAATGAACTGCATTCCACTGCTGACATCACATTTCTGGCTCTTGACTGCAGACTTTCTACATGTGAAAATGTAAAAACTACATATTGAACTGAAAGACATTGTCCCTTGGGATATTGCTCATTTAAATTGTGCTGCTCCAGGATACAAAGTTCCATAGCAGAGATTCACCCAAGTCTTCACCTATTGTCACACAACTACTACAAAGCATTAGAGCAGAAAAGCAACCTCAGCTGCCCCCAAGGTTGTCTACATGAACAGAAAGCAGATCTACCAGAGTCAAGTTTATAGAAAATACAGATGGTTATTAACACCTACGATTTCATTTTTGCACCGTCTCTCCATGAAAGAAGTCATCTTTAAAGACTGACATAAAACAAAAGTGAAATTAGGAAAGCCAGAAGCAGATGGTTTCATTCTAACCAATTTTAGAAGAGACCACCCTATAGAAAGGGTCAAAGGGAAAAGCTGTGTCGAGCAGAAGTGTGGTAGAGACAAAGGCACAGAGACACAGTTGTGCAAGGAGCCGGCAGAAGAAGGCACAAAGGTGGGAACAATGGGGAAGCGTAGGGGTTGCAGCAAGCTTGGCAAGGGAGGATAAGCAGGGAGGGGCAGAGCTTTGAAGGAAGTGACAAGAAGAAAGAAGAATTTAATGTTACAGCTTAGACACACCCAGCATTGCCTTGCAATAGTGTTTATTGTACACCTTCAGCTTTCAAATTTTACTTCTTAAATACATTTCTAGCCCTGCCATGGAAAACCTGAAAATATGACCTCAAACATCCAAAACAACAGAAAGCAGGCAACTTTTTGCTTCAAAGTTTATTCAGGTTTTCTTAAGTGATTCTTAGGATTGAGCAGCCTGAAGTTGAATTTTCGACTACCAAAAGCATCAATACTACGTCCATCAAGGAGGGCAGACTTAGCCAGTATTAAGCACCAAGTCTGGGATTCGCTTCTGCCATCAGCTTCTACCATTAGCTTCTGCCTTGTGCATGTGCTGCAGCCCAGCCTGTCTCACACAGGTACGTTGCAGTAACACAGTCTTAATCTAGTTTCACTTATGACTCTATGCCACAGAGAGCTGGTAATCATCTACGATGATCACTCAACCAGGGTGTTTGGAGACACAGACCACAGGGTAGGAACTCACATTCAGATGGGCTGCTCTAGAAGGTAAAACTGTTTGGGTTCAACCTCTTCAAGTGTTCTGAAGCCATGCTAGCATGTGCTCAGCAGTGATATGATTTGGAAGGTCCACTTGGGAATGCAGAAGTCCTGGCTGGGGGTCAAGTAAAGACCTCATTGTGGGTCCTAGAGTTCAAAGGCAGGATCTCTCACCTGAAGAGCACCAAGCTGCTATCTCTCTGTCCATACTAGCAAAGGTTCCACCTCAGTACCTGGTGGCTATATTAACCTAAGCTTAGTGAAATACAGAGTAGGGGAAGGACACGTCTAGGACAGAAGGTGATCTTAGCAGCAACAAAGGAACAGAGCAGGCAGTTCGTGGCTGAATGTCCCATTTCACATTCCAGGCATGCGTAAAGCCTGTATTTTCTCCTTTTTCATATTTTATTGAGCAGCTAACATGAAACATTCCTTCAAATTGTAATACTTTAATAGTGTCAGACAAAATCCATCTTTACTGAAAGAAAAATACACAGCATACTAAAGGGGATCTTGGGTTCCACTATAGCATTGCGTGTCTGTAGAGCTCTGAAGATTGTTCTCAAGATTCAAGATTCATTCTCATATTCAAGTGTGTTTAGTCCACAAACACAGAGGTGCTTTTAAAGGAATCGAGAGCCCCCTTGTGGAGCTGTGATTCAGGAAGGGACACCAAATAATACTGCTAGGAAGAGCTGCTCACTGCTAGGAAATCGGAACCAACGGGACCCTACAGGTTTTTAATCTGGTAAACATGCACACATCAGTGTCTATTCAGTAAGTGCAGGCACAGCTTCTCTGCTGACTAAAACTGGACAGCAAAGAAATATACTTGTGGGCAGTGACAGGCAGGAATGTAAGACTCCCAGAAAAATGCAGAAACAGCAGAATCAGGGAAGGAAAGTAAGGTACTCATTATGTCCTATACAGCCTTGGGGGGGGAGGTCGAGTCCCAGTGGCAGTGTTCACCATATTAATAATTTTTCACTATATAATTAATAAAATCCTCAAAAGTGCTGATAGGTTTTGGAATCATTATATGTAGATTTCTGTCACAGGTCTAATTTCTTCTGCAGTCATTCATTGACGTTGAGAATTAAGATTGCCAGAGCCCAAATACTGGCCTGTGCTCCATAAGCAGAAATAGCAAAGATGGGATCACTGATGGACATAATCCATAACTGGAAGGATTTACCAGTTTTTGTAAACAGTAGTCTTGGTTCTGAGGTTGCAACAGGGGCTATAAAATGGTTTGTTTACTATTTGTCTCCCATCATTTCTCATGATGAACTCTGAGTTGCTTGTCAGTACCAATAAGTGGATACCAGCACATGGGCTTAGGAAAAAATAATTTAAAAAAAGGTGTTTGCCTTTTTCCAGTCCCTTTTTGCAGCAACAACCTTATCTTCAGCACACACTGTCATTAAACAATGTTTTTAAAATGTATTTTATATAAATACAAATTTTAAAAAGTCTTTCTAAGTGGTAGACCCTGAGAAGTCATTCTTTTTAGGCCAAGTCTTAACAGACAAGCCCAGCATATCCTTTATGCTTAATAGAGCTTAGTTTTCCCTTTTGTTTAAACATTGTTCTGGTTAAAAGGAGGTATCTGTTGGTGTCCTTAATGATTGCTCCAAAATGGTTTAATTTTTTCCCCAATAATTTAAATGTAATCACATATAAGATGTCTTGTGGCAGTAGGAGAAAATTCATAAAAAGACACAACAAGGCTATGCCAAGGAGCCAACAGCTTCTATCCTGGTTTCAAAAACATGGAAATGTCAAAAAAGTACCTTGCACTTTTTCCTATTGTACTTCATTCCACCATGCTTCCAAGAGGCTTGGATTCATAGAGCAGTGAGAGCTGGTTTCCAATGTTTGTTCAAAAAACCCCGTGATAGATGATTAGACATTAGAATACATAGAGGTGAAGGAGAGCCAAATCTAGAAGAAACAAAAATAAGCAGTATGCAAACTCCTATTTTCAGATTGTTCCCAAGCTTTGGACTCAAGTCTGCACTTCACAAATTGTCTCTGTCGAGAGGAGAACACAGCAGCATTCAGGAGAATCCAGAAGAACCAGTAGGATCACCCTAGCCAGGATGCTGTACTCTTCAAAACTGACATGCATGCTCAAAGTTACAAAGGATGTTTGATAAATGCTGTTCTAAACTAGACATGGTCCTGGCAAAGTGAATGTTCTGCAAAGAAAATTAAACCAAAATACTATTTAATACACCCTTAAAGAAAAAAGTCTCTTTCTCAACTTCTATTTCCCACCCACAACACACAGCATTTATATAGTTTTTATTGGAAATACTTATGCAGGATTATGGAGTTTAAAAGGAGAGTTTACAACCATATATTTCCTGTTCTAACTACAACATTAAAAAAATGGCAATTAAATTTCTAGGAGACCCTGCAGTTCATCAGTGGTTTTCTAAAGGGGGGAAGCAGGACTATGAGAAGTAGTTGTGATTGCTACTATAAAAATAAAAATGAAAATATAGTAAAATGGAGGCATAAGTTTTCTTTGACTTAACTCTCATATCCTCAATGGATTTTGCCATCCTTTTCTTACCATCTATTTTTCTGCCTGTTCTTTCTCAAGAAAGGAAAGGTCACATCCCAGTTCAAAACTTGGTTAAGCCTGTAAGTTACAGCATGCTATGGGACCTAGCTGTCTTCACACCAGCATGAATATACTGTTCCTCAGAAAGCTTTGAGCTCACCTGCGCACTGGGGCATCTGTGGTGATAGTGTTACTAAAGAGACTGTAATGACAAGGGGACAGAGAGTCATGACAGTTCCTTTTTGTCTCACTCCTATACAATATACTTAAAAGATCTTATTTCTGTAGATACACAGAAAGGTCACAGAGGACAGCTTTGCTCCTGCAATGCTGAAGGCTGCATGTATCTTCATTTCAAGTGTCAATTATACAATGGGGACATCAAAAGTGCGGAAAGGCTCTGGCCAGGACTGAGATCCACCTGAGACTGTGAGGGCCTGTTAGAGTAGAGCAAATGGAATTGTAGCCCTGTTTTATCAGTACAGTTAGAGCAAATTTTTGGCTTCTGAGAATGCATTTAGCAGTGACAAAAGACCAAGCATTATAATCTGCAGAAAAACACTGAAACCTGATTTTAAGAGCATCTGTGCAATAATGATGAGAAAAGGAAAGCTAAGGGTGAATCATACTTTTTTCAGCTTATTGATATGTTTCATGATAAGACTTTTAAACAACATAGTCTCTACCTGAGGACAGTGGTTAAATTATGATTGAAAATTGTTGATCTGGTGGCCTTTTAATGCTATTAAAAGTTGTCATTGTGTTCTTGCACTAGTTGTTTTGCTGGTTTTAAACATAAAGCTATTCGGTTATTCATTAAAGTATAAGCTTCAAGATCCCATCCAAAGATCATTAAAGACACTGACTTGGGCCAGCTATATGTATACATACTGTAGTAATTATCCCAGAAGAATGTATCTAGCCTTAGCTCACCCTTGGAAAACAGACTATTGCTGTCACCGCTTGCAGATGGATCTGTAGATCTGCACACCACAAGTCCTCTTAGATCAGTGCATAAATCCTGCAGCACATAATTCTGTAGTGATAGCTTACTATTGCATCAGAGATTTCTTTCCTGGCCATGTCTTTGTCATTTATTTATTTATACATTCTTTTCTGCTCCTGGCACGTGAAGTAATTAATTCTCTTACAGTCCTCATTTCTTGAGTCAATCTGCACACAGAATATGTTTCACGTTAGCTATAGAAGGTTGAAAAAATATTAACTCTCTTTCCCTATCACTGCTGCCTACCTAGAGCACCTCAAATCCCTGACACATGGAGTGCTCTGGGAATCCCACCCTCACCTCAGGAAAGCGCACCGCACACCTGTATAATAAAGTCACCTTTGCTTAGTGGTCTGATCATGCTCTGAAGGTAGCACATGAAATCATGTGGCCTCATGGACTAGGGATTTGGGGCTTGATTCTACTCAGGGATTTTTTTCGATGCTAGCCAAATAGATGTTTGGTTTGTCACATGAACATAATGTGTGGTAAAAAGGCCACGTGCCCACATTACTGGTGCCTTCACAATCTTTATTCCATTTCTTCTTTTTAGCCATGTACATAAGACACTATGCACTAAGTGAGGAGTGTACCTTAGAGAGGGAAGGTATATAATCTACTGATTTTAAAATTCTAATGTACTCTTAAGTATCCTTCGCAATCATTGGAAAGGAAGAAAAAGGAGATCTGAAAGTCAGACCAGGAATTTATTTTCTTCTTATCCCTGTCCATACAACAAGGGCAAGCAAACCCAAACAAAGGCACAAACAGCATACACCCATCCCCAGAATTGCTCACACCATTTAGGCAATTTAGAGCAGTAAACAAAGATAAGTGATCTGCACAGAAGCAGCTTTAGGTGACCACAAATGGATACCGCTGTTTAATTCAACCCTCCTCTCTCACCTAAACAAGTTTGTTTTCTCAGCGGTGTTTATTTGTACTAGGGAGTGCTAGGGAAAAAATTCCATCCTCCTCCAGATTATCTGCTTCAGTGTTGTGAAAATTCAATATTTCCCCAGCCTGAGAATGTATTCCTCCTACAGACACACTCTGTATTTTGCTCTCTTGCCAATGTTTGTTGTTTGGTTGGGTTTTTTTGCCCTGTAACTCATAGCATTTTGCTAGGACTGGAGCTGGTCTCCTAAGTGGGAGAAGCCCTACAATGCTCAGTCCAGAAGGGAAATCCCAACTGATCAGCATTTCTGCCTCCAGAGGCAGGGAAGTGGGGAAAGGAGAGAGAAGGCAGAAGCAGATGTGGGAAAATTTGAGAAAATAAATTAAGAGATGGTGGCAGGGGAATATTTTTCCCCTTTTTTTCTGATAGTGAAAAAAGGAAATGTTGAGGAAAAGTTTTAGAAAAACTTTTCTGTGAAATATTTTTTTAAATCCACAATGAAGTAATTTCTAGGGTAAACATTTGAAAATTACATACACTTCAGGTGTCAAAATGTTTTTCTGTAGCTTATACACATCTTTTCCACTTTCCTGTGAAAACCTCCAGTATTAGGCAGTGGCACATCCCCTGTGATACTGCTGGCCTGGGTACTGGAGGCTGTGCTTACTCTCTGTCCTTACTGAGCTGTAATTTGGTTAACCTCTCAGGTACAGGAATTCAACAGGAATAGCCCATCCATTCTGGGTTGCCTTCATCTGTCGTCCTTGTTGTCCTTCTGTACAACATCATACCGGAGAGGGTGGAATAAAGGAGCCCACAGTGGTTTTGCCTCTGTCTGAAGTTTCATGGACCCCCTGAGTGGGTAGAGGAGCACAGCTGGGACTGGATAGCTGTGCAGAGGATGGCTGGTGTGCCAGCTGGGAATAGAAAGGGAAAAGAGATGAAGGATGAGAACTTCTGCATAAGGGACTTTGTTTCAGAAATGTGAGGGATACCACAGTTCTCCACTACCAATACACAAGACAAGAAAGTCTTGCAAGTATCTAGAGGTAGATCACAATCCACACATTCTTCTCCAAAGAAATAGGAGCTGGTTGCCTGATGCTTAGGGCCTGGCACATGGCCTTTGAACTTTTGGGGTGCTGGTCCTTAAGATATCTCAATCTCTGGCAATGTAGTGAGAAACTGTCTGTATTTGCCTCTCTGCTGCTCCCCAGGGCATTCTTTCACCTGGCAAACAAAAGGTCTGCAAATACAAGACAGATGCACGAAAGTGGTTCAGAATCACAGAATCACAGAACGTTAGGAGCTGGAAGGGACCTCGAAAGATCATCTAGTCCAACTCCCCTGCCACAGCAGGATTCCCTAGACCTGGTCACACAGAAACATGTCCAGACAAATCTGTCCACTTTCCACCCTTATTCATTCACAAACCCATGAGAAAAAGCAATACATCATTTATAAGTTAACTTTTTGATTTCTAAACTTGCAGGAAGGTTCTTTCAACAGGATTATACAATATGTTAAAATAATCCATTCACAAAGCAAGTCTGAAATAACTTTGAAGCACAGGATGACAACAGAAAGTACTCATATGGGACCCTTAGCTTCAAAAGAGTTAAGGTGCTGGCAAAAGCACAGATATTATCTCCACCCACACAAGAAAACATACATGGCTGAGTAGCTCTGTAGCAGCACACAGGGAAACAAAACAGTCTAGCCTGGAATTATGCTTGTGAAAGAAAAAGTGCGCTCTGCTGTGTAGCAGAGAGTTTCCAACCTGGTGAACTGACGAGAGACCTGCAGGCAGGTCTGAATGCTCCATCCTTGCATCTCCATCACTCCTTAGACAGAGTGTAACTACTGAGAGGAATAATTTGTGGCATGCATATGCCAAACTAGGCCCTCTTTTCTGTTCATCTTCTCTGCCCTCCTCACAGAAGGGCGTTCACTCTTTTTCTTTCCTGGTTGTTCTTATCAGTAGCCTTTCAACCTCAAAACACAAAGTGAAGAACCTGAAGGAGATAATTGTTTAATTCTCGGGGTTTCCACTATAAGACCCTTTTGGAATAGCTGACAAACCTTTGCAAAGTTTCCTATTTACTCTTATCTCTTGCCTTCTTTTCCTGGCTATTACTGCATGGAAAAGCCAGCTGTGCCTTAGAAGCAGCTGTGACAGCCACCAGCATCGCAGTGACAGGGAAGACCTGTTTACATGCTCTGGTTTGGATGGCAGGAGGCTGCTGAGGTAGGAAGCCATCTGACTGGCTGCATTCAGGTGCCAGGTGCATTTAGGATTTCACTGATATGGTTCCATCCAAATTCACTTGTATGTGGGTTTCTGTAGTGTAACCTCTTGATATTGCCAACAGCACCCTTAGTCAGGAAGTGCACTCTCATTTCATCCTCTTGGGAATGTCTATAATATAGCCTAGCTCCTAATTGCAATCATTTGGATCATATTTGGATTAGATACCTAAAGTAGGCAGTGTGATAAATATGCCTCACTCCCAAAGTGATAGGAGCTGCTGAAACAATATGCACATATGTCCATAATTGCATGCCTTCATGTTTATACTGAAGGGTGTATAATAGTTTAAAAACCAATATATTTCTTCATTCCTTATCTGAGAAAGTGAAAAAGATTTTCTTATCTGCTCCCATTTCCTTTTCTAAGCACTCTTACTGCCAGCTGGAGGAGAGTGGGCTTTTGTGGAGTTTTGTTACAGCACACAGTACTGCTGCTGTAGCTCCTGTCTGCCTTGTTGCAGTGACTGCTGTCAAACCTGCACTTAGGAAACCCATTCCTCCCTTCCCATCCCCTACACTGGTGGTTTCTCATCATATATTGCAATTTCTAAAGCATCAGTATGGATACACACTGTACACTTTTAAACCACTTTTCAATGCCTCTCAAGGAAAAACAACTAGGAAGCTTTCTATGTAGTGACAAAAGTTTGGTTTGGCTGCTGTGTTGCACTGAGGCCAATATTATTATGTTGTCTTGTTTAACACAGATTGCCTTCCAATACAGTTTATACTTCTGCACATTTATGTGCTTGATTGCCAAATTAGAAACAAGTAAAAATGGTGAAACAAATGCAAACAAGTTTCCAAACTTTCAAATGTAATCTTGGTTTTCCCAAGTCGTGCAGCTGTGCCCAGCCCTGGCACAGAACTGCAAGGCTGGCTGTTGGACATGAGCTGCTGCAGAGCTGTCAATACAACTGTTTTTCTCTGGGTCATTTATAAATAACACCTATGGGAAGTTTGGTGATGACATTTTTGAAGCAAAAGCTTAATAGAGGTCAGAGGACTTGTCTTAAAAAAACCCCAAAAAACAAAACGCCCAAAAAATTAAAATAACCAATTCAGAGAATGGAAAGCAGTAAATAAGTGTCCATATGTGTGCACATAAGCTATCTTCATTCCTACAAGCAAACTAAGAGGCATAAATAATTCTGTCCATGCTGGTACAAAGGTGCAGGCCCAGGACTAGTAGTGGTGTTGGAACCTATGACTTCAGCATTTTAGCACGATGTTGAAACACACATCCTGCTAAAATATTGATGGAAGTGACTAAGACATGTACATGTAACAGCTCCTACAGTTACTGCTGCTTATGGAGCTGTGTTTTCTTGCATGGATCCAGTCTGTAGACAGGCTCCTTTGTGTTATGATAACACATTAAATTAGGTGGAAAATCACACTGTCTCATTAAAGCAAGGTTCCAGCATCTCAGCCAGGGAATATCAAATAGTGAGCAGAAGTAGTGTTTGGAGAAGGTAAGATTTGCATTAGGAGGAGAGCTTCAGTTTTAGTTTTCACAACTTCCTTTGGCTGATTCAGGTGGTAAGGAAGAGAAACAAACCAGACTGCTTAGGACAGGGTACAGTTCCTTTTCAGCTTGCAAAAGTCCTTTTCAGCATCTCAGCTGAGTGGAATGGAAAAGGCTATGTCCTTTCTTCTGCTAGAGACATGTTCTCAGAGACACACCATGCCACCGTCTTCAAAACACCCTGTTTAGCTTGCTGTCCTTAGATAATTTGTTGCCCACACTTGAAAAAAACATTTTAAAATTCACTTGAGGTGTATGTATAACTTTGCATCCTGGTTCTGGAAAATCTTATGGCTTGTCTATAACAAAGACCTTTCTGCAGGAATAAAGGTTTCAAATTGTATGTTTCTAAGGGTTCACTTATGTCAGCTTTCTGATATATAAATAGCTCTATGAATAGCTCAGGTGCTTACTGGACTGCAGGTAGCTATCCCAATCATTGATGAATGAGGTGTGAATGGGAGGGTAATCCTCCACTGTCATCTTTATTTATTTTCTTTACTTGAATCCCCATATTGCTTTCATACCAGTATCCTGTTAAACATGTCATTGATTTATCTGGATTCTACTACAAGGACTGACAGAAGATAGTCCATCACATATTTTAAATACTGTGGGTTTGTATCTGCTGCTTCAATGCTGAGCTACAAGCAGCCACTTTAACATGTTTGGCTTCCCAGAGTTTTTATCAGTTTGGCATTTCTTCTTCTGATTTCATTGATTTGTTTTGCAAGTTTGCAAGTGTTAGGATATTTGACGACTTCCGATTTTCACAAAGTTTTCTTGAGGTAATCATAAAGGAGGCGTCACGATCATCCTTGTAGGGAAAATACCTTTGCCAGACTAGGTAGATTTGGAGGACTTCTTTACAAGCAGGGCTCAGAGAGAGAAACAAAGGGTATTTCTCTCACATCTGGCCAGAGTTACTAACTGTTATGGTTTGAGCAGGTTTAATAATCCCTGTATCAATCTGGGAACTCAGTGTGCTTTAGCTCCCAGTGGGTACTGGGACAAGTGTGCCCAGCATCCTGACAGCCAACCCTGGAGGGTCCCTGAAGGAGGTTTGCCTGGCAGACCCCTGAACACGGCTCTTTTCCTGGCCTGCACTGTCTCCCATATATATTCAGGCTCTGCTGACAGCTGGGTCCAGACACAATAAATCCCATGTAGCAGGGAACTGTGCCAACCGTGAGTCAGATAGGGAGCTATGGGTTACACATTTATTTTGTATTTCTGGTTTTACTGCTTCTAAAACTGCGATGGAGGAGCTCAGCCAGAAAACTCTGGTTCACAAGCATCTATCTGGATTAGGTGCCAATCAAGCCCTAGAGCTGGGCTTGCAGAGGCTGCTCTTATGTATGTCTTCCAGGGATTTTTTTTTTCTTTCTAGTCAACTTTCCCTGAACCCAAAAGGAGCAGAATTACTTTAAAAGTGTGGTATGATTGACTGCAGGAGCTGCCTCGGTGGCTGTGCTTTATTCTTCAATAATGCCACTCTCAAGGCTTTTTGCACAGTTTATCTATTGATCCAATGAACTGCTGCCTTTGCCAGCTACCATTTGAAATATAGGAATACTTTTTTAGAGAGGGGTCTTGTTTTATATTTATTTTTGGCAGTTTGATGAAGTCTCTCATTCCAGTAGCAACACAGAGCTGTGCTTGATATGTTACAGCTACCTTTAAGCTTGAAGGCTGGGGATGTAAAGATGTTCTTGGCTCAGCATACAGTATCACAGCATATGGAAAACATAAACTGTCACAAAAGCTTCTTGATTTAAAAGGTGGGATTTAATTTCTTTTTACTAAAGTTCTCTAATTTCCTGAGTGTCATATAGTTGCTGTGATGAACTCTGATTTGCTTCTTGTTGCCGTGGAGAAAGCCATGGTTATGGATTGAAATTCTTAGGTCAATAAAAGGGTTTTCATTGTGGGATTTGTCATAGCAGGTTGAATAGTGCAGCTTAAAGGTGAAGATCCATTTATAGCTGTGAAACATAGATCCTTGTTTTTACTCCAAAGCTTTATGCTTAGAAGGACTAAAATTTTCCCTGGCTTTACACACCATGCAATCCTGATAACTGTTCTGTCATTAATATTATTTTGCACAAGTTTTACATATAGAAAGAGTTGTTTCATTTTATTTCTGTCCTTAGCACATTGGCTAAGCACAATGGGCAGGACTATATTTTCCTATGAGGATAATTAGTGAATTCAGTGGCTTCCACCCTCTTTTTTGACTGTGAAGCTTCTGAATTTCTTGCCAAGAATTTCAGTGCTTACCTAACAAAGCTCATGCCAACATTCAATGGCTCGTGTAATCTGCAAGATCCTATCAAAAGTCATTAGGGCATGATGCTATTTAAGCCAAAGAGCATATATATATGCCTGAACAGATAGCTGCCTGTTTTTTGCTGCAATGCCTTTCCAATATACTCTCACATTTGGGGAATAAAAGTGACAAAAAAGGGGCTCCATTTTTTCCTGTCCTACCTAGCAGGATCCACCTGAAAAAAACATCTCCTAAGACATGGAGGAGCTCTGACCTGGGTAACACAGAAAAGGAAAGGATCCTTGGCTTTTTTCAGCATTGCCAGGTTGAAAGAGATTGTTTAGAAGTCTAAGAGAGGCTTCACATTAACAGCTGGACTGCTGTTGGAGGTGTCTTGTATGGAAAATAAAGAACTCTTTAAAAAGTTCCTTTAAAAACCTTTAAAATGTAAAATATTAGGTAACCTAAGTAAATGCTAATGGTCTCCTTCTTATTAAGACTCCTCTTGCAATATTTATATTAGGTCTAGCTGATGTGAAAAGGGAAGACCTGCACAGTCTAACTAAACCATTGAAAATATGAGAATTTTAGTTGGTTTGAGGATTAAACCATTCTAACAAATGGATGCAATCTTTTATAGTATATCTTTTAATCTATAACCTTTTGTAGTACAGCCAAATCATCTAATTTTCAGATTTTTTACAAAAACCTAATGAAAAATAAAATATATATATAGGCAAAACATATCTATACACCATAAAAACCTGCACGTTAACCAAGAGCAATACTCTAGGAATATTTTTTGTCTCTGTCTGTATATGTCTCAAGGTTAAGTGTTGCCATGCAAGGTGGCTGTTTAAGAAGCATGACTATAAAAAACTCATCGAGTCTGTGGAGGACAGTATGTTTAGTGCACAAAAATAAAAGCTCATGTAAAATTGATTGGGAAAAAAATTAAAATAGGATAATTATAGCTATAAATCCACTGTAACAGTGGGATGTGAACATCACGGTTTGATTAGATGATTTGCAAGTTGATTAGTGATCCTTACCTTTTCCTCCAGCATTTAATTGCTCCTGTTGGTCTTACTTGGCCTGATATGTGATCACAAGGCTGAATTTATCACCTAATCACATGGGCAGGTGCTTGGAGAGAAAACCATATTATCACTGTGGATATCCAACCTCTTCTCAAAGCTTCCTTCTCAAAGGTCTTTCATTGAGCCAGGGGTATTTGGTCCAGGGCAACTATTTCCCAAAACTCTGTGGTATATGCCAAGTGGTTTTTCCATCTTCTCAGTCCAGTAGCTGTGGCAGACTTACACTTGGCAATTTATTGCTTTCCAATGGAGTGTCCTTGGAGTTTACTTCTTATGCATAAACACTCCTTTTGGTGCAGTACTGCCAGATTTTTCCTGCAGGTAGCTTCTGAATCTTTGCTGATGGCAGAGGAGGATGATGTACCTCACTTTCTCCTGCAACCCTGTGGTATTAAGGCTTGGTTTTCTGTGTGAAAGAAATGCAGGCCTATTTAGTGTGCTCCATGGGAAAGGTTGAGATGCTTACCAACAAGAAAATGTTTGAGTTATCTCTGCTAATGGAATCTGCAAATCTGGCCTGCCAGGTGGCTGAAAGAGAGAGTCTTGTGAAGATGAGATGGCCCTGTTTTGGCTACAACCAATGAAACAAGGCAAAAAGAACAAAACACACAGCTTCAAAACAGATTCTGAAGGCAAGCAAATTGAGTCCTTTGCCTAAGTAATGGTGATTTTACTAATAAAGTTGACACCCCTCAGTATGCTAATGAGCCAAACTGAGTACATGTCATACATACATGACAATGTTACTAAACTCTCCACCCAAATCATGCTAAACATCACTTAGAAGGTGGGGACAGTTAGAAATAGGATATAAAAACCCATGTGAGGAATATTTCCTTGGTTGGTGGGGGGCAGAGTGAAGACCTTAGGATTTAGCTATCAAAGAGGACAACCGACTCGGGGCTCCTTCTCCTCTGATCACCAGGCAGGGAAGTTTTCTTGGTAATAATTGCACAATCACTATACAGCCTAACAGCTTTGCTATCATGTTTCTTTATTATATTTTAGTGTTGTTTTAAAGCTTTTTCACTTTCCCTTCTTTGTTGGACGCTTCCGTGGGAGTATAATTGTTACCTTGAGCTCAAATTCCTTGCAGTTATTCAACTTATCGCTGGCAATTCCAAATCTCTTATCTGACACTACAATAAATCAAACTGATCATTAATTTTAACTTGTCCAAACTATTTCAGAGTCCATATCAGGCACCACATAGGCAGTTTTCTCTAACAAGTTTCAGTAAAGGTCTGAAACATTGGGGCAGGCAGACTTCCAGATCGGGGTCTCACCTGTTAATGTGACAGACCCGAACTGACCTCCCAGAACCTAGTGGGTCCTATTGCATGGGAGAGAAGGCTAGCAGCACCCCCATTTTGCATCCTTTTTCCTTTGATGTTTTTGGTTTTGTTGTTTGTTTGTTTGTTTGTTTAGGGGTGGGTTGTGTTTTTTGCTNGTAAAATATTAGGTAACCTAAGTAAATGCTAACGGTCTCCTTCTTATTAAGACTCCTCTTGCAATATTTATATTAGGTCTAGCTGATGTGAAAAGGGAAGACCTGCACAGTCTAACTAAACCATTGAAAATATGAGAATTTTAGTTGGTTTGAGGATTAAACCATTCTAACAAATGGATGCAATCTTTTATAGTATATCTTTTAATCTATAACCTTTTGTAGTACAGCCAAATCATCTAATTTTCAGATTTTTTACAAAAACCTAATGAAAAATAAAATATATATATAGGCAAAACATATCTATACACCATAAAAACCTGCACGTTAACCAAGAGCAATACTCTAGGAATATTTTTTGTCTCTGTCTGTATATGTCTCAAGGTTAAGTGTTGCCATGCAAGGTGGCTGTTTAAGAAGCATGACTATAAAAAACTCATCGAGTCTGTGGAGGACAGTATGTTTAGTGCACAAAAATAAAAGCTCATGTAAAATTGATTGGGAAAAAAATTAAAATAGGATAATTATAGCTATAAATCCACTGTAACAGTGGGATGTGAACATCACGGTTTGATTAGATGATTTGCAAGTTGATTAGTGATCCTTACCTTTTCCTCCAGCATTTAATTGCTCCTGTTGGTCTTACTTGGCCTGATATGTGATCACAAGGCTGAATTTATCACCTAATCACATGGGCAGGTGCTTGGAGAGAAAACCATATTATCACTGTGGATATCCAACCTCTTCTCAAAGCTTCCTTCTCAAAGGTCTTTCATTGAGCCAGGGGTATTTGGTCCAGGGCAACTATTTCCCAAAACTCTGTGGTATATGCCAAGTGGTTTTTCCATCTTCTCAGTCCAGTAGCTGTGGCAGACTTACACTTGGCAATTTATTGCTTTCCAATGGAGTGTCCTTGGAGTTTACTTCTTATGCATAAACACTCCTTTTGGTGCAGTACTGCCAGATTTTTCCTGCAGGTAGCTTCTGAATCTTTGCTGATGGCAGAGGAGGATGATGTACCTCACTTTCTCCTGCAACCCTGTGGTATTAAGGCTTGGTTTTCTGTGTGAAAGAAATGCAGGCCTATTTAGTGTGCTCCATGGGAAAGGTTGAGATGCTTACCAACAAGAAAATGTTTGAGTTATCTCTGCTAATGGAATCTGCAAATCTGGCCTGCCAGGTGGCTGAAAGAGAGAGTCTTGTGAAGATGAGATGGCCCTGTTTTGGCTACAACCAATGAAACAAGGCAAAAAGAACAAAACACACAGCTTCAAAACAGATTCTGAAGGCAAGCAAATTGAGTCCTTTGCCTAAGTAATGGTGATTTTACTAATAAAGTTGACACCCCTCAGTATGCTAATGAGCCAAACTGAGTACATGTCATACATACATGACAATGTTACTAAACTCTCCACCCAAATCATGCTAAACATCACTTAGAAGGTGGGGACAGTTAGAAATAGGATATAAAAACCCATGTGAGGAATATTTCCTTGGTTGGTGGGGGGCAGAGTGAAGACCTTAGGATTTAGCTATCAAAGAGGACAACCGACTCGGGGCTCCTTCTCCTCTGATCACCAGGCAGGGAAGTTTTCTTGGTAATAATTGCACAATCACTATACGGCCTAACAGCTTTGCTATCATGTTTCTTTATTATATTTTAGTGTTGTTTTAAAGCTTTTTCACTTTCCCTTCTTTGTTGGACGCTTCCGTGGGAGTATAATTGTTACCTTGAGCTCAAATTCCTTGCAGTTATTCAACTTATCGCTGGCAATTCCAAATCTCTTATCTGACACTACAATAAATCAAACTGATCATTAATTTTAACTTGTCCAAACTATTTCAGAGTCCATATCAGGCACCACATAGGCAGTTTTCTCTAACAAGTTTCAGTAAAGGTCTGAAACATTGGGGCAGGCAGACTTCCAGATTGGGGTCTCACCTGTTAATGTGACAGACCCGAACTGACCTCCCAGAACCTAGTGGGTCCTATTGCATGGGAGAGAAGGCTAGCAGCACCCCCATTTTGCATCCTTTTTCCTTTGATGTTTTTGGTTTTGTTGTTTGTTTGTTTGTTTGTTTAGGGGTGGGTTGTGTTTTTTGCTTCTTTGGTTTCTTTCTTTTTTTCAACATAAAGAACCTCTTCTTTCCTTGCTCTGGAGTTATTTTCATCCTCTTCTCTCAACAGAAATTACTCCAATGGCAAGGAGAATCACCATCACAGAATCACAGAATCACAGAATGTTAGGGGTTGGAAGGACCTCGAAAAACCATCTAGTCCAATGCCCCTGCCACAGCAGGATTCCCTAGACCAGGTCACACAGGAACATGTCCAGACGGGTTTTGAATATCTCCAGAGGAGACTCCACAACCTCTCTGGGCAGTCTGTGCTGGTGCTCTGGCACCTCAACTGGGAAAATCTTTTTCTTCTATTCACACAGAACCTCCTATGCTTCAGCTTACAGCCATTGACCCTTGTCTTGTCACTGGACTTCACCAGGTAGAGCCTGACCCCATCCTCCTGACACCCACCCATCACATATTTATAAGCATAGATGAGGTCACCCCTTAGTCTCCTCTTCCCCAAGCTAAAGAGACCCAGCTCCCTCAGCCTTTCCTCATAAAGAAGATGTTCCACTCCCTTAATCATCTTTGAAGAGTACCTAAGCATAAACCAGCACATGAAGGCCTGTAAGTCTGTGTATGTGTTCATGCCTGTGCATGAGGACCTATAAGCATGATCACCTGCAGAGTGTGAAGACCTATACAGCATGCATATTTACACTCATTTGTAACAGGCAGATGAATCACTCCTGCTAATCACAGCAGGCACAGGAAAATAATATTTCACTTAAGCTTTCTAGCTGAATATGGGAAGTTCAGCCACTCTATCCAGCAGTGGGGTGATGTTACTGAAACATATTTTGTATCCTAGCAACAGCTTGGGCTTGGATGACAAACACAAGGTAGAAAAATAAAACACAACCAAGAGCAGAAAGAGAGTTTGGCTGGAATTTTGTATTGGTCTTATACACAGATCTGAGCAGAAAATTCAAATGTCAACAAAATAGCAAATAACAAATTTAGGCTTAAGTCCAACAATCAAAATGTCCACCAGTTATTAGTAAGTCACAGTATTATGCTGAATTTCTGCATTTCTTCTCAGAGGCGGGATCATTCCTCTGTGGACATATTTGAGAGCATCTGTGCTGTGTATCCAGCTTACCTCCTTGGACTTCCAGCTGAGACTTCCAGCACTTTCTTCTTTGCAATCCAGTGATCAATAGGGGTCACTGGTTGTATAAAAATATGACCCCAAACCTTGGGACTTCTTGTGACTAACTCTTAAGTGTTTGTGGAGTGTTAGGCAGCTACTCATGACATGAATCAGTGCAATTATACTCACCTAGTAAGCCTTATTGTAGGAAGGCCTCCACCCACAGCAACACTTTACTGGGGCTGAGCTCACCACCACCACCAGTTTCAAAAGCCAGACTGCAAAAGCATTTCAAAGATAGGGTTGAGACAGTTAGTCCTTTCAAAAATAATTGAAACTTCAGGTGTCTGACTTTCATAGCCTTGCTTACCTCCCATGAACTGCTTCAAGCAGAAGTCAGCAGCAGTGTACAGGACGAAATGTAGCATAAAGCAGGGTTTTCATGCACAATATGTCTAACCTAACTTTAGACATTCAGACTTTGTTGTCTAAGTTTAATGTAAGTCCCATACACAAGTCATTCATTTAATTTTAAAACAGGAAGTCACAGTGTCCTATTCATTTCCACAGACTGTAGAAGGAAACCTAAGGTTACAAACACAAAGTTTACCTTTTTGTTCGTTATAGTTATCTGGCTTAAAGGCACCAGTGGTCAGCTAATCCTCTCAGGTCCTTTGCCTGTCACAGATTAATTCAGAGTTTACAGCAAATCAACATCAACAACCAAATAATGTATAACCTGGTCCTTAGAAGTCCATTCTCTTCTTGTAATCCTCAAAGCCCTTTAAGATTTTCTGAACTGTATTCTGATAATTCTGTGTTTGTCAGTGACAAATATCTTTAGCATTCACATGGGGTTTATGTCAAGCTCACTATAAAAATAATAAGTTGATTCTAAAATCAGCTTTTTAGTAGCTCCTTAAATAATTGTCTACTCCAATTATTTATTTAGCTACCATTTCCCTTTAACCAATTCTTCCCCTGCCTTGCATATGTTCCACATGTAGTTGTTTCTAAAGTGACATAATATGAAATATTTCTCTGAAAACAAGATGAGAAAGGAATTGAGGATTTTTCCTGCTAAGAATGAATTAAGCTTATCAGAGAGGGACAGCAGGGTAGTTTTGTGTGACCTACCTTGGATTAAGCTGTGCTAAACTATACTCTCTTCTGTCCACCTCTGCTGACTGTTGAAATCAAACTGTTGGTGTTTACCAAGATCAAAATGTTCATGCTTTCTAAAATGTAGAAGCTACCCTTGTTCTTCTCCCAGCATCCTTTCCTAAGTTAACATACCAATTGACTACTTTTGCAAGATTGCTGTGATGGTTCTTTCAGGGTTTTGGGTGAACATGGGACTGATACCTTTGCCTAAAAATATTAAGCCCATAGATTTTTATTTCTGTTCCAGATGCTCTTTCATTCTATTGGAATTCTATTGGAATGAGAGTCAAGCCATCTTTGCTCCACATGTTACCATGCTCACTAAAAATTGAAGTGGTTTTCATTTCGTTTTTGGCCCGTGCATGGGTTATCTTTAACCCCCACTCCCAATCTTTACTGCATAGCCTCAAATACCTCTTTTTTTTGCTCTCTATTTGTTTGTATTACTAAAGAACATTTACAACGTGTTTCTAATTTCCTTTGCAAGGTCTAACACAGCCCAGCTTTTGGCAGATCTCACTTTCTCCCCACACTTTCTGACCTGCAAGATGAAATTTTCCATGTTAGTCAGCCCCTTTTTTTTCCATTTCTTGCAGGCCCTTTGCCTACTTCTCGTATCCTTTTCAGAGTGGATTGCCATCAGAAGGATCTGGAGATCTTCTTTTTAATTTGCTTTTCTTTCTCAAAATTGGACTACATTATATATCTTTAATTTCAGTAATCTCCTTTACAGTCAAGTCTCCAACTTGCTCGGTTCAGTTAACTTGACAGCAGAGATTTAAAAAATCCAAACATGAAACCCTGGAAAAACACAGATTTGTTTCTTTTTAATTCAGTTTAATCAAAATCCTCTATGATCTGTTTGATCAGGGCTATTTTCTACAACCACCTCTTTTGTAACATCCTCACTATGTCTAAATTAGCACTACCTCCTGCAGGCTTAATAAATATTCTGTTGAAAAAGGTCTATCAGCAGTCTGGATTCAGGAACATCTGAGCTCTGTCATCATCTGTAGCCTCAGTTTTATTATTGATATCATTCTGCTCTGATCCATCTCTACGAACAGGAGGTCTCCACAGATTGTGTTAACTGTCTAATACTCTTCCACTGTTCCAAAGCCACAGTCAGTTTTTATCTAGATGATATTTAGCAGATCTATGCTACTGCTGTAATACCATGTAGTCTTATAGATCTTTTCAAGTTCTTGATTAATTTTATTTATTAATTTTACTGTGCTTTTCCTTCTTCACATACTACCACATCAGTAGTGCACAATGCTTCTCTTTCACCCCTACCTCCATGTCCATCTGTCATGAATACTGCCTTTGTCTCAATACCTGTACTCCAGCCAGAAGGGACATCCCACTATGTTTCTGTCAGCCTTCTAAATGCCTGATTGTAGGCCCTACAGCAGAAGATTTGGGTTCTGCATCTCACTGTGTGTGTTTGTTACGCAGTGTCCAAGCAATCAGCTCTTGTGCCCTGACGCCTCTCAATTTCATAGCAAGCAAAGTTCTTCACCGCCTTTTGCTTGCCTGGCCACCCATCTTGTGAATATAATTTTGTGTTTTCTCCTTGCTTTGCAGATTCCTATCTTGGCTATGCTGGTTTTTTCCTTCTTCCTCACTTACTACATTTTGTGTTTCCTACATGTTAACCTAGGGTGAGCTAACTTGAGTCTGTTCCAACATTAACCCCAGCACTGTGATACTTCATATACAAACAAAGTTCAGCCACTGAAGACAATTTTTCTCCTGTGAAAGCTTTCCAGTAATTGAATGCACTGAAACCATCCTTTCTAGCTCTGTCTTTGAGCTCTTTGTTGGTTTTGTTAGCTTAGCATTCTTTCACCTTTTCTTGCCAAGAACTTAGAGACTTGAACCACAGATCACTTAAGCCTTCACCTCTTCAGCAAACAGAAGTCACTTCATAAAAAACATTGGTGGTTGATTTTTTTTCCCCAAGTCTTCTCTTGTAGCATAAAGAAATCTAAAAATGCATGTACATACAATTTTCACCAGAGCAGCAAACAAATAAAAACAAGATTCAAAGAAAATATATGAATTCAAACCAATCTCTATCATTCTTAAAAATATTTATTTCTGAAGCTTTGCACTTGCAATCCTATGTAGGTGCTTTGTGTTACTGATAACTTCCCATCTGACATGCTACATCAAAGGAGTTGTTCCCTCATATAGTTGTTAATGTGACACATACTCTTAAAATGTTAGAGAGTTAAAACTTGTACTTTACATGTCTGCATAAAATTGCATGTGTTTCATTAAATATATATTTGGAAATAAAGAGGTTTCTTTAAATGAGTATATATTGTCAAATATTTAACACAGAATCAATACAGTCAGTCTTCCTAAGTTTCATATTAAGCAATAAAAATATTAAATGAACAGTTTGTAGAACAGTTTCCTACACAAGGCTTTCCAAGAGTCAGCACTTAGTGCCTTCTTTGATACACATACATTAATTTAATGTGTATGCTTTGCCTAAGAACATGAATAAGTCATTCCTTTTAATGTTTTCATTTGCATGTTTAATTTGAGCATGGGAATCAGTGGAAACACACTTCAATACTTATGCTCATTTATTCACTTTGTTTTGAGCATTGGTGTGTGCAGCATGGGCGAGAAAGAAGTAATCTAGGGAGAAGCAGAGCTGATGGGAAAACAGGTTATAATTTGACCACACATTGCCCATGTAGTGGTCAAGTGGTCAAATCTGCAGGGAAGTCAGTATTTTGCAATGCATTTGAATGGGATTTAAAAATAATGTCAACATGTTGAGAGGCAGTTTCTACAAAACCATAAGTTAATTAACTAAGTTTCCTAAATTACATAGTTCCCAGCCCAACCCTGCTACAAGGACTATCATGTCTGCTTCCACCCAAGTTCAGAGAAATCATGCCATTCATGGAGATAGAACCAAAGCTTCTGTGAACATTTTGACTTTCAATTACACCATCATGATTATTTTTTAATCCAAAATTATCTGGAAGAGTCCACTCCACAGGAAATCCAGGATTTCTTTTAAAATTAATTGAAGAAACCACAGAATTTTTATAGTAATTTCTGTAGGACATTTCTGGAGTTGGTGTTTTTGAACAAGCCTGTTATAATGGGTTGTGTTAGAGTAAGGATATTGATTCCTATTAAATTATAAAACATGATCAGAAGCTATAAGGAAGACTTACCTTTTTTTAAGATATCAAGAAAGGTCTGTGTCTAGGCTTATGAGAAAAAGAAATGAGAGGGTGTTATTATTTCTGTGGCAGCACCCCAGCGGTGTTTTCATACATTCTTCCCCTAGACTTTCACGGAGATCAATGATATGTGATGCTGCCCTGCTCAAGTCCCCATCTCTCACACAAAAGCCTCCTAGTAAAGGATTTGGTCTGGAAAAGTGAAGATTTGTGTTCTGGGGGCTACTGAGTATGTTACAGTGCCATTGAGCCCAGCAAGGCATCTTGTGGCTCTGCCCTTCTTAGGGTGGGAGAGCTGAGGCTCATAACCTCCCCTTGAAAAAAGAGAGATCTCCTACTGCCTTTTCTGTAGAAACTGAGTGATAGGGACCCACTGTGCTGTCCCACCCCTCCTTTGCCCCGTGGGGGCTAGAGCTTACTCTGTGGGCCCCAGCCCCACAACTTTTCCTCCATGCTCTATAGCCTGAAAAGTCCTTGGTTCTGGTCATTCCCTTTTCCTCCTCCTCCTCAGCCAGGGGACCTGGGCTTCCTCTTCACTTCATACCACCCATCACACTCATACTTGCACCCCTCATCCTGCAAAGGATTGAGCTCTCCCCTGAGCAATCCCTGCCCAGCTCCTCTGCCTCTCCTGCTCCTCAAAAAACTCTTTTGTCCAAAAAGAGACTTTTAGGAGATAATGTCACCCTCAATCTGCAAGAAGCCAATTTCTTGCCCCAGAATAAAATGATCAATGAAATCTCACATTCGTATTTTTAGTGGATTTCTTTTGTCAGCTCTAAATGGGGGCAGCAGGCTTCAGCCCAAAAATCCTTGCTGGACCCAGGAAGGGTCCTTAGAATTTGAGCTACTTTGTTCATTGCTTTTGGCTACTTTGCAAAGAAATACCCAAGAGGTCTGATATCCCCAGGCTTGCATCTTGGCAAGCTTTTTCTACAGCAGCTAGAGAAGGCACCCTACATATCATGGGGTAGAAAGTAACTTCTTGCCTGAGTCAAAGAGGTGATGGACCACAAGGAATGGACAAAGTTAGGTCTCACAATTACTCAGTTTTAGGCTATGTACTTCCAAACAGTTTTACATAGTTGTTTCATACCTGTTTGTCAGTTAAAATGGATGGATTCAGACTTCAGGCATCTCTGAACAAATGAATGTTGGACAGAGATGTAAATGCTGCATAGGAAAAAGCTTCCTTTGGATTTTCTGTCTTTCTTGTTTAATCAATGGGTTCAGTGGCGTAGAACTCATTATGTACCACCAAATTTGTGGGTCTCCAGGTTTTTAAGTCTCTTCTCTTTTTCATAACAAAACAGTCCAAAAGGCTTATATTTCCCCTATTACATGTAACTCCATAGCACTATTTTGTTGCGATTTTGGGAAAAATATTGCGGTTTTTGTGTTCTATTTGACACAAGAAACCAACTATTGAAAGAGAAAGGATGATTTACTTCATAACACCGAAATTTCTCCTCTTTTGGAAGCAAATGCTCCTACCATTACACTAGTTAAAGCTAATTTGCTGAAGAGACAATTGCAGAATCCTAGCTTATGTGTTTTCTTCTACTTACGAAATAATAATAATTCAGACTGTGTCTTGTCCTTCTTTTTCCCCCATAAATAAACCTATAAAAATAAAGAAATAATCAAATATTTTTACTGGAGATCAAACTGTAAAATAACACATAACAAATCAAAATTTCATATAAAGTGTCTGGAATACAATTCAGTCTAAAGTGAGAAGCTGGAGGTCATATTTTATGGCACTGGAAAACATTATTATAAATTTAATTTTAGGTCACTGGTATGAGGGTCTAAGTGAGCATCATATATAGACAAGTGCCAGTTGCAGAGGAATTACTTGCAAGCATGGCAGAAATGCTCTGCCCCTCCTCTTGGTAATCTTCCAGGTGTCTGGCTGTCTGCAGCCCAGCTGCAGGTCACTCTGAAATGCCAAGAAATGGTACAGAGCAGCTTCACACCCCCTGTGGAGGGACTCCTCTGCCTCTTGGATCTGCAAATGTTCACAAGTCTTCATGTGCTTTAGCAGCTACAGAACACAATCAAATATCAAGTATTTCACACTCCACCTTGGGACTTGGTTACTGCTCAAAACTCAACTCGTGTTATATGGTGGGAAATCTCTCACTAGTGAGCAGGGAATTTGCATTCAGGTATCTACAGACCCTCCTGGACTGTTTCACCTTCTGCCAATATGGAAAGAGCTATTGCTCACCCACAATTCAACATGCTTCAGCATGCAAAAGCCAACAGAAGTATTGCCACTTATAAGCTAGAGTAGGATGCATTTAGCTTGGTCCTAAACAGCTAAAACTGGGAAAGGAGATTCCTCTCCTTGCCTAGATGGTGTTTTAAAACAGGGCTAATGCTCCCTCTGGAGGTGCTCGTCTCGGTAGTGCACACAGAGGCAGCCCGGGGCATACACGCTCTGCCGCTTGCAGAAGTCACCAGAAATTCCCAGAAATGTTCTAAGCAGAGAAGATGACCAGAAGAGAAGGGGAGAGACTGGAGTTTCTAAACCCACTATCCAATTTTGGTCACAAAATAATACAGTCGCAGAGAACTCAAAGCTGTACAAGACCCTGCTACAAGTTCCTACTTGTAGTCCTTTGGCATAAGAAAAAGGTCTTCAGGAGGTGGTTGGAGAAGGCATGCAGATTAAAGACCTGAAGCTGTGGGAAGCAGGGTTTCACCTGTGACAATGCTAGCTGAACATCTTTCGAAGGTGATGCCAACCCACATGCACTGCAACCAGGTTGAGTGCTTGTACTTCACCCTATGTATCACACCATGTACTCAGCAGCTTTCATGCTGCATACAACGAATTACAGCACGTCTCCCAATTTTCACATGACTTAACCCATCTTGCTACAGGCACACATGAAAATGCAGTCCTAGGTATATGAAAAATCAGCCCTGTTGATTTTTGCACCATTGGAGCCGAAAATCTTGGCTGAAAAGCCAAGCCAAATTTGACTCAATGTTAATATGGGACAGAAAGATCATAAGCACATTGGGCATGTCTGTATCTGTACTTATGTGGCCAGACACTTCATAACCAAGAAAGTATATGTCTTGCTGAATGGATTTTAAAGACAAACTTATCCTAAGAAACCCAGGATTTAAAGACAGAGAAATAAATAAGATGAAAGTGTATTTCTACCCACTACAGCTCTTTTGCGGTTTTAAAAATTAGCCTAAAGCACTTTCCAAAATTATTTTCAACACTCCTGAACACTTGCAAATTATTTGTTTGCTTTGATTTGGGGTTGTTTAAGTGTTTTAATTTAGAGGAAAAAAAATACATCCTTTCTTCTGGATTTTCTGAACTATGAAAACAAGAGCTACTAGTGCATGATAATGCAGACTACAGTTCTCTCTTTTCCTAAATGCTATCTGTTCTTTCACTGAGGGATGATGGAGACCAACTACCCCATGCAGTGTCACTCTTCAGGTCATCCAGAAATGTTATGGCAACACCTAACACAACAGGAAAGTAAAACTGTGGCTATTTCCAACATACATTCTCTACTTCTAGATAAAAGCTGTGTAAAACTGCCATTAGTTTGCTATAAATGACTGTGGTGATTTGGATTACACAGAAAAGACACTGCATTATTTTTGACTGTTCTTTTATCACACATTTATCTGCTTCCTGGTTATTTGAACTGGTCTTTCCCTTATTTGCACTAGTTCTTAGCTTTATATGTAACCATCAGCCATGTGTGTCTGTCAGCCACAGTGCCTCAATACTTCTCTGACAGAGATCATAACTAAACTCAGAAACCATTATATCTGTAAAAGCATTCACAAGAAACATTCTAGTGATCACATTGGTCCTAATTATTTGTCATCAGCAAGACTATTTGATTATTTGTGTTATATATGTCTGTATTATTGTTTGTATTATTATCAATATTATTAACATTAATGTATTTATGTTATATATTTCTATATTTGCTCCTTTGGGGGAATTGAAAAGGTCTCTGTTAAAAATGTATCAAAGCAGGCAGATGCACCAGGAGCAAACAGTAAACTGAAAGTCTCCAGAGACCAGTCCAAGCAAATCAAAGCACCTCCAGCACATTGCTCATCTTCTTGCACAAATGCTTTGCCACCACCTCAGGCAAAGCAGTCTCAAAGAGTCACTAACCCAGGAAGCACCATAAGAAAGTTCTGGGTCAGAAATACCTTTGAAGCTGAAAACTCTGGGCCTTACTCTCATGTCTGCCCAATTTGTGTTTGTCAGTCACTTTTAGGGTGTGGGATTTGGGCAGAGGGATGCTAAGGCTGGTATTAGCCAGGGTTTTGTTATTGACTAGGAGATGGATGGGTACTCAGCACTGGGTTTCGTGCAGAGCAGCTTGTGCCAGGCTCCCTTTGCGACTACTTTGCATTGGCAGTTACCCCTGTACCTGGGGTTCATGCCATCCGCTCTTAGCTCTTGTTATTCCCAGCATAAGGATATTTGTCAGGGGATAAATTGGTCTTTTTATAGTCAGACCTGGAGTTTCCATGGTGAAATTAGCCAACAGGAGTTTCCTCTGCAAAGCAGAGCATATCCTTTACTGGCAAAAGCATGTTACTCCCTTGGTTGTGAGGAAGTGTCATTGTCCAAGAGCTATTCCGGCTTTTAAGGGCTTCGCATCCTCAAAGAAATATTTTTAACCTGAAAGGAATATTTATACTGTCCAGTGAGAGCAGTTTGTCAGGTTATTCTTAGTTCTGCTTGTGTTTGCTTTATCTGTGCATCACTTCTTCCCTATTGATCTTTTTTCACTGACATTTAATAGAAAATGAAAGCAAAGGTAATAAAGTAATTCCTGGAATTAATCCACTGAGCAGGCCAAAGTAACACCAGGGATTAATTTGATCTCCCATAGCCAATGTCTATCCTGACCAACAGGAATGGTTTTGATACAATATTTTCTAAAACTTTCAGAAGCCTTTGAAGATGCCCAGAGCCAGCATGTGGGCTGGACTAGCTCTTAGTACAAGATATTAAGCAGAAAACCACCTCTTGTCTTTCTGATATTTGATGTGCTGGGCTAGAAAATGAAAAATCATCTTATTTTAAGCTAGGCATCTTGAAACAGAAAATAATAAAAAGTTGATTATGAAACCAGATATGAAAGCTCTGTTGTTGGCATGGAACTCAGTTTGTGGGCTAACGCTCATCTCACTTCCAGTGAATGAGGACCAGCCCCATTAAAATCTGCAGGGCTGCAACATTAGAAGCCTAGTGGAAGACCATGGTCACAACCAAAAGTGGATTATGCATCCAATAAGTTAAAGGATTTTTCCCTTAGGCATGGTTATCTTAATAAAATGGTATTTTGCTGATGCTGAGTATCTAAGGCCATGATTATTTTTACCCCCTGCTAAAGTCAGCATGACTGAAATGTCTGCATTTCAGTATTTTTCAGAATTGGGGCCTTATGGTTCTTGTCTTCTCCAGCATCTTCATCTTTTTTTCCTTGATGCTTCCCTGAGGGAGAAAAGTGACTGTGATGGATGTCTTTCACACTATTAACAGTTGCTTAGAACTAGCTGTTACCCCCTGACAGAACAGCTCTGATTATGCCACAGAATAATGAGAATTAATGACTCATCCATTAATTGTGCTGTAGTTGTATTTTATATTAGTTACATTTTAGTTGTGTTTGTGCTTACTTTCTTCAGGAACAGAGCACCCTTGACTCCTACTGATAACACCCTTGAAAATCAGAGTGCAGAATGATGTAGAAGCATGAGCAGGAAAAGATATGTGCCGTGGCATGTTGATCTCATCTGCATTGCTGACATCACTGGGGCTGATCTGCCTTCTACAAATGGAGGTTTGCTTCTGGCACTTTAGAAATATCCCTCTAAAATACATCCGTGGTTGTGAAAAATGTCAGTGGAAAGCAGTTCTTTGACATATTTATTTAAACATAAATGAAGGGAAAGTTTTGATAAAGTCATTCAGATTGGAAATGCCAAACATTCTGTTCAAACCATATGGATAATAAATCCTATATCCTTTCTTCTAAAATAAGCAAGTCACCAAAACAAAAATGCATGTGGTATAGAATAAGATCTTGAATTTTTGTATCTACATGAACGAAAAAGTTTGGGCTGAAAAGCATCAAAGCCCAACTTTTCAGGAAACACAACAGATAAATGTCTGTAGAGGCATGGAGATGCTTCTGGAAAGAGAGATGATGCAAAACTCCCACATGGCAAGCTTCGGAAATAGGCTCAACATTTATCTGACAACTGTAAACCCAAACACCAAATCCAAACAAGAACACCAGGTTTTGGGTTTGATTTCAACTCTGAGGCTCAATGTCCTAAATACCATGTGCAATATTAATGATGGTATTGAGCAGTGGGGTGGTTTTATTATCACTTTAGGGTCTTTTCTGTGACTTCAGGGTCAGCCAGGAGACAAAACTATGTATAATGACAGCTCATTCCAAACAAGTGTGATATAAAACCTTAATGCTAACTTTTTATTAGTTTTACATATATTTGGGAGTCCATGGTGTGTCAGGGCATGGGACCCAAGAGTTCCAGCAGCAGTGCTGACAGCCCTCCACTGTCCCTTGCTGTCTGTGGCCTGCAGTAACTCATTTACCCTCTCTCAGCTTCTTCAGAATAATTATGCTTAGCCCACAGAGGTGCTGAAACTTTAATTAGCTAAGGTTTGTAAAGACCTTTGAAAGTGTCATGCACTGTAAGTGCTGCTTGTTATGAATGTGTATAATTGCACACTGTGTACATGGTGGGATTATAGAATATTTGATATTGTGCAATTGAAAAGGAAGAAGAATCAAAGAACATCCTTAGGGAGCCTGGCTGGTGTGTATTTCTAAAACACAGTTCTTTCCCCATCTCATGATATATTCCGTTTAAATACCTTTATCAGGACCCCAACAATTTGATGTGAAGTTATCAGATATCCTCATGCAAACTTCTAAGAAAAGGAATAATTTGGAATTTAATATTTTCTTTAGTTCCTTGGCTTTGTAACTGCAATGGCCACAGCTACCAAAATCATAGTAACTTTTAGGCAGAATCATTTAGTTTTGATTTTTGGCTGTATTAGTTTCTTGATCTCCAGCTGTTGGTGTGGCCACACAGGTACTAGTCCCAGGATGAAATGGCAATATACATCAGCAGCGCTCGGGGCTTTGAATTTGAATATGTTTATCCTCACAGCATCCTTATGATAAAAGGAAGTGTATTTGTTGTTAACCAAATTAAGAAGTTTGCTCACAAAGTATCACCACTACAGATAAAAGTGGTAGAAATTGGGTTTGGTGACCTTCCTCTCTCACAACATAAATTGGAAATCCCTGTAACTCTCCCTCTCTTCTCTCTGGCTCTTAAGCAAACTGTGTCCAACCTTTATAGTCTCTCTCTGAATGCAGAAATTCCCTTTCCCCTGAACAATTTCACCTTTCACTCTTTTTCTAACACCTTTTAGAGATGAAGCAGAACAGATGGAGACGTGTTCCCACACTAAAACATGCACTGTTTTCCATGTAATAGCTCAGTCTTCTTTCACTCATTGTGTGAGAAAGGTAAACCCGTTGGAAATCATTGTGAAATATTATTTATAGTATTTGTTAGTTATTATTTATTATTATGCATCATAAAATAGTGTAATATATATTTGTTAGCAATTTATTTATGACTGTTACAAACACAGTAAATGCAAATTGTCTCAAGCTATTATAAACCTCGTTTATGATGACACTGTAACATAGACAAAACTTAAAGATTTCCATCATCCACATTCTGATAAAAATAGTTTCATTGCTAGAAATATGCAATGGAGCTTTTGTATCTTACTTAAAGATATGATCAATGTGAAGTCTTCTAAAAGATTTCACTCTGAAATCTCCAGTCTGGGCCAAAATTTTTGTGACCTGTTAGTGATTTAAATTTATAATTCAGGAGGTACACTGAAGGTGTATTTTGGTTTGGCAGTGTCTAGTATACAGGGAAACCCAGAGCACAGCAGTATCCCCTCTTTTTCTCTGTGGCAGGGCCCGTGCAATGGTGACAATACTGGATGGAGGTGAAAAGTTTTCATCATGTATTTCATGAAAATGAAAAAAAAATTGTACTTTATGCCTCATCCCCACCTTCCTCAAGTTAGTGAAACTGAAAAGAGGAAGAGAAAATAATGAAGCACAACCCAAGGGAAAGAAGAAGCAGTTTTACATGGAAGACCTGTTGAAGTCCTTCTGTGTTCTCTCCTCTCCTCACTCTTGCCCTGTTAGCTCAAGGCTTACCCTCTTTTTACCTGATCTCATCTGACCTGGATGTGCTCTTGAGTTACTGTTATGGCTGGTGCCTCTCAGTCACTGTATTCTTGAAGCTACAGAAAAGCAGCAATTTACCCTCCCAGCAGGAACCAAACTCTTAAAAGATGGGTGTGGTAGAGGACTATGAGCAGCAAAGGGTGGAAGATAGTTTCAGAAGGAAAACAAACTATTTGAATGTGTGTAGACCTAAATCAAGATTGTCAGATGCACTGATGAGATTGCTGTGGTGATGAATGATTTAGAATGTAAACATTTTTGCATATAAACAATAATGATTTATGTGTTCAGATAAGAGATTTATAGGTTTAGATCCTGTGTACTACATAGACTTCTTGCAAATTTTCACTGAAAGGAAAAAAACAGGCTTCTGGTGTACTACCCTTTCTTTAATACCCCCTGCTACTCGGATAAGCATCCACCTACGCTTCTAAGTTATTAAGGGGAATGTAGCTAATCATCAGCTTTTCTGTGCAGTGAAGATCACAAAGTCACAAGCCCCTTAGAAATTGCAAGATGTGCTGCAATAAGTTGAAAAGTGTAGGAAAGCAATTAATAACCAACAAGCAGATATGATGAAAACAATTTGTACCTGATGAGGTGATGAATGGCCACAGATGAATTATCTTGAAGGAGGGACTCCTTTTCCTCGACTGTGGTAGAAAGAGTTCATACACCAGCAGGAAGACATTCATCTCAGAGAGGCCAGTGGCATTTAAACCTCCTCAAGCCTTGGCAGCTGTCCCATTTGATAGACATCACCCCTTGGCAGGATTGGACTGGACAGAATAAGACTTCTTCTACGAGGAGCGTAGCACAGATCTGAAACAGCCATTCACACAGGGACGAGTCTCTGTCCTTGAAGGTTTTCAGCTCAGCCAGGGAAACTGCTGACTGCCTTGCTCTACCTCTTTGAACAGCAGGTTGGGGCAGGGATCCCACAAATCGACCCACCTTTCCATGATACTGTAATTCTGCAAAATCACACATCTGTAGGAAATCTCAAGTCAGTTCAAACTGACGTTTTCTTGAAACAATTGCTGAAACAAAAGTTTGAGGTTCATAACCCCAAATCTCCAACTTAAACCACAAAAGCAGACACTGCATCAACTTTCCAGACAGCACATCTAACTGTGCAGAAGGACCCAAGAAAAGCAGGTGCCACGAAGTTGCAGGTGAGTCTTGGTGCGGAGATCTTCTCTCACAACTCTTCCTTGAGGAAGAGGAAACAGTAGCCAACACAGAAGACTGTCAGTCCAGGGTCCTTTGGCTGTACATCCCTAACTAACCTTTGGTCACCCCTGCAGCATCAAAATTTTCTAACTGTATTCTCCATTGCTTTGTTATCTTCAAAGCAGACAGCACTCCCCAGTGAAAGTGAACCTGACTTCTTCACAGCACAGGCTGGACAAGGAAGACTGTGCATGGACAAAGCCCTTACAGAAGCAAGAGCCATACTAAGGATTTGTCCATGCGCAGTCAAAAACAGACAAAACAGTACTGAAAGGTTCTGTGAGCACGCAGTCTCAGTCAAATACAAACCCTGAAAGAAGGACTTTGTTGTGGAGTTGGTACCTATCCTGAAACATTCTCTGTTTTCTCTCTTTCTTCCATTTAAGCAGTGTTTAACATAATTTACACTCTGCACACAGTTTAGTTATGTCTGTCCTCACCGCAGACAAGGGTGAACTTCCCTGCTACTCATACTAAGAAAACATGCCTGAGCCCAATGTTGAAACATCTTTCCAGTGCTACAAAGCTTCAGCTTTCATTTACTTCAAGGTAAGTGGTTGACACACTGCACATTGTAGGATGTTCTCCTGATAGGTCTATGCAAAGAAGAGCTCAAATAATTATTAAAATCTTAATTTCATTTGTCAGTAATATTTCAGTTCTTCCTGTCAAAGAGGATTAAAGCCACATGTCTTACAAGAGGTTTTGGGCCCTGGGTACCTTAGCATACTTTTGTAAAGCCATCCGATGCACAAACCCAACATTTTACAGTTCTGGTTCTTTAGAACCGGCCTCTCCTCATTACAAACACAGCATTTGGCCATTCATTGCCTGGATTTAACTGTAACTTCAGTCTGCAGTCAAAGTGCACATTTGAGAACAATGCGAGTCATCTCTGAGGAGTAGGTACTGGAGCACAGGGAGGTGGGAGATGCTCCTCTCCTTGCACTTGGTCCCCATGGCTTGTTGGGGATCCAAACCCTACTGTAGCAATGGACAAGCCAATGTGGGGAAGTGCAGCTGAGATTCAATATTGAAAACCTTCAGGACCACTGATAAGCTAGGTGCTTGTGCTGATAGACAACAGAGGTGCTGGTGGGAAACAAAGGTACTGTTGTTTTATAGGAGACAGTGGCAGCAGTTTTCTCATATTTGATAACTTCCCAAATGCATAGATCAAAAAGGGCCTTTTTAGATCATCTCACCTGTTTTGAAAAATATAGATATGTCCAGGCCTTCTTCAATTAATTTAATTTAGGTTAGTCCTTCATCTTTGTTTTAAATATAATATCCTAAGTTTCTCAAGCACATAGTCTTGCCAATTGCTTCTAGCTACAAAGTCCCTATTTCTATAAGAACATGTTTTTATCATGTTAAAATCTAAACCATTTCAGCCTCACAGACAGTTGTATCTACTGGTGTAGCTACATGTTTTAGGGTTTTTTTTGTAACTGTGATAATTCCATTAACACCTGTGGTCCCACATTACAGCACAGCCCATGAGTGGTCGCATTGGTGGGGAAATAACCTGTGCCAAGAGCATAGCAGTGTGCTGAGCAAGTGATGGCAACTCTGCACACCAGCTTGGCCAATACCATAATGTTTATGCAACCACACAATAATTTCAGTATGAAGATGGAATGATTAGTGAAGATAGACTGATAGATATATTCTCCATATAAGTAAAATCATCTTGCATTAATGTAAATATTAATATAAATGTATATATCACTTAAAGTTACATGTCTATGTTATGTTTGATTAATATAAAAGACATGATGGTTTTTACTTCTGTTACAACATTAAATTCAAGCAGCAGAAGCATCATCTGTGATGGAGAGACTGTTTCTTCCTAATGTCCCCCTGGCTGAGCCAGCAGCCTCTATACATCAATAAAGAATCCCATGTAACTCTACATACAGCAGTTTTCTGTTTCACAGAAAAGTATCAATTTAGAATTCAACACTGTGTAATCTATTTTTTATTATTATTTACATTTCTATAGCACACATATACAGATAATATGCATTGAGGTATTCAGGGTGAATAATACACTTTAAAATCTTTGTGAAAAAACACCACAAAACAATCTGGTTAGCAGATACTACCTAAGCATTCAAAGCTTAATTATATTCTTAGTCAATTCTGATTTACATTTAAATTACAAATTACATTTTGCTAGTGTTAATTTACAATGCTACTGAAAAAATACATATTCCATGGTACATGAATAATAATTCAAAGCAGTAAGATCTTGTTGGATTGCTGTGATATCTTGATAGTAGGTGCTGAATATTAATATTTCTAGAAAATTTTCTTCATCTGAATGTAACATTTCTTAATGTATAAGCCTTGCACATTTGAATTCAGCCAACCATCTGTGGTGCAGCCAGTTGCCATAGGATTTGCAGAATGAGCTGCCTGCACATGCATTCTTTAGAAGACAAAGATTTTTCAGAAGCATAGCTCACTAAAAAAATGCTCTAAACCCATGTGCACTCGTTACTGGGTCAGAACAAGGAGCTTTCTAGGAACCACTTCACTGTAGTGGCCATGTTAAATGTCAAGAACTGAGTAGGATCCATTGATATCAGTGTGTGGCTGGGAGGTTTTTGAGGAAGGTTCAGAAATGAATAGGAGAGTTCATTTGAAACCCAGAGCAGAAGGATCTCTCCTCTGCTTCCCAGGTTGAAGCTTTTGCTTCCATGGATCTGTCCTGAGCATTTTTACTCTTCCACCAGTCACTCAGTCTCCTCTTGACTGAAGGTACGTGTTTAGGGTGCTCGTGGAGCACATTTTGCTCTGATGGGTAATCATTTCCATAAATCTCAGAGAAGGTGAGTTTTTAAAATTGCCCTTCACTGATCCCATTCCAGAGGGGTGACAGGTGTCTTCCTTTGGGTAAGAAACAAAAACTGGACATTTGCTTCTCACTGCAAATTCATTTTTTGTAGGTATGTGCTAAAACAGCTGTGCTGACCCCAGTGAAGGCCAACTCTGGTGATTACACTGCACATAGCCAGGACTGTTCTCATTATTCCACCTGCGGAGGATGTCCTGTAGTTCATGGGACTAAGTGTGGCTTAAGCCACTTGGAACAGGAGTTAGGCAGGATTACATAGCATTAAATTCCAGTTTAAGAAAACTTCAGTCTTAACATATAGAAACATTGAAGAGACAACATCAGTGAGAAAACCCATGCTCTTCTGTAAGGGAGAATGGAAAGAGGTTGTGAAAACAAAGCACCAAATAAAGGAGAAACATAGTCACTCTCACTTACTCACAAATAAGGGTAATGACAAATGACTAATAGGCATGACTGCTCATAAAGCTGAATTTATCTTTAATTTCCTTTCTCAGAAACTTTTTAGGACCACTAACAATATTATATCAACTTCACTTTTCTGAAAAGCTTCATTTTCAGTGGGAAAGGAGTTGCCTTGCAAATGCTGCAACAAATTCACCTGGGTTCTGTCATGCTCAGGCTATGTCATTTCAGCTCCATAAGACAATTTGTTATAGAAGGGACTCATTTGCAATGCTAATGTTCAAAACAGAGACCCTAGCTACTTTAAAAATCCTTTTCCATCCCAGTATAACTGAGGGAGTAAAATAGGTGCTAGCAGCTTTACAGACATAAACTAACTTCAACAACATGTCTTGGAGGAAGTTTGTCAAGAAACTTGATCCAAAAGAAAGTTAATGTGCTGAAATTACACTTTTCCCATAAACAATAACTTCCTCTACAGAGTAAGTTATATTGACTTTTAAAGGATATGAGTGGCATTCCCATGAGCACAACAAACCTTGTAGATATAGTTCTTAACATAGAATTACTCTTTCATTCTGTTTCAGCTTGTTAAAGCCCTAGTGGGCTAGGGTATATGATCACTACCCCATGTTCCAGGGTGGATGGAGGAGGAACTTCTCCCTTTGGTCCCTTGTTTTTGGGTCTCTTTGTATTATTTACTGGTTACTCCAGTAATCTTTTAGCTTTGGTCTTGCTGTTCATTTCTACGAGTCAGGAGGAGGATCTAAGGTTACTCATCTATCACTAATGCAATGGTGCTAATGGTTGTAGCATGCAATATGATACTAATGTGTAGTTGGGGAAGCTATGGATTAGTTTCAGAGCTGTCACTGCTGATTGATGTAGCACTTCATTGCCTGGGAATGGGCAGTGAACAGCCCCCACGCTCTCTCCTTGTGGTTGCACATCCCAGAGGAGTGTGGGAGGAGCTCAGGGTCTGGCCCTGCTGCTCTACTTTGGTGCCTCCAAGCTGTCCACTCTGTCCCATGAAGGCAGTGAGACTCCATCCCTCTCCCTAACCTTATGTGAGCCCCAGCACCTGTAGCCAGCCCGGGCAGTGCAGGAGCAGAGATGGTCTCCTTCCTCACGTGTGCCTGCAGCTACTTCCGTCCATGTCTGTGTCTCTGCCTCCATGATACTTGGTGTGACTTCCATGAGAATTAACCACTTATACTGGCATAACATCTGAAGCTGCCACAAGGGCCATAAAGATGTTGATAGAGTCCATGAGTCTCTGCATGTTGCAGGTAAGCTGTATCTCATGGGTCCAGACTTAGCAAAGTTCCCTACTTCTTTGGCCACAACCCAAGCAAGGACAGAAACATGGCAGGTATTCAGGATTGGACAAGTTGGAGGAACACTTATTTACAGATTCATTTTTCAAATAGAACATCTTCCTGTAGAAAGATGGTCCTACCACATCCCTAAACTTCAACTCTACATGGGCTATCTACTGAGCAAGACTTCTGCACTTTATAAGCTACATCATCATATTCACCTTTAATGATTTCCACCATGTGAAGTTACCCTCTCTGCGTAACAAGAAAGGCTCTAGGTTGAATATTTGCTTGTGTGTTTCCTCAGCTTGGGACTGCATGGAAGCAGAAAGAAACTATCCCACCAACAATCTCCCCACTGACGTCTTCCTGTGACTCTCTCCTGGCAGTTTGAGAGACAAACAAGCAGCTCCTGGAGGCTAGAGCAGGTCAAGTGCTTAGATCTGCTGCAGCAGCAGCTTCTGTAAAATGTGTCCATTCAGTTCGAAATGTCACTTTTTTTTCCTCCAAACACTTGTGCTTTTATTTACTGTTTAATTTGTAGACTTCTCTACCCTCTCTGCTGTTGCCTGGAGCTGGCCTCCAGACATGCCTTCTTTGTGAACTGTGTGCTCACAGTTGTGGTGTTTTAGCACAGAAAAGGCTTTTTAGTGACCAAAATGCATCACATTTGGCACTACCAAATTTGTTCACCTCCTAGTTAGCCCACATCTGGCGTAGCTGCAGTCCCCTCTTCTCCATCCTATTCCCTCAGAGGTGCTTTTTTTCAGAGTGTGCACCTGTCTCCAAAGCAACTAACCACTTTGCTGGGAGCAGAGCTGCCACTCGCTGCCGCCTACACATGATACTTCCCATCACGGCTGCTCTCCATCGCTATAGAAACCACCCTCCCTCTGCAGTCCCATCCCAGCTGACCTGGTATTTGCTTTATCAATCTGTACAGTTTATTCCCAGGGCTGATTCCAGCTGCTAATAATAGAAACACCTTGTAGGTTATATCCCACACCAGGACCAAGTTACTTCACTTACATGTGTGTGGAATTCTGGAGGGGGATGGGTTTGGTTTTGTTTCTCTCAATTCTAGCAACAAAAAAAGGTAAGTTTGTATCTTACCATCTCTAGCCTGCAAAATATTTGTTTCACATTTGTTTTTAACAGCTTAATCCTTCAAGTAAACACAAGGTGCAGAGGTGACTGCTGAATATGATACTGCTTTTTCTTTCTCCCTCTCTAATTCACAGAATCACAGCATGTTAGGAGTTGGAGGGGTCCTTGAAAGATCATCTAGTCCAACCCCCCTGCCACAGCAGGATTCCCTAGACGAGGTTACACAGAAGTGCGTCCAGAGGGGTTTTGAATATCTCTATAGAAGAGGAATCCGAGCTTGTGAGAAGCGGTCCTTGAATGTTAGCCAACTCTCTTGGGCCCCTTTACCTTCTAGTACCTTGCCCCATGAGATTTCCCCTAGCAATTTCTTGAAAAGATCAAAGTTGGCCCTACTGAAGTCTATTCTCTCCAAAGCAAATTAGTTCCTAGGACAGGATATTACTTTCTAAAATCTCTCAAAATGCTCAGGAGCCTGAGAATGGCCCCATAACCACTCCAGAGTGTGCTTCCACTAGCATCCCCAGCTGAGAAACATGCGTTGGTTTTGTCTGCTGGAGACCTGGAGGAGAACTGGCATGTGCCAGGTGTCACCCCTCACTTCCAGGCCCTTGGACAACATCAAGGTTGAGCCAAAGCTTCCTCATGTGGAAGACAAAAGAGGATGCAGGCAGATGAAAATCTCTACCAGACTCACCTTGTTCCAGATTTTGGAAGATGAAGATGGAGTCTCCTCTTTATTCTTTGCAAGGTTTTAGACACATGAATGGTACCTACTAAGTATATAGCGACTTATGTGCAAAGTGTGGTGGCTTAATTGCATGTCAGACAAGTCAAATGAATTTATGAAAATTTTGTCCCAGCTCTGTTGTCTGTTTCCTCCTGCTATATTACTTAGATTTATTTAACAGACAGATGGGAAAATGCAAGGAAACAGTGAGACAATATTGGTTATAGAGCCTTCTTAGTGTATGCTGCTTTTTCCCTGAGAAAGTATCTTTACACCCTAATCACATCACCTCTCAATGGATCTTTTGATCATAAACAAAAGAGACAGAACTGTTCATGGTTAAATTTTGAAGATAAGTTTCAGTCTTTCATCCTGAGGATCGCTGGCTTTAGATTTTCTTTCATGTCCTGCCCCAGTATGCTAAATCTCAGTCTGAAGGTCCCCACTTTTTCCATGCCATCTCTGGAATGAAAAGCTTCTCATGATGACAGGTGAAATTACAGGGCACCACTTCCCTTTAGAGTGATGGTGCTGATTTTTGCTTTTCACTTGATGCGAATGGTCTTGCAGAATCCTTCTTCACTGAGTGATCTCCAGCATGATTTGTGTTCCCTTACTGAAACTGCATCTCGACAGCCTCTGTGTCTCGAAGGAAGGATGCAAATCCTTGGCAGGAGGTTTCAGGAATTGGGTTCTGCTGTTGCTGTGTTGAATGGTGTCCCACCCCATATGGAACAAAACGTTCTGATGTAAATACCCACATACACAAGTTTATTATCCATTTTCTGCAGGCTTTTTTCTCTCCCTCTGAAATGATCATAGGAGCAATGAACAAAATGGCAGGGACTCCAGCCAAACCCATGTCTTTAATTCCAACAGGTAGTCAGAGAAATGCTTAACGGCATTCAGCCAGCTCTGGTTTTAATATTGTGTTTACATGTGTAATGACCATGTGCACATAATAGCTGTCCCCCTCCCTGCTCCACCCAGCATTTTCCAGTATTGCTCACTATAGCTTCAGGCAGCTTGCCTTGTGGCCATTCCCAAATTTGTGATGGCATAATCCAGGGAAAGCACCTCAGCCATTACACATGTAAATGCACTAACTATCAAGAATATTATTTTAATATATTTTTTCACAGATAACTTCTGTTTGTCCCACTCACCATCCCAGAGACCCATTCAGACTAGGATGCAGGGAAGGAGAGACACCAAGAGGGAGGCGAGGATCCAGCAGTCAGTGTGTTTCACTGCTGCTGGTGCTCCACTGCAGCTTGGAGCTTTGCAAGTGGGCAGGGAAAAACAAGGCACTCACCTGAGCACTGCTGAAAGGTGACTGCTTTGAGGTAAAGAACCAGGAGTCACAGCTGATCTGGCCCAAACCTGAGCACAAGGGGCCCAAGTGCTTTAGCTCATTTTTGGCCAAAATTGTCCTTGATTTCTGTCTGCCTGAAGCAGTGGGTGACAGTTAGCAGCAGAGCTGAGGTCCTAAGCCCAGCCTCCTCTCCCAGCTATTTCCAGTTCTTCAGTCTTATTTTCATATCTGCCCTTGCAGTGATCTTGCAGAGGTGGCTTTCAGCACAAACACAATACAATCTCCCTTAGGAGTGGCAGAAAATTATACATGAGCAATGATCAAAATTGTGGGGTCCTGTGCAGTACAGAGCTTCCACTGAAAAGCAGAGCACAATGAAAAGCAGGATTTAACATCACTAAGGACATCCATAGCAACAACACTTTCCAAAGCTGTAGTTTCAAACTTTGCTGGGACCACTATTTATTAAGCTGTGGTCAGTGCAGGAAATCAGTTTTGGACATCTCAATAGAAGCAACCTTTTACTGTTCTTGCTTCTTAACTGCGCTGTTCAGGCAATGCTCAGGCTCTTCACACCGGGCCACTGAGTATGGGACCTCTGACCAGTGTGTGACCCATGCCAATCCTGCATGACACACATCACAAGCACCCGATTTAAAATATAGTCATCCTTTTTTAGTCCAAAAGAGGTGTGTCCTTTGCTGTAACCCATGGTGCTACCCATGTAACCATAAACACAAAGCACACCAATGTTGCATTATTCGGTGGTAAGCCAAGGTGTTAGAAATAAAATAAATTTTAAACCTTTGATGGATCATTCCTGTCTTTATGTATTATTAACCTGTGTTCTAATTCACAGGCTGAAAGTGAGTAGGGGTTGATGAGAACCTACAACCAACATTTGTGTTTATTTTTCCCCCAAGAGAACAAATGTCCTAGCCACTCTTCTGAATTAAAAATCGGGTGTGTGTTTCTTGCTGAGCTGGGATAGCATGATGGAAGGATGAAGCAGTGAGTAGAAAACACCAAACTGTTAGCCTGTAGCCATAGGACAGCTTCTTCATTATCGTGTTGTGTGGTGCCTGGCTGTGAGTTCCATTGGCCTGTAGGCACAACAGCAATGCAGATCAGCCTCAGCACCACAGCAATGGGAAATGGCACAGGGGGAAGGAGAACAAGCAACCAGCTAAAGTGACCACACTCATTCTGTTTACCATGGCCACAGGCTGCTGTCTTCCACCTGATGGCCACACATTTATAATGTGACTGCTGTTGGATGTGATTTCTTTGGGGAATGAATTCCAGTTTCCATAACAGGTTCAGCCCCTGAGAAGCATGATGCTCATCTACAGTGCTCTATAAGTAATAGCTATCTCACTGACCAATTACACTACACACAGCTCTATTTTACCACCAGATGGCTGATGGAGACGATGATCCTATTTTTATCTGTTCTATATTGCCCATGAAAAGCTTGTTGTTTACCCTGCACTCCTCTTTCTGAGTATTTCTTTGCAAATGGAGATGTTCTGTGAGTGGGATAGTTCATGTAACCGTTGCCAATGGAGAGGTGCAAAGGATTTCCCAGTCGTTCTGGAAGCAAATGGAAAGAAATATGATTGGCAACTATCTGCTACCAAACTACTACTCATGAGTGGTTTCAAAGAGCTGTCTTGCTAGAATGGAGCCTGAACTGTCAAGTGCCAAGAGGCATTGCTGACTCCATGATTTTCTAGAAACTTTTGCAGTTATCTTCTACTGTTGTGTCACTGAAGGTATTCAGGAACATTCTGATATGGCCTAAGCTGTTATTATCCTTCTAACGTAAGGTACAGGAAGCGAAGACGGCAATTACCCACTATTTAATTACACTGAGCATTAGTTAAGCCTTTTCTTTCTGCTCTACACCTCCATGGAAGTGTGAAAGTAGCCAACAGCTTGACTAGCTCCAGCCATCTGTAGATGGGCCCCATCAAAAATCCTCAAGCTGCATTACCTGCACCTCAGCAATGCAAAGCTCCTTCCACCTTGCATCAACTTGTTCTTTGCCTCTGTGTATGAGTGGAGTGAGTCCTTGGGGGTTCGAGCAGAGCATCAATGCTGTAGAGTGACCAACCTCAGAGGTTTCACCTTTTTGAGGAGGTCACCAGCAGACATCTCTTCACCCAAGAAGTTTTGTGCTTGGATAGCACCAACAGAGCTTGTACTGTAGTGCTGCAGTGTTTCTGGGGGAAAAAAAGCATTACTTTTTTTTTTCTTTTCTTTCCAAAAAAGACAAATAGCCTTAGGAAAAAGCAGAAACTCAAAGGATGCTCATTCCTCCCTCTACAACTTTAAAATAATAAGAAACTGCATTTTCGTGGGCAAAAACCGAGAGCTGCCTCAATGCAAAAAGCATATAAGAAGAGCATGAGTCAGGAGACCTGGTCCAAATCCTCTGATGTTCTGTGCTCTGGAGGTGCCACGAGAGCTCAGAAGCTTTCTGTTCCCCCAACTCCAGTGTGACCAAGGCCTGCCCAACTCTCCGAGCAGAAGGGAAATACGAGATGCATTTTATACAGAGAAAGTCTAGTAACCTGTGGAATTATGAACAGTTTTGTGCTACCTTAGCCACAGAACAAACTGAGAGAGAATCAAACAAACCTAACTCTGAATCTTTTCCCAATTAAACTGGAAGCTCTTCAGCTTCCTTCTCATGTATTCTTATCAGGCAAAATGCATGTTCCTTGATTTCAGCCATCAAAAATGTTTGTAGCTCATGTAAATATTTTTGGAGAGGGGGAAACAGGATGAAGACTTTAGCTATGACTTAAGACACTGTGGATTGTGAGGGCTTTGGGTCTGCTGCCATGACCCATGTGGAGCAGGGAGTTTATTCTGCATCTCAGACAATTGTATAATTTCAAACTAATGTACTTTTGTCCCAAATGGGCACTGCCAAAGCAGTGCTGCCATGAACTTTTAAGAATTTGGGGTTTTTTTGCTTTATGCACTAAAGATTTTGAAAGAAAATCCTGACCGAATTTGATTTTGCTGTCTTCTGGGTTTAACTATGCAAACTCTCTAACTGAAAGGATCATTTATGAAGAAAAGAAACAGAATTGTGCTTTTCATTTAGATGGAGACATTGTAAGGGAAATATCACTTGCAGCCCAATGCAAGTCTCTCTTTGTAAGCCTTCAGAGATTAAAACTACTAAATTAAAAACTTACATCCCTGAAGTCCCAAAACACTTTCTTAGCTAATAAAACCTCTAAAACAACATAATTTGAAAGATGCATCCTGTTGACAATTGTAACATCACTAGATGAAAAGCTACTTCTTTTTTCCCCTTACATTTACTCTTGTGTCAGATTAAGCATTTCACAACAGTTTAAAATATAATTAAAATGTAGAGTCCTCAGGATGGGATAAGCATAATTATTATTGTGAAAAGGGGTGGGGAAAGAATCTGACGACTTGTCCTTAGTAATGCAACTCACACTTTATTACAGTATCTGCAACACTTAATCTGTGAAACCTGTGTAATTGTATTTGCAATCTGTCCTATCGTGATGGTGTGAGGAAAACAAGCAACCTGTGAGCACACTGGACAGGGAGCATGCTGCCCAGACTCCTGGCCTGACTGCAGTCAAATTACCAGCAAAGCAAATAAATTGCTTTTGCTTAGCAGGAACAACACTGATCTCACCCCCCAAATAGAGAATTTCCTGATCCTGCTGCTCTGACTCAGCAGGTTGCTCAAAGAAACAGGAAGAGAAAAAGAGGAACAGGTCAGGGAGGAAGCCAGAGGTGGGAGCCCAGCACTTACCCACCCTCTCCTGCCAGTCCTCCTGCCACAGCCTCACATGTCCCACTGCTCTGTTGCTCAGGGCTGGACATGGGTCACGGTGCCTCCATCCATTCATAACCCTGGCATGTTTTCCCCTCAGAACCACTGCCTCGAGCCTCTCCCCATATCGACCCCATAGAGTGTCTACTGGGAAGGTTCCTATGATATCAAAATATATTTGGATGTGGACAGAAGGTTGCCAAGTGATTTTACCAACTGGTAAGCACCATCTACAACCAAAGAAATAAAAGACACTAGGAATTCAGCATGGTTCCTGCAGGCCCAGCTCCTTCCCACTGACATGCTAAACCTCCTCATAAGGATAGATAAATGGATGGCACTAGACGCATGGAGGGGAAGAGGAATGATAGGCAGTGACTATTCCCTGTCCTTTGCATGCAGAACAGCTATGCAAGCCCAGCCTGCAAATAATAAGGCAATGAATCACCATGCTGCACTGAATATGCCTCTATTAGTGCTTTTATACTGATGTCTTGGATGCTAGTGAGGTTCCTCCCAATTTACAGCAGCCAGAGATGAATAAGAGCATGGCATTGGACAGAAGTTGGACTAGAACAAACAAATCTGAGTAAAGACCACATGTTTACCTAAATGCTGGTTAAATATTACCTTTTCAATTTGTATTTGTCCAAGGAACCAAATAACTACACTGCTGGTGGCATTCAATGACTACCTGCAGATTGATCTGCAACTAGTGATGGCAGGCTTCTCCCCAGTGGTACACTGGCACTCAGTACAAGCTAAGCAGTAATGGCAGCACTGAAACCATCCCAGCTGAGCATTTCACTTGAAGAGCTGTTTATGGAGTGACTCACAAGAAAACAAATAAGGAGGGAAATTATTAAGTGTTAGCTTCTCTGCAATTGAAACAGAAACCCACAGGGCAAGAAACCAAGGCATCAAGCTCCAGCACTCTCCAGTGCAAGCAGGGCTGCCCTGCAGGCAGGCAGTATAAGGCCCATTTGCCCCACAGCTACTGCGTTAAGGTGACTACACAGATGGATATCCTAAAATAACAGTCTCAGCTTTTGCCCTGAACCCCTAAAAATGCTGTCTCTATTCTGATACATTCACCAGGGCCAAGGCACTGGTCCAAATACCAGCAGGCAGGTGTCCGCACACTGGCATGCTTGTGTCAGGAGCCATGGTCCCTCAGTGGCAACCTGGAAGGGACCACCTTGTCCTTAAGATGTGAACTCTGTCCCCACGCCAGAGACCCCTTTGGTGAAGGGTGATGGCAAGGATAGGAGGCTTTTGCAGAGCTGGGGCAGGGCACAGCACCATGGGTGCCCCTGAATTCGGCCCAGAAACCACCTACCCATTGCCAGGGAAGGCAGAAACACCCCAAGAGGTATCAGCTGGGGGGCTCCCAGGGCTGCTGGGGCTTGCTTATGGCAGAGACCCATGGGCAACTCCAATAGCTGGCCTCAACTGTCACCTGCAACCCCTGCATGGGCCTCATCTGTGGTAGCCACAGGCTGAAGCCCAAAATATTCATCATTAGAAAAAACAATTCTGTGTACGTTTATCTACCCAGGTAGATTATATGAGTCAATAAGATGGCATCACTAACCCACCATGTCATCATTTACTACACCTACTCCTATCTACTGTATGCCTCACAGTGCTGGACTTTGCTCTTGGAAAGTTCTGTTGCTAATACAGGTTTGTTTATTCAATAAGGAAATAACATTGCAATTTTGTTTTCCTTATTTTCCTTTTTTTCAGCAGCCTCATGTTATGGAGTTGACAACATGTTAATTGTATCTGATGTAAAATTTCCAGAAGTTGCATTCTGTTCTGCAGAATGTGCATGTGTGTAGGAGATCTGAATTGTGTTTAGCACTCATTTACAGGAGTACTGGGACAATAACCCAGCAGACCTCACTTCTTAAACTATGGAAATGGAAAAGACCTCTTTTAGCATGTTTATGGCCGTTTTTTCTCATGTCTATTGCAGCTGTACATAATCCAAATATATTATGTTATTAAAATCACTTTGCCTGTTGTTCTAGTCTTTACTCTTGTACCCAGTGCAGAACAGAACAGCCTGCTTTATTTCACAGGTGAGGTGTTTGGCAGGAGTTTGGCAGCTGCCTCCAGCTGTGGAGCTCTTTCTCTCGCCAGGTGCAGATGGCAGCAGATCTCCTTCCTCTGAGTTAAAATGCAAATTCAACCCCTTTCCAAGCAAGCATGCTGGAGAGTATCCGCTCTACTTTGTAATAAGACTTGAATACGCTGCCAGACACATCCTGAGGAAAGGGCAGACGGAAAGGAAGAGTGTGAGACAGATAGGACAAGGGAGAAAACTTGGGCTCTGGGGTAGGTTGTAAAAAATGCAGTTGCATAGAGATCATGGGGTTTGCAACAACTCGATTAAAGGCTGAACAACTAGATTGAACATACTATAAAAGGACACTGTCAGTTTGCAATGCTTTCCTTTCCTGATTTGAATATCACTGTAGCAGCAAGCAAAGTCTACAAACACCTTCTAAGCAGCTGGGAGAGGACTGTGGAGTGCAGGCTGTGAGATGCGGGGTGCAGATAGTCCATCTCAGGGGTCAGGTGGAAGGAGCAAGCTGGGGAGCATGTTGCTGACACCTTTGAGACAGTTCAGAGACAACTTCTGTCAATAGCCCTACCATCAATAACCATGTCTGCATCAGGAAAGGAGCATTTTCTGTATTTTCTGTATTTTCCTACATGTTGCTTATTTGGGAGAAAAAAACCATCATTCATTATACTAGCATGGTCCCTTTTCTCCACTGCTGTTACACACACATGAATTGTTCACTAATTGCAGATCGCTCACAAACACAGGGCACTAAATTTAGGTTGAAGTAGTGTTTCTTTGTTTGAAAACAAACAAAGCAAAATGATTACAGGAGTCTTGCAAGTGAGTACAACAAAAAGCCAAAACAGAGGCAGAAAACTGCTTTTCATCTCCAGAGCTCAGGCATGTCTGCAAAGCTGTGTCAGGCTTGGTGCTTCTTCCTTGCTGAGAGGAAAACAAAGCACTTGTATCCACTAAAGAGAGACCTAAAAAGGTATCTATCCACAAAAAAGATATCCTGGGCAGAATTCGGAAAATCTTCTGGGTTTCTTGCCTCTGCAGAGTCCGTTGGAAAAATCTGAGATAGGGAAGTAATTTTGAGAGAGATTTTATTCTCAGCATCATGCAATATGAAATACAAGTCTCGATTTGCTTAAATGCTCTCCATGCCAACCAAAAGCAGACAGAGCCAGACTGGACTCTAAAATCCAACACCAAAAACCCATGACAGGGAAGACCCATGTGATGCACCCCTAAAGCCCACACCAGCCCTGCCATGCTGGTTCTTACCTACTTCCAAGACATGTTTCTTCCAGTTTCCACCAGGTGCTGGTGGGAACACTGCACACACACCCACACACACCCCCCCAACCTTTCCAGCAACGACAGCAAAATGCAACTATAACAGTACTCTGGATGCTGAGATTTTGGTAAACTGCTTCATCTTTGAAGCCAAATTGTACCCCTAAATACATACAAATCTCAAATCCTTTCTCATCTTCTCCGTGTAAACACAGAGGGGAGCACTGCTTTGGGGGGTGTGGAAAATGAGCCCCTGTTACTCCTCTGGCTGCTTCCCATGTGCTCTTCATGCATGTTCCCATGTCCCTCGCCTTCAGTAGCAACTGAAGTGCTACCAGGGAAAAAGACTGGCTGAGAAAGGCATGCTGGGAAACTCACAGAAAACTCCTGTTAACGACAGCTGTATGGGGGGCGGGAGGAGAAGTGCATTTTCAGAAACAAAGGCAACATCATTAAAACTATTCCTTGTCCTCAAGTGACCAGCTAAACTGTTGGGTAACTGTTAGGAGTGCAGATCCAAAGTCACACATTCAGCATGAAGTGGCTACTTGGTGTCACTGCAGAATAACATAGCTGGAAAAATTCTTGTCTAAAGTCCTAGCCAGACAGAAATGTGCAGGGGAGGCATGACCTGATGTGGCCGGGGTTGGATGCCTGGGAATCACAGAATCACAGAATCATTCCAGTTGGAAAGGACCCTCAAGATCATCTAGTCCAACCGATAGCCCTACACTACTCTTATCCCTAAATCATCCCCTGAAGAAACACATCCATCCTCTTCTTGAAAACCTCCAGGGATGGTGACTCCACCACCTCCCTGGGCAGCCTATTCCAATATCTTACCACTCTTTCAGTAAAGAAATTCTTTCTAATGTCTAATCTAAACCTACCCTGGCACAACTTAAGCCCATTCCCTCTAGTCCCGTCACTAGTCACAAGGACCACCATCAGCTACAGTAACAGAGGAGCTTGCTCTCCGAACACTGCATCTGGGTTAAAACTCAGTGAAATTGGTTCCAGACACATGAACTTATTCCTGCAGGAACCTGAGGTCAGGGCATTCCAGGTATGCAGACCTTTACCCTAGGAGCTTCAGGGTAGCAAATCTGGGGAAACTGAGGTACCATCACCCTCACACAATCCCACAGCTGGAGATTTAGGAAATAACACCAAGTATGGGGAGCACCCCACTGAACACAGAGTGTTGGCGGTGCTGGGTTTCAGATCTCACTTAGGATCTTCACCTGGTGCTCAGTGAACCAAAGGGGTGCTCAAAGAACAGGCACAAGGCTGAAGGCTGCAGATTGAGATTTTCTCTGGTCAAGCCTGTAACTAAGTTTATTTTGTACAGAGCAAATCACTTGTTTTTTAACTTCATAGCCTTCTCAGTCCAGGATTCGACACTCCAGGTTCAACCCTGGAGTTCCTAATTTTGCTCACAGACTATTTTTGGTCTGCTCTGGTTTTAAGTTCTTCTAAAAATGTCTTCACATACACAGGCCTTTGAAATTTATTTCCTCTATTCTTATCAGCTACCAGGAAGCTATATTTAAACCTTGAAAACAGCATTAGCTCTTTGGCAATGTTTAAATTCTTATGGGAAGTGTGTGGTCTGGAAAATGAAAAATCAGGTTAATTGCTTGACCAATTCTGTAAAGCAGAGCAGCATCTCTCAGATCTAAACTCAAACCTGCAGTATCTGACAGGGAGGGTGTTTTTTGCTTGTGTCACCTAGACAACTGTCCCTCAAACATCTCTGAGTTAGCCCTTTGACATCAATGCAGGTGCTATCTCCATGATTCCCCTATTTGTGTGTCACCACCTTCTTGATCTCAATCAAGGGCAGGAGCTGGCAGGCTGCCTGCTGCCATCAGTTGTTACTCCTGCACAGCAGGCATGACTCCCAGTCCCTAAAATTCATCTCTGAGTCAGCAGTGACCCTACGATTAGTGCTTGGGAAAGGAGCATGTTGCACCATTCACTTCACATCAGTGGTTCCCAGATGACTCACAAGTGGCATGAGCCACCACAGCTTGGCTAGAGACTTTCTGGGAGCCGTAAGGCCCTGCCCTCTCCTGCACACTCTGCTTCTGTGCCCAGCTACATAGAGCAAGAGTTAAAGACAACCCTGAGCAGCATAGGTCTATCAGCAGCCTCCAAGCAGCTGTTCAAGATATCATGGGAAGACTGAGCTTGGGGTCTCTGTGATGGGAGCCCCTCTGACACCCATCTCTCTTCCATGGGAAGGAGTCTCTCTCGATTTTTCAAGTTTTGCAAAAGAAGTCTAGTCACTTTCAAAGTCCCAGGGGAGAAAGCTCCTTGAGTAAAGGGAGGGAAATTCCCACAGAATTAACACTCATAGATCGCTAGCACCACCACAGCAGCAAGCATCTGGCCAAGGAGGGTTTGCTAATGAATACTCTAGGGACAAGTCTCCAGGCCTGAGTAAACCAAGGGAGCATTTCCTTTGTGTCCCTGGCATAGGGAATAGTGTTTGTCTGCAGATCTTCCACTTACAGCTTGCCTTCCTGCAGCATCTCAGGAGAGAGGAAGGCAGAAGGCAAAGACTCTTCTGCATTTGCAACCTTGGTTATCAAGGGACACAGAGCATCTTTGATCCCAAAGCTCTGTGCTGGCACTTCACACCTCCTGGTGCTTGCTGCCAAGGCTGGGAGAGACAGACCTGTCCTGCTCCAGGGACCAGGGAGAGGGAAGAACTGAAGCATCTTTTCCCTCACAGCCACTGCACCACAGCTCCTCTGGTGCTTGGAAAGCACTTGGGGACTGGGCTTGGGAAGTGTCTGTTGAATCTTACATCTTCCTTGCCTCTTAGTTAAGACTGCAACAGGGGAATTAAATGAGGCAAGGGATCCTCTAAAAGCATTTGTATTGCATTCTGTCCTGTGTATTATGAATCACACTTATTGTGGCAGAGTTAGCATGACAGATTACTCTTCCAAATAATTATGCATGATCTGCTCCTTCAGCCAGCCCTCTGGTGACTCACCAGAAGGTAAAGTTTTGAGCAGGGGAAAAAACCCCAAACTCCAGCACATTTCCATGGGCTCTGCACAGCTACCAAACAAATATCAAGTCTAGCCTCTTTGTACTGCTGTCTGGCTACCAAATCCCATGTCAGATGGAACAAAAGGAGTTTTGTGCAGAAGAAAGCCTGCAGAAGAAGATGGGCTGCTTTGGAGAGAGGTGGGGATTTCAGTGGTTTTGGTGTAGGCTCCCATCGCTTGCTTTGCTTTGTTGTTCTTAGCCACCCCACCTACCAAAATGACCCACTGAGAAAGAAAATAATCTTCTTCAGGGTGGTGCAAAACTTTACATCTGGATTTGTGGTGTAATGTTGTGTACCAGGGGTGGCCCTGCCAACAAAGAGCATCATAAATGGTTAATTTCTTCCTTGCTGTCTTTCCTCACCTGTGAACAAGGGGATAGGAAGAGCAGAGAGATCCCAGTAATGCTGAGGGAGTCCCAGCTATGCCTCTGGAACTAGGAGATGGGCACACACTTCACTGCATTTGCAAAGTGTGTAGCAGGGGAGGTCATACTCAGGCAGCTAGTCTTTTGTTTTCAGCTAGTACACTTTGGGGGCAGCAGGGTTAAAGCTTAATTAAGCAATGCTTCAGAGAGGAAAGTCCCACCTAGAAACTTGCTGTGGGAGGTGGTTTCATGGGAGCTTGAGCACATGATCTCTTTTTAAGCATCTTTATTTTTACATGGCTAATGGACATGACATTTCATAAGAAAGCAGATTCCTACCTGGAGGGATTGCAATATAAACCATTTTGGTGGCTGCTAGCAGCACGTGCTGCAAAAGGGAGTGGTAGAGGCTCAGAAACCCAGAGCCAATTTGTAGTATCCTGTGTTGGGTTCATGGAGCCTGCTGGCCTCTACATCCCACCCTCTTCTCAAGGGGCTGATGCTGTCACAAGCTGAGGCAGAGGCTATTGAGCCCCAGCCTCTACAGCCACCACAAGCTCAGAAACATCCCCTGTTCATCCTATGTTTCCATTGCCCATCAGACCCAAGCTGGCTTTGGTAGCACCTCTCACATGCTGAGTGTCAGACAAAGTAGCCATCAGCTCCAGTAGCTGGAGGACAGGGACCTGCAGGTAAAGTGGCAGATTTCCTTAGGAAATCAGAACAACAAATCATTGCCAAAGCAAGTCCTTCTTCTTCATTCAGTAAGGGTACATAGGCACAGAACAACAATGGGGCCAAAACTCTCCAAGCTGTTTGGGTGCATAAATCCCTTTTCCTATTAATAGGAGAAAAGTATCTGATTGCTTTGAAAATCTGGGTTATGGCATATCTGGTTACATGACCTCCATCCCTTGTTTGCCAAAAAAACCCAGCAGAGGTACACAAACACAGGAGGATCAGGAGCAAACTGAGAGACATGACTTTGGGGAAAATTCAGCACTTGGAAGAAAAGAAAAACCTGTTTAATTAGTTTTCCTAATATGGATACTTGGAGAAAAAAATGCAGAAGAAATGTTCTTGTAAGTTAATTTTGCTTAGAGTGAAGAGCGAAGCAAGGTTAGACAGATGTTTAATATGACATTACTTCTGCTATACTTAGCTTTCAAAAATTATTTTTATAACTGAAGTATTGCAAATGAAGGTCTTTTCTTTCAAAAATTAATGGTATTAAGCAATTAAAATGTTTACAGACTCTAGGCTTCAATATTGTGGTCTGCAGTGTTGTGTTAGCTACATTGCAGAAAATAGGGAGAGAAGAAAAAATGGTGTTTTTTTGCTTTATTCTGTTGTTGTTGATGTCCCATTGCTGACCCACAGTATACAGTCTTCTCCCCTGTTTAAAAATCAGATAGACAGCTGCTTTTTGTTTTCAGTGATTTATTTTTCCTCAAGTTAGAAATATATTAGTAGGCAAAACATGAGTAAGTACTTCTCTGGGTAGTGATGACCTCTGTTGTCATTTGAAAGTGAAGAATTGCTACTGTCTCATGAATGTGTCCATCAGCTCCTTCACTGTGCCAACTGCATAAAATATTATTCACTCTTATAGAATTTAACCCCAATAATTATGGTAAGTGCTATAACTACTGAAATTATTTACATTTCCCCAGATTTGGGGGAGGGGAGCTTAAAACATTTTTTTTCCCTTAGGCCTTCAAGACATTCAGAAATTTTCCATCTCTAGGCAGAAGACTTCCCTGTCAGACCTCTGGTGTCACCTATTTATGGGCAACAACATACCGGATATCTTTAGCACTAATTGCCCCAAACAAACCCTGCTCCTGAAGCCAGGTGAATAGTTCATCATGTTGCCTTCCCCCAGCATCTCCTTGCCCCATGACTTTTCCATGCACCTGCCTGCTTCACCACCACCATCTCCTTCCATCCCCAGGGGCTTTGGGAAGGAGTTTGGTGTCAGTGTGAGGTGCTGGCTGCCCTCTTCTTTCATAAAATCCAGCTGGAAAACAGGATCCTCAGTGCCTCTGAGAAATGCCATGTTGTGTGGCAGGGTTAAAAGGTGCTTGCTCCCTCTGACCAACTGGATAAAAACCAATCACCCCGTGGAACTATCTGCAAAATTTTAGTAGAAGAGACCATATTGCAGAGAATGCCATGCCTTCCCTAGGAAGGGATGGCTAAGTCATCCTTGTTTCCATGGATACCTTATAACGGGAACCAAAGCCAAAGCTGAAGCTGTACTTTCTGATATGGCTCCCCCAGCCTCCACCTGTGTCCTCATGCACAGGGAAGGGACAAACAGCTTCTGTGGCATGAGGGGTCTCACTCCATGCCCTCAGCCACCCACATCTGGTCTTGGAGGAAAAAATACCATGAAAAGTATCTACATTTGTTGCTGAGCAGGTGTGGGAACTTTTTTGAGGCACCTTCTCTTCATGATGTAATACCAGGGAGTCAGAGCAGCTCAGGGCTCTGCTTTCTCCATTCCCAATTAAATCTGGCCAAGTACATGTTTTATATGTGACCTTGACAAGCTGTTTGATCACAGAGACTTTTATTTCATCTATCTAGAAAAGTCAATATTATGTGGCATATTGTAAAAAAAACCCCAACAAACCAGAATAAACATAAAATAATAAACATAAAATAGATAAGAATGTCAGCATCACAAAACTAGTGATGCTCCCTCTGTTGCCAGTGACATAAATATCAACCATTAGACTCTGTGCAGTACACCATGGTGGCACCAGCTGCATCTCCTGTTATGTTGCTATATGCACAGTCACATGCCTTTGCTTCACATGCTCGATGCTGCTGCTGCAACAGGTGGGAGGAAAATCAGACTGGCCCCAAAGCACTTGTGAATGCCATGCTGCTCAGCTCTGAGCTTCTCCTTCCACCAGAGATGTAAAACCCAGGCTCCTTGCCTACAGGAAAAGGCCAACGTTCAACACTCCCTGCTTTGCACACACTTGCACTTGCTTACTGGAAGTTCCCTAGCATGACCCACACTTTAAGAAGCCATGCTCTGCTTTGTTGTTCTGTGCCAGGCTGCTGCTGCTTTCTTATTTCTCCTTTAAGAAGATGCAGAGCATCAAGATGATGCTCCAACCTTGATGCTGATGAGTACAGTGAAGAGAGGGTTGGCTATTTTATGCTTCAGGGTCCTCATGCAGACTCCATTCCAGAGGTGTTTATTGCAGTGGTGTTACAAACCATTTCCCAAACAGGTATGCCTTGCTATTCATCAGCACACCTCTCACAGAGCCATTCAGAGAACTGCAGAGGTCCAGGTTTCCATTGCGGCAGCTGCTGACCAGCACAGAGCTAAACCTGTTGTCTCCCTTCTCTGAGCACATGCCACCATCTTCCCAGCACTGCTGTGCCCTGTCTTGGTCATCTGTGATTTTATTTGCAAAAGAGGAAAAAAAAAAAGAGAGATGAACATTGATGCTACAAGAGCACTTTGACTTGGAAGCAGCTGGTTTGTTGGAAGGAGCTTTGGTTATTCTTGTACATGGGAAGAAGCTTTGTGAGGAGGTAGGATTTCTTGGTGGACCCTGAGCCCGGGTTTTCTGCTTCCAACTGGGAGAGCTTGCCCTAGGGCTCTGTGATCTCAGTGCTTAAGTTTGGAAGCTCCTCAGGAAATGTGAAGCCCAACAAGGACCAGACCTACCACACAATCACCACACCACTGCTTTACCCCAGCAGAGGACCTAGACTTGCAGAAGATGAAAACATCTAATGAGCGGAAGTCAGCCCAAGGGAGAGAAAGAGAGTTAACTGAATATTCAAGATAACATCAATGTAAAGTGTGGCTTGTTGAGTTTTTATATCAATGCTATCTACTCTCTTTTAGTAACTGTATGTACACATGCACAAGCACAAAATACAAAGCAGTGGGATGCAAAGTTTTCCTGGCAGGGACTTCAACAGATGCTTTACACATGGAGGGAAGAGGTGCAAGTAAGCTCTTCAGATCACCCCTCACGAGTGCCAATAAAATCTTTATATCATGCCATTAAGTATTCATGAAGCACCATCTGGACTGCAGAAAAGCTAATTTTGGAATGCTTTAAACACAGCAGTTTATAAACTCCAATGCATTAGTTACCTAGTTACCTTTAGGGCAGTTTTGCAGGATTCAGAGAGAAACAGTAAAAGGCACACAGGTAGAGTGCTGCAAAACAAACTGTATCCACAACCATGCAGTTTCCAAGTCCTCCGTCCTGGGCTCATGCAAAGCACCCAAGGCCTCTGTTGTGCACTGGTAAACCACAAATTGTCCTGTTCCTGGTAGATAAATGCTGCTTTTCCAGACAAGCACTGGAATTTTGTTGGTTTCTTTTTTTTTTTACATTTATCTGATGTTAGACATATTTCCCTAACTAGGAATTGTAGAGCTGGAGGGCAGCAGCTTCTGATCCCAGAGAGGAGGATGCAGCCAAGCGGTGGACAGGCTTGTCTATGCAATCAATGGCTCTCTGAACTGGTTGGGGGCTTGGCAGACTCTGGTGAGTTGCCATCTGCAGGCCAGCTCTGTCATCAGGGTTATTTACTCCTCCCCTGCCTTTGCAGTTGATCCTGATCACCACGTGAAGCCTGTGCCAGCCCAGCAGGCACCATGGTTCGTCCTCTGCCAAAAATCGGGGTTGGAGGGAGGCTTCCCAGACAGGTGAGCAGCCTGTAATTGGTTATATTCTTCAAAGCAGAAAACAGGTAGTTTCCTTTCTTCTGTCTGAGGACGAGAGAGCACTGCAAGGAGCCCCACCACTCTGCTTCTCCCCGGGGCTGCTCAGCTCCGTGCCTGCAGGCAAGACCCTTCCAAACCCTGCTCCGCTTTTGTAATCAGAAAAGCTCTTGTTAATCTGCCTGACTTATCTCTGCTCCTGCCAGGTAGCCCAATGCCTTCATTACGCCCTTGTCTGCAGCTGGTTTTAATACCTAAAGGCATTTTGCTTCTCTTTCTGCCAGCGTGAACCCATGGTTACCTTAATGAGACCTGCAATTTTATGGACCCTTCCCCTCCCAGCGATGGCCATTAACACTTGCAGTCTTAGAACTGTGAACAGACATGCTCACATACCTTTTGAGGGAAAAAAAAGCCCTGAAAATATGGAATGCACATATAAAATTGCCATGTCTCCAGAGAGTGTTTATTTTCAGATATTAAATGGGTTTACTAACATTTTGAAGAATAGGTTCTTGTATTTTAGTTTAGTGAAGTTTACTACATATTTTCATAGTAGTAGAAATATTTAATGAAGTAGAAATAGTTATTCACCAATAGTTGTTACACCTTCCTTTTTTCCTATCTTCTTTAAAACAATGTATTTGCCTTTTTTATACTTCATACATAAGGAAGATCAAATCTGGCTTTAGCTGAGGAAAGCTTAGGGTTTTTATACGGCTCTTAGCTGTTGTTTTGTGCTGACTTTTCCTTGGAAAGGCTCAGCACCTCCCTTCCACCTCAGAGACTTATTTCATTTTATAGGACTAAAAAAATATCACAAGGTGCTCGGCTGCTCTCAGAGCTGCAGCACGTCCTTCTTGGTACACTGGCATGAGGGCACGAGGACATGAGGAAGGTTTCACCCTCTGTGCTGGTGTAGAGGAAAGGTAAGGGAGGAGGGGAACACACCATCAGTGATTTGGGTGTCTGGGGGTCCAGAGCACAATCCTACATGCTCACATAGCACAGCCTGCCCTTGTCCCTGGCTTTTGAGGTGGTACCTGCCACACCAAAAGCTGGGATGCTACAGTGTAGTGAGTCCCTTGAGTGCAAACATGTGGGAAAACATAAGAATAAACTGTCAGGAAAGGCTGTTGCCCGAGCTACGTAAGAAAGTAGCAATAAGAGTCAATAAGCTACCTCTTATTAAATTTGCTCCCATCCTAGAGTTCTGATTAAATCATAGATAAGTCAAAACCACCTCCTCATGCCATGCAATATCAGGCTTCATCTGTGGATTCATTTCTTGCCTGCACAGGCATTGATCTTCTTGGCTGGGTCCACAGTGTTAGAGGAGGATGCATGGCACCCCAGGTTGGGCACCAACAGGTCCACGTCCAGGCTGGAGAGCAGAGTTCTGTACCTGAGGCTTTCCAGTGACAACCAGGAAGGTCTAACCTTGCCCAGCCTGAGAATGGCAGATCTGGGCTTGTCTGCACCTGGAACTGCACTGCTTTAACCACAACAGTGTACTGAAAAGCATTCATTCTCCAAGTACAGACATGCTTCCTCCTGTGAGAAGTTACTTGAATACCAGTATAAGATACAGAAAAAGGAATAGCTATGCTGAAATAAATTACACCTGTGTTTAATGCTTCAGGTGAGCCCTCAGCTTCTGGGACAGTTGGAAAAACTTGTGAATACAAAGTGGAACAGAGACCCAGGCCAGTTCATTGTGAGATCTCCATGCACCAGCATCCCTTAGCTCACCTTGGCCTTTGAACCACTGCCAGTGGTGGTAAATGCAAAGCCACTGTGTCTGTGCTCAGGCTGTGCCCCACCTGGGGAAGGAGAGACTGTGTTTCACATTCACCTTGCTCCATTGACAGCCTTCCTCTGCTTTCATCACCTGGGACTGTATGTATGGGAGAAGCAGACAACATCTGTCTCTAGGGTCAAGTAAATGTCCTAGGAGATGCTGGAGCAGAAGCTGACTGAGTCTGCAAAGTTCAGAGAGTGACCTTGCACAAGGAGGCATGGAGATGGGTCAAAATTTCCACTACTGAAAGTGCTTCCTCAGTTTGTGGATTTTTTTTTTCCCTGGATGTGTAAATTTTGCCTAAGGAACATGGAAGGTCTAGGGCAGAGAATTAACAAGTTGTCAGCCTAATCACATAGTAAAACCTGCCACAGCACAGCCCGAATATCCATTTATGGAGTGAGGCAATGCTGAAAAAAAATGTTGTTTACAGCTTAGTGTCTCCTGTGTCTGAAAATCACCCAAAGAGAGGAAGGAACTGGGAGAGGATTCATTTGGTGATTTAATGTTTAAATAAGAGCATGAAATGGGTATTTCTCTCTCCACTCAAGAGGATTTAGGACTTGATTCCTCTAACATGCAGCCACTGCTGGGGGATAACATAGACTGTACTGTACCCCAGGTGCCCCCTGAAATGGGTGCCAGCAGATAGGAAAAAGCCCATGGAAATAGGGTAAGGTAGTGGAGAGGGGGAGAGGCAAAACTGCATTTATAATGATTTCAGCAGGACCATTTTGTCAGCAACTAGATAAGTGATGTGAGTTCATCCTGTTGATGGCTTTAGGAAGAGCAGGCACTGTGGAAGGAGCAGATCCTGATTTTCATCTCCATTTCTAGCCCTCTGCAAATTCACGGACTCCTAGTCAGGGGCAGGGTGGTGACAGTCACACTCACACAGCCATACAGCTCCAGTGACAGTAACATGCTACCAGCCTGGATTTTACCTGTATTTTACCTGTATTTAATAGGTAACAGTCTGAGCCATCTGTAATTTCATCCCTGCAAATCATGAGCTAAATCAGGAAGTCAAAGAAATCAGCTCCTCTTTATTTTAGTTATTTGAAAGAAATTGGTCCCTTCTTCCAATTACTAGAGCTAATGATATTTATCTCTGATATGAAGACACATTACCCATTTCCCAAATAAATTGCACATTCAGGCTAATCAACCCTTGGATCACTTTTGCAAGGTAAATAATTATTAATAAATAATAATAATAAATAATTAATAATTAATAATCACTGCAGAGCAACAGAGAGCACTTAAAGGCCAAAACCAACTATCATTAGGAACGACAATTGTTGAAATAAGGCTGTTGGGGCTCCCCATGCCACTCGCAGCACTATGCCCTCCCTGGAAATATCCTATACACATGCCCAACTCCATCATATGTGTATCTGCCCAAGTGCAAATGCTTGATCTTCAGTCAGCTATTTACATTTAATGTGCTAGTGTGCATCCTTGAGGCTGCATCTACATCAGGACCCTGGCAGCTCCATGGGCCAGTGGCCTAGGAGGCTATTCACAAAGGGCACGAAGTGCAGTGGTGTCCCAGGACATGCAGCCATGATGAGCCTGACTTTTGCCTGTCCAGCCACTGCACAGCAGTCTGCACTGTATAAAGTGAAATATTGCTGCTCTGATTAGTGTATGTTTTTCACTTCTTTTAGAATGATGAAAAGAGTCACTTCATAAATCTGAACCTGGATTTATCCACTTTCTTATTTATTGTGTAGCTTGTAGTCACTTCCCTTCCATACTACTGTAGCTGGAATATATTATTTCAAAAGTATTTTTCCTTAAAGTGCTATTTTCAATGACACAATCAAGAGCAAGTGCAAGAGGGATCTTGGCAGCTTTCAGCCAGGGAGTCTGCTCTAACATATGGCACAGCTGCCAGAATGCCACCTTCCGATCTGGAACCATCACAACCCCTCAAATAATTTCACCTAAGAAATGTGATAAGGTTGTTACAGACAGAGTACAGCCTGTATCTATCTATGATCTCCTATTCCTTTTATTGGTGCCACCAGATATGTGAGTCTTTTTCTTCATCCTCCTAGCTCCTGGCACCTATGTGGCATGCTGCAAAGACTGCTGCTCACCAAAGGAGATGGCAGCAAATGGACACAGCATGTTACCAGCCATCACTTTCTGTTCTCCCTGCTGCTCTCCTCCTATCCTCTCCACTTTATACATCCAACACCAAGCTGAAGGATATCCAGATGTCCTTTGGCACCGAGGGACAGTTGTTTTAGACACCTCCTGACACTATTTTCTTCGAAAGAACAATACCAACGTCGAAATCTACCTGACTTTTTCCCATCTTCCTCAGAACAGAGCAGGGTCACTCAAACAAGCTTATTACAAAATTCTGCAGAAAGGCAATACTAGCATCATGTACATGAAGAAACACATTGCTGTATGGCAAAGTACCAGCATAATCATAGAACATTTTTGAGCTGCCACACAGAATTCTGTAGTAGGGATTTTTAGTTTCTGCTTTCTAAAGACTTTCCTACAAGGGACATCAGCAGGATGTTTTGCTGGATCAGTATGCCATTATTTAACAAAAGTAACAAGAAGCAATTCAACATAATCCATTCAAGATTGAATGAAGAACTGGGCATGATCCAGATCTTCATACTGGGATGGCATGGCTGTCCTGGAGCAGCAGTGGCAGCTGGGTGAGGCAAGAACATACCAGGGGCATTGTGGGTCAGGAAGAGGCTAAAAATAATGTGTGGGAGGAGATGACCTGAAGACTGGAGAACATGGTTGTTGCTCTAGGGCATAAGCACCTCCAGCAGAGGCCTTTTAATGTGGTAGGAGGAGACAGAAGCAGACTTAGGTTTCCTTAGCCATGTGCTGAAGTGAGGTTAAGGTAGGCACCAAGCAGAAGAATCACAGATTCATAGAATCATTAAGGTTGGAAAAAACCTTTAAGATTATCAAGTCCAACCATCAACCCAACACCACCATGCCCACTAAACCTTATCACAAAGTGGCACACCTACACATTTTTTAAACACCTCCAGGGATGTTGAATCCACCACTTCCCTAGGCAGCCTGTTCCAATGATTAATCACTCTTTCAGTGAAGAATTTTTCCCTAATATCCAACCTGAGCCTCTCCTGCCACAGCTTGAGGCCATTTCCTCTTGTCCTATTGCTGGTTACGTGGGAGAAGTAACTGACCTCCACCTCGCTCCATCGTCCTTTCAGATATTGTAGAGGGCAAGAAAGTTTCCCCTGAGCCTCCTCTTCTCCAGACTAAACAACCCCAGTTCCCTCAGCTGCTCCTCAGAAGACTTGTGCTCTAGATTCTTCACCAGCTTCGCTACTCTTACTTGGACATTCTCCAGCAACTCAATGGCTTTCTTGTAGTGTGGGGCCCAAAAATGAATATAGTATTCATGATGTGGCCTCACCAATGCCAATTACAGGGGGATAATCACTTCCTTAATCCTGTTGGACACCCTGTTTCTGATACAAGCCAGGATGTTGTTGGCTTTCTTGGCCACCTGGGCACACTGCTGATTCATGTTCAGCCAGCTGTCGCCCAACACGCCAGGTCCTTTTCCACCACGCAGCTTTCCAGCCACTCTTCCCCAAGCCTGTAGCGTTGCATGGGGTTGTTGTGACCCAAATGTAGGACTCAGCACTTGGCCTTGTTGAATCTCATCCCATTGCCCTTGGATCATTGATCCAGCCTGTCCAGATCCCTCTATAGACCATCTCTACCTTCCTGTAACCTTAGGCAACACACATGCCTAACTTGGTGCTGTCCACAAACTTGGACAAGTGCACAAGGGTGCACTTGATCCCCTTATCCAGACCATTGATAAAGATACTAAACAGAACAGGCCCCAAAACTGAGCCCTAGGGAACACCACTTGTGACCATTTGCCAACTAGGTTCGACTCCATTCAACACAGCTCTTTATGCTTAGCCATCCAGACAGTTTCTTAGTGAAAAGTGCATCTGTCCAAGCCATGAGCAGCCATCTTCAGTTAATTAATTCAGAAAAGTTAATTAACACTATGGCTTTTCATTTTCTGGGAGCACCAAAGCAGCCACATGCTGCTCCCTGCCATGCCACTGTTTTTCCCCAGCAAGGTGGCCTTTCCTGGCAACAGCAGACTCATGTCCACCAGTGGCTTTGCCCTCAGAGATGCTTCCTGAGCTCAGAAAAGCATTGGCTGGCATGGCTTTCAGGAGGGGATCTGAGCTTGAACTGGAGGCACAAGCTTTCCTTATTCTGTCATGTATGATCTCCCAGTAAGAGACCACAATGTCATCTCTCCTATGAGTGAGGTAGACAGTTCTGCACATGATAGCTTTCAAAAGCACTGTGCACATCTGATTACACACACTAGCCTGAGAGCAGGTCTGGATTTATGAAACTCCCATAGGGACAGAGAGTATTTGGGAAACAGAAAGCTAAAAGCCATTATCTGCATGCTTAATGCCTTTACTTATGAGGTAGTTCCCCTTCTTCTGATGCTATTAGATTTCAGGTAACACTGGAGGGTAACACCCCTTTTCACAAGGGGTAATTGGTCAGGATATCCAAATAAGCATGTGGAAGCACACAAAGTATGACAAAAAAAATAAACCCTGCCACACATGCATGCCTGCTTTCTCCTTGGCCAGGAGGAAAAGCCACCTTGGATCAGAGAGCAGATTTGGTTGTTACAACTAAAGTCTTTTCTTCATAAGTAAATTATTTTTTCTGTCTCTCTTTTTGTCTTTAATGATACTTTTGCATTAATGCAGAAATGACCTTTTCTAGCATTTCATTGTCAAGAGATAGGATGTGACATATAGGAACACCCTAGAGCTTGCAGGTTTGGGAGGAGACATGATATTTGAGTTAAAATTAATAAAGATGGGTAAATAAGTAAAAGGAGCAGCCTGCATTGTGACAGCTGTTAGGTGGAGTATTTTGAGCCATGACTATTCTCTCAACAGCATTCATCTATTCAGTCTTTGGTCTCCCCAGTTAGTTCACCAGCAGTGAAATTTTCTTAGGACACCCAATACCCAACACAGTGTACATAGTCAGGAGAAAAATAGCTCTCCTTTGAAAGACCTAAATGTTTTACTCTGGGGCTTCCACAAGTGATTTTTCTATGGCTGTGTTCACATGTCCTCTGCAGGCTCTGCAGTTCACACATGGGAGAGTGTTTGCAGTGGTTAGGAGTACATGTTCAGTCCTGCACCACCCCTACCCCAGGGCATGGTGCTTGACTGCAGGTGATGCTGCACATGGCCATGTGCACAAGTATCTGCTTTTGGTCTATAACCCCAGTGAGACAAATAAAAGCTGGTTGCAGGTAGACAAATATTTCACTAACCAGCACGGTGGAGGTTTTACATTAATTAGTAATAGCACATTAGCTAGTGGAGGAACTCTCTTCTACTTGAATGGAATAATATTGGTGTTTTAATAGGTAGAAAGCCCCACTTACCCAGAGAGGCTGCAGATGGGGGCTCCAGCTCCTTGCTTTCCCTGGGCTTAGAAGTCATGGAATCATAGAATTGTCAGAGTTGGAAGGGACCTTAAAGATCATATAGTTCCAATGTCCCTGCCATGGACAGGGACACCTCCCACTAGATCAGGTTGCCCAGAGACCCATCCAGCCTGGACTTAAAAACTTCTAGGGATGGGGTTTCCACAACCTGTCTGGAAAACCTGTTCCAGTGTCTCTCCACCTTCATGGTGAAGAACTTCTTCCTAAATGTCTAATTTAAATCTACCCTCCTCTAGTTTGCATCCATTCCCCCTAGTCCTATCACCACCTGACATCCTAAAAAGTCCTTCACCAGCTTTCTTGTAGCCCCCTTCAGATACTGGAAGGCCACAATAAGGTCTCCTCAGAGCCTTCTCTTCTCCAGACTGAATAACCCCAACTCAGTCTGCTCCAGTCCTCTGATTTTTTAATTAATGTTTTAATAATCAGTATTTAATGATCACTGGGAGCAAAAGACTAACTGAAAATTATATGAACTGTGGCCAAAGAGTTACAGTATGCAGCTGAACAATCTGGTTCCACTGACTTGCACTGTTTCTAGAGAGAGAAGTAAATACTATCACAAAAACCTAGTGGTTTATTTTAATTTTATGTCTGAGTCCAGAACACTAATTTTGATATCTACATTTTGAAAGTTTTATCCCCTAAATCAAATGTCTAAAAATAAAAAGACTAACCTAAGTGTAGTAAATCCAAGACTTTTAGGGGAAATTAATTTTTTGAATGCTAAAATGTGTTATTTATGTTTCACCCACTGCTGGAAGAAGCAATGAAAGGGAGGCAGGAGGGAGCAACTCTTTCCCAAGTTCACCCCCATTGCATAACTGGAGTTTGCCAACAACAGACCTTACCTACACTGACACTCCTTCATAATATAATGCACAAAGGCAAAGAAAAAAGGCACAGGTGCTTGGTAAGCTGAGATTTATCCTCCCCTTTTAGCACTTCATGTTAGCTCACAGGTACAAGCAGCACTGCTGCAGTTTCTGTGCTATGTGGTGCAGAGAGGATAGGCAGAGCCTTTGGAGGATAAATATTATTAAAAATGCATCTAACCTGAAATCTCTGCATCCAGAACTGAATCCAAACTTGCTCAAAGTTCAAGGATGCTCAGATCAGAGGTTTTGATTCAGGCATGTCTCTGGAGACCTGAAGAAACCCGTTTGCTCTGTGAAGAGAAAAACAGGAAGCAGAGACCATTTCAGTCCCCGGGGCCTTTCCTCCAGCTGAGCTGGCATGGTCCAGGAGTGCTTATTTCGGTTGCAGGCACAAACAGTAGGAACTTTCCTCTGCTGCTTAGTTATGGCTTCATCCATGGAGTATTAACCCCCTGACTGGCAGGTTGTTTCCCAGCCAAGCTGGTGGAAACTGAGGGGCTCAATAAATGGTGTCTCTGCACTCAGAGGTCGCTTGCCTGGAGCATCCTTTCTGGGCAGAGGTTATCACCTGTGATAAGCAAAAACCGAATATTTTTTAAGAGGAGAACTGAGTCTTGGCTTGGCCTGTCTCTGGCTCTTGTGTCCTGGATTCCAGGTGGCTTTCATGTTCAGGTGGTTGGGGCTTAGCAGAGGAAAATTCACAAAACAGGACAGGGAAGTGCTTTTCAAAAGCAAATGTGCAAAAAGCGTAAGTCTGTCAGAATTGCAAGTGAAGCCTAGAAACCACGGCACACAACTGGAGTAGCTAATCAGCAAAGCTGTAATTGCAAACTCTTGCATCAGGCAGCTGAGTCACGAGATAAAGTGGGAGAATGGGGGATAAACAGCAAGAAAATCCACATTCTTGGCTTGGTGAAATGCAGAGCATTTCTGGTTCCCTCCCTGGCTGCTGTCAAGGCTTTGCAAGTAAATAATCAGCGTGAATAATCTATGCATTTCATGTACGCTACTCACGTAGAGCAGTTTTAATGTGGAGAGGGTTTAAGGATTTTGAGAAAAACTGCTCAGAGCAATTTGAAATAATCAGTATGTATTAATGTCACATTTGCAAGGCCTGGTGTTTCCCTGATTTCAGCAGAACAACATTTATTTTCTGCTTATTAAGGTTTTATCTTCTTCCTGTAGCTGTAAAAATACCAGGGACACACACTAAATTGCAGGTAAATATGCCACTGGACTAGGGAACGGCCTTGTACCACACATAATAGAGACAAACACTTTGGAAATCCAGGAGGTTAAAACCGTATCATTCAACCTGCTTAACAAGGGTAGGTACAGTTAGGGAAAATCAGAGTTTATTCATGAGCTATATGCTGGCCAGAAGTAAATATATGCTGAATACATTTTATAATAAGTAGTTCTAATTTCAGAGTTGTTCACACCCTGATAGTGTGCTTTTATTCTTGCTCTGCTTTTGAGATATCAGACAGTGGGTTTAGTTCTTCTCTCAGCCTCTCCAGATAACAAGGTACTGCTTACAATAACACATCAGTTAAATAGCCAGTCTGAACATCCACATGTATGCAGAGCCCTGAGTGTCTTAGGCTTTCACAATATCAGGATTACATGTTTCTAAGAAGCCTTTTCCAAATGTGTGATTTGAAGTGGCTGTTTTAACCATTATTTCGTGTGACTGAACTGGAGTCCTGTGCTCTCCTGGCAAACAGGGAGCCAACTTACTCAAAGAAAATGAAAACTTTTGTAGGAAAGTGAAAGTAAATCCTCTTTAAGTAACTTCACAGAGTGATTTCCCAGGGTAAGTCCAGAGTAACTCTGAGCTGTGATTCAGTAAAGCAGTTTAAGACAAGCATGCATTTAACTCCCATGTGTTTCTTTGTTAGCACTGCTATGCTGAATAAGGGAAATTGAGGATTTTATCCCTTCTTAAAGAGATTTTTTTTGTAGATCACTTGGCTTTATGATATAAGGCAGAGAGCACTCTTCTCTTACGTTCTCCAGCAACCAGTGAAAGAGCAGTCTGGGTTAACTGCAGCAATAAAGCACCCCAAAACAATCAAAAATTACAGTTTTAAAGAAGTTTGGATAACAGCCTTTGAGACACAGCTTCACACCATCCTTCTGCCTTTGTCAATTTGAAAGGCCTTTTCTGTCCTCTGCTAGGAACACTTAGGTCTGTGATGCAGCTGTGCTATGAAAGTCAAAGGAAGGTTTATGGCTGAAAAGTGCAACAGACTGCATCAGAGCAGAGTTCTATCTTCCCTGACCCCCATTACCTCCACCCTATGCACACATATTCCCATGTACAAAGCAATGGTATCACGAAATGCGAGCGCAGAGCAAGCAGTGCAGCCACCTCCTGGAGAACGTTAGGTCCCAAAGGGTTTTCCTGCATTCCCCACCAAAACCAACCCCCTGTGGACTCTCCAATGCCTCATATGGAAGAAGTTTGTGTTGTGGCCTTTTCTTCACAGTGGGCATTCACTCCCTTTTGGCTGCCTTTACTTTGTGAGTTAACTAAGCTAGCAAAAACATGTAGAACAGGTAGTCATCAGGAAGATCCCAACAGATCCCAGATGTTAGTGCATGAGTGAGGTCTTAAGATAGACAGACCCATATCTGCAAACCATCCAACCCCAGAACTTTTACCTGTGAATGTGGCCTCACCCCTTTTGGGCATATTGGACAGGAATAGATGAGAAAAAAAAAGGATTGTATTGCTGCACAATGCCTGGAAAATCCCATATTTGTCCACACTGGGAAGTCAATCACTGAAGTATGAAAAACTGAGCCCAGGCTAGAGGTGCTTTTACAGTCTTTCTTCTTTGGAGAAACAGCACAGCAGGGTCTTTTCTTGGCCCTTCCACTTGGCACCTCTTAATTTCTGATTATGGAACAGGGTTTTTTTCATTTTACAGGGGTTTTAAACCGCAAACATCATTCATTACTAAATGGACTGTGGCCTCCTGCAGGGCTTGAATCCAAGATCTTTCCAGAGCAATTATGGAGACCCTGTGGTAGAGCTGTCCACAGAATAATAGCCCAGACAAAGTTTCCAATACAGACTTCCAGACTGGGTTCCCAGAGAATATCCTAGGCTAGCTTTTATTGTCACTTTATAGATATGTCCTTTCTAATTTTTCCTTATTGCATTCCAATTGCGTGTAAACAGTTGGATTTAACCTCACAATAAAAGCCAAGATCTGTGTATTCTGCCCTCAGCTTCAGCAGATTACCTTTATTTTCACCACAGAAAGACCTGCCTTTGACTGTTGCAGTCCCCGTTTGCTACCTGAGAATTGATTTTTTCTCTGATTTACCGCTTCAAGGTCCTGTGAACTTACATGTGGAAGTTACATTAATATCCACAGGTGTCCAGATCATTTCTGTATGAAGATCCAAATTCATGTTTGTTCTTAAAAATACACTGTGTAAATTTGCTGAAATGTCACAAGTTTAAACCAGTATAAACCTACTGAAATCAACGAGGTTATCTGGGTTTCCAGCATGAAAGCTGGCTCTGTCTTTGTTTGCTCTACAAAACCTCCCAGTTCAAGCGATGGGGCTTCTTCAGTTGCTGCCAGTACTGTCTTGGACCCAAATTTATTTAATATCAGGAATAACACTGGCATGAAATGCAGGAGTGAGCTAATGACATTACAGATGAGGCGGCTCCAGCTCAGTGGAGGGTCAGGCTGCCCTGTGGGAGTTCAAAGTGGACCAACCTCAAGGAGTTGCTCTGGGGATGACCAGTGGGGAAAGTCTGGCCTGTGTGAAGAAACAAATCTTGATTTAGACTTCTAAATCAGGGAAAGAGTGAAGAAGGTAGTGATCTGCAGTAGTGTAGCAAGCATTAGGGAGAAGGAAGATGTTTAAAGTAGGGGAGGGCAAAGCTGGTGTCAGCAGTTGCACTGCAAGAGCAAATGGGCTTACAGCTTCAGAGTGAAAATAAAAAGGCAATTCTGTCCCATTGGACCAGAGAGTGTCTGGGAAGACTTCTTGGGGAAGCAAAGTGGGGAAAAATGCCAGTGAGTTTGAAGATGGGATTGGATTTGACTGTGAGAGGGTGGGAGGGAGATGGCTAGTGACATTGAGGTCCCTGCCCATCCTCTGCATCTCACATGCCCCCTTGCATCTGCCATAAGGGACTGCTCTGCCCACAGGGCACTCACAGCCATTTCCACATAGCATCCAACTGTGTTAACAAAATTCTGGTCTATTCTGGTTTTGGTTTGGCATTTAAACATTCACTCACCTGCTACTGGGTTGCACTGAGGATCTGCAGTGCAAACTGGGTTCAGACCAGTAGAGTGAGTGGCAGTGTTGTGATACCAGTGCCCTGCGTCGTCCAGTTCTCACAAATCCACCTCTTTGTTCATGAGTCATTTTGAATTGCCTCTGGAAGTAGAGACAAATGTGATCAGGCTATTTTTAAAAGGCCAGATTAACATGGACTCCCAAAATATAAACAGAGGTCTGTTGATAGTCAGTGCAGGTGAAAAACCTCCTTGGTGAATAAAGAAGAGAAGAAACTTGCAGATAAAATCCAAAGTCTTCCTCAGGTGGATAATGTTCTTGGCATAATGGCATATGCCTCTTCTCTGGTTCTGTTATTTTTGGATGCAGCCACCCTTTTTCCCTGAACTAACTCACCTCTGCAGGAAAGCTTCTTCCACCCCTGCCCCTGTGCAGTTGTCTGTGTTTTCCTTCCATGGCTCCTGATTTCCTTATAAGCATTTGCATCAAACCTCTCTCACAAACAGTTTTAGAGCACAACCACTGTGACTGTTTGTACAGAGAGAAATCTGAGCCAAAGAAGACAATAAATGCTTGAATTCTGTCCCATTAATCAGATCTCAAAGCATGATTATAATGAATCTCATAAACCCCAATAAATTAATTCCTCACATCCTCACTTTGCATACATAGAAGGTCAGGCACAGACAATTCAAATTATTTTCCCCAAATTCATGCTGTATGTCAGGGCCAAGAACAGATTTTAGATCTAGAGATTTGTAGGCAGCCCAGGCTGGAAAAGATGAGTTTTTAATCAACATTAGATCAGAAGCTGATCTGAGACGTTCCTTCTGAGGTCCATTAATTAGGTTGTACCAGGAGACAAAGCAGGGCAGAAATACTCTGAGCACAGAGGAGACACAAAGCTTTGTCTCAGAAACACTGTAGTTACTCTTGCTTTAATGAAAAACTGTTCTTTCAAGTAGAAGATGAAACCTGGTGATTCAGGAAGCAAGCAGGCACCATGTTGTGCAGCCTGGTGGGAACAAACATCCTTAAAACAGAGCCCATTGAGAAGTTCCAGGGACCTTTTGCAGAAGATCAGGCAACTGAGAAAAAGCAAACATCTTAGTAATCATTTTAAGGTTTTAAAAAATAAGGGGAAGGTGAAGGTGTCTCATTCAAGCTTGGCAGTCTGGTGGATCTGAATGTGCTCAGGGATGTGTGTGGTAGCAAACCCTACTGGGAACAGGAGATGCAATTGTGCCCTGTCCTGGATTTTTTGTTTGGTCTTTGTTTGGGGGGTTTAATTTCTCTCTTTGCCTTCCTGTTGAGCATCCTCAAGTGATGCACGAACTTCTTGTACCTTGCAAAGGTTTACAGTGAACCTCTTTTTGATAAATGTTTCATTTTAGCAGAACCATCTCATCCAGCACTGGGCACCTGTAGTATCCAAGAGGAAGGCCAAGTCCTCAGCAACATTCCTCCCTGAGCAATACTTCCAGCTATCAGCCTACTGTGGCCAGAAAAGCCTTCCTTTTTGGATCAAAACAAACCATAACAACTATGAAAACTACAATTTTCTTGCTAAAATTCAGGTATGAAATTTACATGCAAGCAAGGCTTTACAGGGTCATCTCATGCTCTGGGCTAAACACATTTCTCTGTCTACTTTTTCTCATCTGAGGTTTTTAATAGCTTAAATATGTAAGTCTTTGGACCACTCACAGTTTGAATCTGTGCTTTAGAATAAATAGGAAATAAGAAGACAAGCAGCAGTGAGGTTGCCATAGCAATTGTTTGTTGAAGAAGAGAAATCACAACAACAAAACCCTGGAGAACATGTTACTGTACATGTTACCTTTCGCATCACACCCTCCTGGACTCTGGAAAGGACAAATTGTATGGGAGAAAACAGCACCCTTGGCCATCCTGCTGCTCTTCAGCTTGTGTTTTGGGGGTGCTGCCTACGGGCACAGCCAAGGCAATGCTCTTGTCTTTTCAGCTTGAAGTTTCAACGAGTGACACACACAGGAACTTGCACACACATTAAATCATGCATGAGTCATCAAGTGTTCCCATCATTATAGCAGTGCAAGTGCTTTTTTATAAATCACAGATGAATCATAAGGCATTAGTTTGACTCTTGAAACCATGGAGCATCAATCATATGTTTTGTCTCAGATTAAAGCCTGCAATCACCTTGAAAACAAGCTGATCTCTGGTGTGGGAAGGTTATCTGCAGGGTGCTCTTGTGCTACTCAGCTGAACACTGATGGGCCACTCCCTGGAGAAGCAGCTAAATGAAAAATCAATCCATGTGCAATTTGGGAGATTTACTTTCACCTAAATGAGACTATCCCTGAGAACCAAGCACAAGATACATCAACACAGCAATACTTGTACAGCTGCTCTATGAGCAATGCAATAAGTTGACAGCATTTGTAGAGAGTTTTTCACTTGTGGCTTTATATTTGATGCTTTGTGTACTTCATTTGCGTACATCTGAAACCAGCCTTTAATGGCTGACATGCATTATTATTCCCATCTTACAAAGAGAGGGACAGGGACAGAATGTAAATGGGGGCCAAGGTGAGACACACCCAGCAGAGCTGGAAATAGATCTTGTTTTCAGGCTCTGTTTGACACAGACCTTTGCCTAATAGTATAAACTCGTAGTCGTTTTGTTGCCATTACAGCAGATGCTGCTGGCAGCTCTTAGATGTGAGGGTCACATCTTGCCTGAGCATCAGTGTTTCTGTGACAACATTCAGAGTCACCCATGTGACTTTTATAGTCACATCTCAATATCACTGGCCCAGGAAATAATATTGGCATATATAGTTGAAAAATGCTGCCTGGAAAATCTTAATCACCATAGGGCCCTTTTCTCTAAATTCAACAGCCAAGTGACCATTGTGCTTTAGGAAAAAGGATGAGGAGGCAGAGCAGCATCTCGCTGATCACCAGACCAGCAGCAGGCTGCTTGGGGTGTCAGAGAGTCTTGCAGAACAGCTCTGCCCTTCTCCACCACAGGCAGCTCAGCTCTTCTAGGGGAAGGATTTTAAACATCACTTCATGATTCTGTCTGTGCTAGACCATACTGAATTATGGATGCCCAAGCTGTAGTCAGAAAGTATACACAGATTATGGCATATCCAAACAGGTCTGATTACCTTATTTGGCATAGCTGGCACCAAATGATCTTTTCTCTTGAAACATTTCAAAACTTTCTCCTGTCTTTTCTGAGGGCAAGGTGACTATTCCCTCCCTAACATGAACATTCAGTTAAATGCAGGCTCTTAAGTGCAGCCTTAGTTTTTCATATCCTGTCTTGGAAACTGTCTTGGGAAAATCTAAAAGGTCTCAGATATTCATTTCTTTTTTGACAGGCACTTTTATATTTTAAACAGCAAGAAGAAATGAAAACATTTCTCTTTCTTATGTGCAGGCACATCAGTTAGAAATTAATGTTCTGAAACACATTTAAGCAGGCCTATTGGAAAGTGGTGGTGATTCTAATTTCTGTAGCACCACTCTTTGCTTTGACTGTGCTTTGGCTCCAGCTCTGCACTGGCAGATCAGCTCTGGAGAAGAAAGCCTCTGAACCCATCGAGACTTGGCACAGTCATACGTGCCCACCGGATCAGAGCAATGGAGCAGAGGCTTAGCTATTTAGATTATAGTCTCAGTGCAGCTAAGCAATAACCCAGTGCTCACCACAGGAACAGAAGTCCTGCAGATTATTGCCAAATGAACCAGTTGGTATTTATTCCATTATTATAATCTTTAAAATAACATTATTATTATTATAGGAAAAATATCATGACCATTTTCTCTCAGCAATATGGTTACTTTCTTTCTATATTAGTGCTCATTAGCAAATTTCTTATGTCAGAATGTGATGCTGACTGGAACATAAAGTGTTGTATAGGCAGATAGTATTTCATTAGAAAGTATGTTTCATTATCACTACCAGATAATGGAATTACCTATTCAAAGACCTCTGAACTGTTCACTGTTCATTGAAGGTGAATTATGATGTTTATTAGCAAGAGGTATTTGTATGAGATAGCTTCTCCACATTCTCAAGAAGGCATAAAGACACTACAGTGTGCATCAGCCTATGTAAAGAGCGTTAGACACATTGAGAGAAAATCAAAGCACTTACACTCTCCAATTTTGGCTCTGATGGGAAACACTGTGAAATGAAAATTTGCTCTTCTTTTTAATGCCACTAGAAACTCTGGAGGGGAACTACACACAGGCTCCTGTGATGGGAATGTTCCTGGCAGGTGTATATTCTTCACTGAGCCCCAAGAAGCCATGGAGAAAAAAAAAAACCACAACAAAAAACCACCCACAACAACAATAACAAAAAGGAGTCTTGGCGATGAGTGCTTCTGATACTGTGAGTTAATGTTGCTTTACATCATTGGTGGCACATGTAAGCTGAAGCATAGAAGATTCCATGTGAATACAAGAAAAAAATTTTTCCCAGTTGAGGTGCCAGAGCACCGACACAGACTGCCCAGAGAGGTAGTGGAGTCTCCTTCCCTGGAGATATTCAAAACCCATCTGGACATGCTTCTGTGTGACCTGGTCTAGGGAATCCTGCAGTCTCAGGGGGGTTAGAATAGATGATCTTTTGAGGTCCCTTCCAACCCCTAACATTCTGTGATTCTGTGATGTCAGCAAGAGCATGGACACAGGGATGCCTGCTTCCTTTGATCTTCTGGAAGCACCTCCAAGCTCCCCACAGCAGAATCATAACCCATCACCATCTTCGGTCTTTTCTGATGAAATTTTCCCCCTGTCATTGCAAAGCAGTGTGGTTTGCAGCACTGCCAATACCAGGCATCTGGCCCACCAATACATACTCATGAACAGCCTGCAAGAGTTTAATGTACATTTTAACCTTCTGCCAGGTGCCCTTTGGTTAGGGCAGATTTTTAAGACTTTACTTTCTGCAGGTATACATAAAGTAAAAAAAAACAAACTGATGAAGGACAAGAGTAGAAATATAATTATAGAAGATAAGACCTTCCAAAGACAAGATTTAATTCTCTAAGGTGATTGTGTTTGATTTATAACTCCAAAGACATAATAGATTTTTGCAAGTTTTTTTTTCTGAACACCATATTGACATTCTGATTAGAAATTATCAATATACGTCAATAAAGCATTAAGTGTATTAAGAAGTGACTAATAAACAGATCAAAAAGTATTTTCTTCCTCAAACAGATATGTTATCTACAGCATCTTAGGAAGATCAGCAGGAGCTTGGTAACTCTTCAGAATTTTTATCCATTAATCATAAGACACAAAATGACTGTTGGTAAACTTTCAAATAGAGTAAATGTTGGGGAGGATAGAAAGACCTGGATCACATAGCAAATAGAGACTTTTTAAAGGCAAGGCACTTAAAGGCAGTGAGATTCAAAGCTGGTCTGACCCAAGCAAGGCTGACCAGCACTAAGAACTGCATTTTAGTAGTGGCTCTGGAGAAACCAGTGCAACGCACCATGAGCATGCAATGTAGTTAAAAAAGACAAAAGAGTTGCTTAGTGGGCAGAGAGGCAGAAGTGATACACTATATTAAGGAGAGCATAGAGAAGCTGAATATGTTTGTCTCAGCCCCCTCCAATGCCTACAGACCCATAGAAACAGTCATTAGTCCTGTGCCGTGGTGAGGGAGGCTTTTCCCCACGCTTCCCCCGCCAGCGCCTGCATCCCTCTTACTCAATGCTGCTGCTTTCATCATTTTTTTAATCTCCTGTTATTTGAAACCAGAGTTTACTCAATCACTTGAGAAACAGCCACCTTGACAAGGATAAAAGCAACTTTAAGGAACATGGGTGTGAAAACAGATTTTTCTGGCAGCAGATAATAGGAGAGAGAAGATGGGACCAGCAATGGTCATGCCACTGCTAAGGAACTGCCAGTGGTCATGGGTGCTTCTGCTAGGACATGCATGACAAACTGCACTGCTTTGCCAAAAGGCTTAATTTCTCTGTGGTTTTGAACTACTTATGCTATACACATGTCACTTTCTAATTTATTTTTGGCCAGTGAAGCTTCTGAGAAGCAAATCAGATTGCTACTGACACTGAACCTAATGTAGTCCCTTCCTTGTCACAGCCACTTTCGGAAATGAAGTTATAACAGTGTTGTAGAAAATACTAGATGTGACAGGCCTGGAAGATGAAATGGTTTGTTGCTGTCAGTCTGCAGTAATGGAAGCTGAGCTGAATTGCTCAAGAGCAACAAATTATATAGATTTAGGGCACAGAACAATTTCATCTACATCACCTTAATGTCCTTTTTAATGAAAACAAATTGCTCTGTGCTATGTAAAGTGGTGCCAGCAGGAGCTGGAAAGTTCAAAATGATACAAGAACATTGGTAGGAACCTCATCCAGTTCAGTGGAAGCATGACAGATTGAAAAACAAGGAAGGAAACATGCATTTAGTCCCAAACACATACCCTGGAGCCTTTGTTTACATCTTCTACTAAGCCAAATATGAACAAATATTATTGTTTTATTCATAGCAGTGACTGCTTATCATTTAACTTCATCAAAATACCCATCAAACTTTACTTAAATTTGCAATACCTCTGAAGCCTGGACTAAGTTTCAAAGTGTTTAGTCATTTTAATTACAATGATATGATTACAACAGGAAAAAATTACTAAAATAAGTGGTGTTGAGGGTGAGGGCTGGGCTGATCACCACCCCAGTGGCAGATGCTCTGTATCTGAGTATCAACTATCTCTGTATCGTCTCCGATGGCAAGGGAAAGGGAATAAGAGAGAGACTTGTGGATTGGAAAAGAAAACTAAAACTACTTTAATGATAATAATAATAATAATGGTAAAATGAAATATATATAGATATACACAAGCATGTACAAAACCCAGTACTAACCCAACCCCCCCTTGATGGTAACTATGTCACCGTCACCACTGATACTGCAACAGAAGGACTAGGCAGTAGACAGGAGCCAGGCTCAGGGGCTGGATCCTGGTACTGGATGCAAGAATCTATGGTTCAGGATGGAGAGCAGAACACACAGAGTTCTCCTCAGATGCTGGAAAAAACAGTCTCAGACATCTCAAACCAGGGCAAGGGAAGGGGAAAACGAAGTCTCTGTGCAAGGCAAGGTAGATGCCAGCGTCCCGTGCAGCACCTTCATAGATCATCTCGGGGTAAGGTGATGAGACAAGCAAGCTGAGAGCAGAATTGTGCTTGCTGTGATAACAGAGTATAAGAGAGACTGGCCTGCTCTATATGATGGGTCCCCTACCTACGATATAGGCAGCACTTAGGACTGTCACAGCCAGTCTAATCTGAGATACTGAGGAAAAACCAGGTAATAACAAATAAACTCATGACAGAAGAGAAGAACAAATAAACACAAGACAGAAGACATAAGGGAGAAGCTGTCATAGCCAGCGGGCAAGGGGCCAGCAGCAAGCAAGGCACTGCGCTGCCAGGCTTGGAGAGCTTCCATCTCTGCCTCCCTCAGCCATCAACTACAGTTGAAGCAGGCACAGAAGGGGACAGGAAGCACCTCACGGCACTGATGGGATGTGATAGATGTGGTCTGGGGAAAAGCCCAACAATGCATTAGGTAAGGCTTTGTCTCGGGGCTGGCTCTGAGCTATCAGCAAACAAGAAAAGTTTACATCACATAATTACTTTTAAAAACAAAAGTAGTGGCTTTTTTGACTAAGAAACATCTGGTTATGTGGTTCAGCTGGGTTTTTATTTAAAATCCTGTCCCCCAGGACCATGTCATAACATTTTCTCAAAGCAAACTGTCCAAGGACTAAATTTGGAAGTCAGGGATTTAAATCTGTTAGTTCACAAGGTTTAAATTTTCTGTTTGTTCAATTTAGTGAAAGTTCTTTCATAACAACCCTGAATGTGTTATTTCAGACAAAAAGTGATTTTAGCAGTTAGAAACAGGAGACAAAGTGTTGGGACCTATGAATCAGCTCATAAAGGGTAAAGCAATGAAGCTCCACTGATTTCCATGAACCTAAAGCCATTTTACACCACCTGAGCATCTGGTCTTTCAGCTTCAACTCACCTCCACTGCCAAATCACTGTTGTGATAACGTCCTTCAAAGGAGGACATTCATTAAAGAAATAAACAACAACAACAACATTATTTTTCTTCTATTTCTGCTGTTCCAAAGATAACTAGAAAGTCTTGAGAAAGGTTGTCTTTGCTTTCAGTTTTGTACAGGGACATTATTTTGCAGCATTGGACACAAGTTAACCACAGTTTGCATCTCCTTAGATAGAACTGCCAGTTGCCCTGAAACACAAACCCTGAGGGAATTTAGCCCCTTGAGCATCACCACCCAGACTTGCATGTGTCCTGCCTCCCTCAGCGGGTGCAGGGTAGCTATAGGAAGGGTCCCTGATTACAAACCAACTGTCTGGTGCTCTGAGTCCAGCTCTCCTTACTCAGCCACATTTGTGGCTCTGACAAGGAGGGATTGGCAGACTTGCTCATTAAGCAGATATAATAACTGAAATTATAGAAAAGGGAGTCACAAGGGAACCAATTGGAGCATGGGAACTAATGGAGGAAACTGCAGAGGGAGAGGCTTTTGCACCACTCTAGAGGAGACCATGGCCATTCATTGCTTGCTTTTAAGCACACAGTCTGCAGAAGGCAACTTGTTATGGACTCAATATACCATAGGAGACATCTTCACAATCTGAGGAGCACAAGCCTTTCTTCAGCCTAAACCATGATCAGCTTTGGTTTAATAAGTTTTCTTCTCTATATAACAAGCTGCACTTTAGAGAGGGTGATATAGGACATGGCAAGGACCTGAACATCCTAGTATGGTGCAGACAAGCCTGAGAGCCTGCAGCAGACACACTGATCTCAGCACATTCAGTCAATGTTAACAATCTTTCCAGACCATTGCCTGTGCAATAAACCTGGGGCGAGATGAGACTCTGAGGAGCCTCATGCTCTTTCCAAGATCAGCCTCCTACTTCAAAGGCAGTCATCCTGCTGGCCAGACATGAGGCAGATTGCCAGCAATGCAAGGGTAAGGTTTTTGCTGATTGTTCCCTGAAGCAGGAGCAATAACTTAAGTCCCCAGGGCTGCCTTTCAGCAACATAAAATTCATATTTTTTTAAAGACTGTTTACAACTGTTAGCAAGTCAGTTGCAAGGAAGCAAATTAAGTTGTTACAAAATTTACATGAAAGAACATGTCTTGAAACCACATGAAACAGTATAGCTGTCCATTTGTTTAGTTAGCAGACCTGCTGTGTGATGCCTGGCAAAGATGCCCATGTCCTTAGGATGGCATCCCTTGAGCATTAGCAGCTCTCCACTGTCTGTCCCAGACCTCCACACCATTGCACTGCAGGTGCTGCTCCCTCCAGGGAAAGATGCCCACTGTTATCACAGATCTCCCAACTCAACCCAGGAGTTCCCAACTACAGCCAAGAAATACAAACAGCAACATGATCATGACCCCCATCCACAGAGAGAGATGGTCAGCAGGACAGCTTGGGGTATTGATCTAACAGGCAAGTCCAGCACCAAATCAAGCTGTGGGCTGCCTTCACAAAATGCTGTGCTCTGCAGCCAGTAGCTTGGCATTTGGTCCAAAGCTCATCCAAAGTGGATGAAAAAGCTCTGCATTTCATGGGCTTTGGGTTCAATCCTCCCACCTTTAATAAAAAAATTATGTTCTCATGACTTGCTTTTCCTTCTGCTGCTTAAAAAAACCACACAAACATGGAGTAAAAGAACTTTTACTTGAACCTGCATGATAAGTCCACCAAAATCCTTATCTTTTTGCATTCCAGGACATCTGTGCATTTTAAGTAAAAAGAACAATAATCTGCTACAAGGCAGGTGTTTTATCTTTACTGGGACTTAAAATTTAAAGTCTCACTAAAAACCACTTCAGTGGTAAGTTCTTTAACACACAAATTGATTTTTTTTTGGTTGATCAGTACTGATAAAAATAGAAAGACATGTTTTGAAATAATTAAAGAAACATTTGACTGTAATAAAATGTTGACTCCAAATGCCTTCTGAATGAGTGCAATTTTGACTCAGTTTTCTAAGAAAAGCTTTGGAGCTGACAGTGATCTGGGCCAGTTTTCTAGTGTTGGGGTCATTGGCTGGTTGACTGATTGCTCCTCTGTAAAAGGCTACAGGAACCAGGTGCTACACTTGAGTGTGAGCAATTCACTTCAGGATGTGGGACTTAAAGTGGGGCCATAATTTTTCAGTTGCACAGATTTTTCAACTTCCACCTGTTGTTCAAATCCTTTTTCAGCAGGCAATTCAATGCTCTAATAAATGAAAAATACACAGTAGGGAAAATGATGTCTCAGCTTCTGCAGTTCCTTCTCATTGATTATTTCTCTGAACTTCTCAGAAGCTGTACAGGTCTAGATAAATACAGAAGCATGCTCCTCAAATTTTTAGAGTTACATAGTGCTTTGCCCTATAAGAACAACAAAAAACCCTGTCACATTATGGAGTGGTCTCTGATCTCTGCAAAAACTAAAGAGTGACTTCTTTGCTCAGTACTTCTTGCTCTAAGCTGAGGGCTAACTTGGGGCAATTAAGATGGCATGGAAATTAATTTCTTAAGAAACAGTGGTTTAGGCATCATCCAGAAACCTAGTGAAAATATTGTCCTGGGAATCAAAGCAAAGATGCTGGATGCTTTTGTGTTTTACAGAAAAAGTTCATGAGCCTGACAGACCTGGAGCACCACTTGACAGGCATTTGCATAGTTTCCACTGGAGAACTTATGAGAAAATATGAATAAAAATTATTAAATAATGTTTGCCAAGAAAAGACACTTGTAAGGCTGTGGGCTTTTCTTTTTTACAGACAGACCTGTAACAGATCCTTATGTTCAAACAACAAGGTGTAGTGGGCTTTGCTGATACATAGGAATGTCCTTCATGCAAGGTCAATCTTGTATTAGTTTGTATGACTTTTGTATACATTTGGAATTACATCTAGGAATTGGGTTTTAAAAAGCTTGAAAAAACTGTACAGAAGAAATAATTTGGACAAAACCCCTATGTTTTTCATTTGTTACAATTCTCTAGAGACATCATATGGAGTAAATATCTAAGTAATCATGATTGCAATAGGAGGCTGAGTGATAGAATTGAAGCATGAGCTGAACACGGGAGTGGGAAGAAGGATTGACCTCCAGGCTTGTCATCTTGCTTGTGCCACTGGCCTACACGGTCTTATTCTGACACATTTGCTGTAGCACTTGGCATCCTCAAAGTAGTTAACCTTTAGGATGCTTGACTGCCTCTGAAATTTTGCTCCTCAGAGCTTGATGGGTTCAGAAGGGATGAGGGCTTCCAGCTTTGGCTAAAGCCAATGAGTGTCAGGGTATCTTGCAGCACATATTTTCCAAACAGCTCTGTTAAAATGGAAAATCCCTGGGAGGCAAGATACAGGTCACATTTACTTCTGTGTGGTTAGAGAAGGCCATTCCCAGCACCAGCTTTTAGCAGGGATATCCTTTCATTAACTGTCCCAGGGTGGGTACAAACCTGCCTTATTGCTGTTAACCTTTTACACACAAGTGTACAGCTTGAGTTTGCTATGCAAGGTAAAAACAATTTCGGGTTTTATTATCCAGTAAAGACACTCTGAAAGTTATGACATTACATTTGTACCTAATGATACCAAGGTGCTCTACAACCCTGGCATTGCAGCCCTGGGATCTGCAAGCAGAATATATTGTCATAACCACTGAGAGTAAAGGGGCACTGCTCTTTTTCACAACACTTACATTTTTCTAATTGTTCTCTCTAGTAAATAATTTATAAATAGAACCATTGTGCAGTGAATGTGCTCTCTCAATGAAATGCTAGCTCATGCTAGACACCTATACTAAGAAAGAAATAGAAATAAAATTGATGAATCTTCTAATCGAAAAAGAAAAGCTGCAGAAAGATTGCAGTCTGTGCCAAGAAAGTCTCTTCCTGCCTGAATGCAACTGCTTTAATCTGCATGATAAAAACTCCCCTCCCCTTCCAAACTGTTGCTTCTTTCTGCTTTGTGAAACCAGGAGAAGTAACATAGCATCCGGTATTCATTCCATGCAGTCTCCATGCTGCAGTGTGGAAAAAGAGGCTGATGCCGTGCAAGCAGTGCCATGAGTACATTTTGCAAGCCATGAAAGATTAAATTCTCATCAAAACGTGCATTCACTACCTTGCCTCTGTGCAGGGAGAGACAGCAATCCATGTTTCTGTTGTACAGCACTCAGTCCCTTCGCTACACCAGAGAATTTGCAAGCTTGATTCTAAAATACATTGCAGAGGTTTGATTACTCATTTAGTTTAAAATTCTGCATGGTAATAAGATGTCCCCTAGATGCAAACACTGTGCTGCAGTTGACACAGCAGAAATAGTGAAGAAAAAAAGGAAGGAGTGTGATTCACCAAAATCCACACTGAAGAGTGTCTCCAGTGAGAAATACAGGTTGCCAGCTGATACCGACTTCTTGAGGGAGAACCAATGAGACCCCACTGAGATCCACAGGGCAGACAATCCCATCGAGTGATCTCCTGGCTGGTGCCAGGCTCCAGACACTAAACCCTGCCTGGGGATGGTGCTAGGGCCAGAACAGGGCAGCTCCCAGCTGCCCACTGGGTAAGCAGACCAGCCCATCAGACCACTGCTTCCCCAAACAATGCTGGTGCTGTGGCAGGGGTTCTCTTAACCAGGCCCCTGTATAATCAAGTGGTATGTGTCACTTTTGACTCACTTGTGCTTCTGTTCCTGAGATGCACCAATTCAGCTACCCAATCTACTTACTGTAAATTTGACCTGGCCTGGAAAACCTCAGACACACGAGTGCCAAGCCCTGCTCTGAGCTACATGGTGAAAGCTAAATTAAGTCCAGTGAAGACAAAGTTTTACAGCAGATGTCAGCCTTTCTTCCCTTTACCACTGACTTCTTGCATTTTGTTCTATCCAAATCACTTCCATGTTTTTGGCCGTATCCTTACTTTCTGATCAGACAAAGCTCTTGACAAAGACAAGATGGATTTTGCTCAGAGAAGGATCTTGCTAAAGACAAGGAGGGGATTTGTCCAGAACAGGAATTTTTTTTTTATTTTGATCAAGTGGCAACTGGAAGGAGAAGAAAACAACACATTTGAGGATCAATTTTTTTAAAAAAACATCTACTTACCCTGCAAGTTCCCCCCAAAAATATCTGAAATGCTGAACTACAACAATTACCCATCTACTTGCTTGCTGATACTGATAGTGCAGTAAGTTGGAACTGCAGGAACTTATCACGGAGCACAAAGACACTATGCCGGATTCTGATCTCAGCTGCACGTGGTGTAATCTACCCTATATTCACATTGAACTAGAATTACTGATATGGAAACATGCTTCACCCTTCCCATCTTTTGGCCTTTGGAGTTGAAGCCAAGGAAAGCTTTCCTTTAAAATGTAGGAACAGTGGAATGATTAACAAAAGCTAAATAGGGCAGTTTCAGGCTGAAAAAATGTATGATTCATAGCAACTTGTTCAGACACATTCCTAAGTCATATACATTATGGCAATTTAATTATGTAATAGAAGGGATCATGTACTGTTGCATGCCCACAGATCCCACTCATCCAACTAACTGCAGATGGGCTCGCGCTGCACAGAAAGCCACACGCAATAGGGAGGCAAAGAGAGAAAAGCAGGGCTGGAATTTAAGCAAAAATACTTAGCAAAAATAATTATCAAAGGGTAAGTTTTGCATACTACAAAGTATACATTTGATCAGCAGTAGCAAAAGGCTGGGCAGAAGAGCATCCCAGCAACAAGCCAAAGCAATCCCAGTGTGGTATTAATGCCATTAAATGGAAGGGAAATGTCACAGCATGCACAAGAAATCTGAAGACTTCAGACAAGCAAGTACCACTGCTCTTGCATGAATGTGGGTGTTTCTATTATGAAGCTGGATGTGGATTTTCACAGCCTTTCCAATATGTCTCTCCACTTAAATCAGAGGTTTAAAGGCTAGCAAGCGTTCCTTCAGCTTCTTCAGCATTCTAATAAAACCTACCAGGTGATTTCTGAACAGTTTGGGGAAGGTGCAGATATTCTGTAGACCACTCATACCTCATGACTGCATCTTCCATAAGCCCATGACAAAGAAGCATCATCGTCAAAAAACTCCTGGTTTCGTTATGTGCTGGAAGACTTATGTCTATGGGAACATGCATCCTCATGAGTTTGTATCATATCTATCTCTTTTGAAAGTAGTGGTGGCAAACAACAGCTGAACATGAAGGTAGCAGTGCTCAGAGATAAGTTAGTGTTTGCAGTGATAAGAAACTGCTTTAAGAGGAAATGACCTCAAGTTGTACCAGGAGAGGTTTAGATTGAATATCAGGAAAAAATTCTTCACTGAAAGATTGTCAAGCACTGGAATAGGCTACCCAGGGAAGTATGGAGTCACCACCCCCAGAGGTATTTAAAGATGTGTAGATGTAGATGTGGTGTTTAGGGTCATGGTTTAGCAGCAGTGTTAGTTTAACAGTTGGACTGGATGATCTGAAAGATCTTTTCCAACCTAAGCAATTCTGTAATGCTATGATTCTGAAAAACTCATTCAGTCCCCTGAGGAGCCAAAAGTGACATCCTTGTTTTGATTGACCTTTGCATGGCAGAACAACATCAGCACTATCTCCTGTAGCCATCAGTCCTGATGAAGACCATTGTAAGAACTTGTTCTGCAATCTTCAATGTCAGATTTGTGTGATAAGAGATAAACTGCTGGTGCATATACAATCTAGATCAGATGCCAACATGTAATTACATTTTTATAGAATTAGTAGGGTCAGTTTATATAGAATTAGTAGGATCAGATAATACCAAGTTTATGCTTTCTTTATAGCTTTATGCTTGTTTTTTCAGCTTTGGGAAAGCAGATAAGAACTGATTGGTCATGAGGTCCTTGGCATGCTCTGTGGTCCCTGGGGCAGAGACTGAGGCTGCATCCTGCCAGAGAGGATTGCTCCCACACAGAGGGGAGGAGGGCTGGGAGCAATGTAAAATAGAAATATATTTTATAAAATATATAATATAAAATGTAAATTTAAAATATAAAAGTTAAAGCTTCAGTGGTCTGCCTGAGCATGTGGGCATGCCCCCCAACATGCATGTTCTCTGTGCCAGCTCTAGTAGGGTTGTAAGTTCAATACTGCACTGGAGGAAAACCTGTCTGGTCCAGGAGAATGGCTCTTGAACTGGGAGCAACACAATTAAAAGAAATATTTAGGGCACACAGTGTGAATAGCCTCAGAGCAAACAGAGCAGGCACAGCCTCCAGCAAGCCTTGTTTCAACAGATTTGGCTGCTTCCCAACAGGGGGAACAGAAGGAGAGGGAGGCTGCTTACTGGCCTGAGACCTCTTTCTGGCCACCCAGATGTGCAGGGGGACACAGAAGGATGCATGTGTAGGCAGGAGGAGGCAGGTGCAGTTGCTTAAACGAAGCAGAGTCAGCGTGGGCAGCCCCAAGGGAAAAGGAACACCATGCTGACACAGAGCAATGTGGTATGTGGAGCTGCCAATGTCCAAAGCTTGCTCCTAGTGCATGGTGGGAGCTTATACCCTAAGGAGAGGGCAGGAGGGGCCTATTGTGCAGCGGACATGCTCAAATGCAGCCTCAGAAGGAAATTTTGATTTACTAATCTGTGCCCCTGTTAACCAGCAGAGCCAGACTGTGGCATTTGCCCTCAGGGTGTACAGGGAAGAAAGCATAAAACAAGCCTGAAGAAATTGAGTTTATCAATTTAATGAAGAATAGGAAATGTAGTAGCCTCCTGCAGGAATGAGGTCTGGAAGGAGGAACAGTCCCCCTGACCAGACGCACTAACTCTGGATCACCACTCCTACAAGGGAGAGCAGCCACTTCTGCCCCAACACATAGGGAAGCCGATAGAAGCATTACCTCATCCGACAGCAGTGACTCAGATCAGCAGTATCACCTCTGCATGCCAAATGCATCAGGTCAATACTTTTATCTCAAGGTACTGCAGAAGCAGGTCTAGTATGTAAGAATCCCTCAAGGGAAAAGGAACAGACACAAACTATAGGGAAATGCACATTATTGTACGTTCCTGTACATCACCCTTCCATGTAGTAACTTGCAGAGCTGATCAACACCCATCAGCTGTGATGTTTTTCCTTCTCTCCAGGAAGATTGTAGGATATTCATTCTCTGGATGTGTATCTTCCCCATCACTGCTGTGTGCTGTTATCATTGAAGACAGGGTCAAAAAAGTTCATCTGAGTTTGGAGCAGAAAGGGCCATACTCCTAAGGACTTGTAGAGCTGGTTGTACAATGCTGAGCTAGTCCTTGAAAAAAATCACAGCTAAAGAAAGAGCCTGTATTGCACCATGCATATTCATCACTGAGTTTACAGATTATCTCTCACAGAGCAAGACCTTTGGGCTCTAGTTGCAGAGTTATAGGATTTTAAGCTTGCTGGAGGCAAAGAAAGAGGAGCAAGTCTGGTCACAGAAGCTGTTCCAGTCTGGATGCAAGCTGGTATGGTATTTTCTTGTACAGGAAACTGATCTGTCCCTACCTCATAAAAATGTGGAGCTGTGCTTTGAGAGTGGTGCAATGAATATGCTTCACCTTGCCTTACATCCTACAGCTTCAGGTGGAAGAAAGCTGTGTTAGGAGAGAGACAAAAACGAAGCATGAACCCACCCTGACTTTACATGTCAGAGCCTCACTGAGCTGTGATTCACATTTGTGGCACCATTTCTAAGCTGTGATCGTCCCTGCACAGAGATGTGTTACCCTCCACCAAAGAAAGCAGAAGGGGATTTTGGTTCACTTTCTTATGGGGAAAGCAAGATTCTAGTTTTAACATTTTTTACATATAGTAAGGCACTGGTCAAAACTAGCTCAGTGAACACACTCTTCCTTAAACAAACAAAAAGCACAAAAAACCCCACCACAACATAAAATAAAACAAAAAATATCTCAGTTCTCCTCTTCAGTGATGGGCATCATCTTATCTCATATTTAAACTTATCAGAACCCTAGGATGCAGGAGGCAGATTTCTGACTTCAGATTTCAGCTGTTGAGCCTACATATAACCAAGCTGGGAAGCAAAAGCTATTTCTTGGTTCATCTTTACTCACAGTATTTTCAGCAGCTTTAAAAGACATTTTGTACTTCTTTCTAACCTAGATTTTCAAAGGTTTGCATACACTAAAGCAAAACTTAATGATTTAATTTTCTTGACAGAACAAAAACAGGAACACATATATTTAATAATTATATGAATAGTACCCATTTTATTTCAGTTTGATTTTAAACAGAAAAAAAATCAACTCACCCAAAAAGTAAGCACTACCAGCAGCCAACAGTGGGCTCTCCTCATGTGGGAGCAGATGGGATACAGCCTGAAAGAGAAGTGGGAGTCAGCCAGCAGAAGCCATAGCAGCTGCACAGAGGCCTTGATAGCCTGCACAGTTTTAGTTTTAGTATGCTGTTCTCCCCACAGTCTCCCCCAGCTGTTTCTGTAGCAGTTTTACAGTGTATTATTCTTATCACATCACATGACTTTGTAGTGTCCCGTTTTTGTCACAATTATAGTAGTTGTTTTTATCTGTGCAATGTTACTTACTAATTGAGTAGTATCCTTTATGTATGAAGGTGTTAACTTACTAATTGGTCAGTGTTCTTTCTGTATGGAGGCAATTGGTCATTATCCTTTCTGTGTGAAAATATAAATTCCAGCTGCTGGAACAATAAAGTTGATTCTGATTGCCATCAGCAATTGGCATCCGTGCCCTTCATAGGCCACATCCTCACTGCTCTGTCCCCAGGACAGGTCACTGCTGGTGGCACAGTGTATGGCATTCTACCAGCCAAGGGGGATTTGCTGAAGAACAGCCCCCCTGGAATCAAGGCTGCTGACATATTTGACAATATGGTATCTTTATTGCCACTCAGATTGCAAAATGGAAAGGGATCATTCTGGTTTCGAAAGCATAACAAGTCATGGCAAAGAACAAAAAGAAATGGCCCTAAGGATAAAAATTAGTCCTTACTACCAGCTCGGGCTCAGCCTTTGGGAAGAGACTTGAGCAAGTTTCTGTGCATACAGTTAACATCCTATTGGAGCTGATAAAACTAATCTGTCTCATAGGGGAAGATTTACTGAATTCACTCATTCTTTTAGAATAAAACTGTTGCTTGACAGACTGAGCCCAGGGCTGGGAACTGAGACAAAGCTAACTGTTGGAGAGCTGCTGTGCAGTCTCTAGGCAAAAACCTGTCCTGCTCTGACCCTCTCCAATTTTTGTCATTGATATCAGTGGGGCCAAGATTTGATGCTTTGTACCAAGCACAAACAAACAAGAATGTAAAACTGGGAACAGTAATGTTTATTGGACACTGCCCGCTGCTTTGAGGTCTCGGGGATGTGATTACACCAGCAAATTCTGGCTTTGCCCAGGCCCAGTGCAGCAGCAGAAAGGACCTTCCTGTCAAAATATTAGAAATCAAATTCTCTGTACAGACAGCTTGTTAACAGCAGACCCTCAACAGAAGTTTTAAAAGCCTGTGAGAAGGTTCACTGCCTTGAACTTGGCACTAACCATGGACAAGGGGAATTACACCAGTATAAAGGAAGGTGTGAATTCATCATGTCAGCAATGTAATTCCCCATGTGACCATTTCCCTTCCAATATGAAACATGGCCATTTTCAACACAGTTGATGTTTCTTAAGAAGTAGTTTAAACTAAGCTACAAAAAAAAAAAAGTCACTCTTTATCCTGTAATAAGAGGATCCACGTGTGAGATTATATGGCACAAATCACAGAATCACAGAATATTAGGAGTTGGAAGGGACCTCGAAAGATCATGTAGTCCAACCCCCCCGACACAGAAGGATTCCCTAGACCAGGTCATGCAGAAGCGCGTCCAGACGGGTTTTGAATATCTCCAGAGAAGGAGACTCCACAACCTCTCTGGGCAGTCTGTGCCAGTGCTCTGGCACCTCAACTGGGAAAAAAAATTTTCTTGTATTCACATGGAACCACCTACGCTTCAGCTTACAACCATTGCCTCTTGTCCTGTCACTGGGCTTCACTGAGAAGAGCCTGACCCCATCCTCCTGACACACACCCTTCACATATTTAAAAGCATAGATGAGGTCACCCCTTAGCCTCTTCTTCTCCAAGCTAAACAGACCCAGCTCCCTCAGCCTTTCCTCAGAAGGAAGATGTTCCAGCCCCTTCATCATCTTTGTGGCTCTGCTCTGGACTCTTTCCAGCAGTTCTCTGTCCTTCTTCAACTGAGGGGCCCAGAACTGGACACAATATTCCAGATGCGGCCTCACCAGGGTAGAGTAAAGAGGGGAGAAGAACCTCTCTTGACCTACTAACCACACCCCTTCTGATACACCCCAGAATCCCATTGGCCCTCCTGGCCACAAGAGCACACTGTTGGCTCATGGTCATCCTTCCATCCACCAGGACCCCCAGATCCCTTTCCCCTTCACTGCTCTCCAACAGGTCAGTCCCCAACCTATACAGATCTATGGGGTTGGTCTTTCCCAGGTGCAAGACTCGACACTTGGCCTTGTTGAATCTCATTAAATTTCTCCCTGCCCAACTCTCCAGCCTCTCTAAGTCACGCTGAATGGCAGCACAACCCTCCGGTGTGTCAGCCACTCCACCCAGTTTAGTGTCCTCAGCAAACTTGCTGACAGCACACTCTGTTCCCTCATCCAGGTCATTAATGAATAGGTTGTAAAGTACTGGTCCCAGTACTGACCCCTGAGGGACTCCACAAGACACAGACCTCCAACTAGACTCCATCCCATTGACCACAACTCTCTGACTTCTGTCCTTCAACCAGTTCACAATCCACCTCACTACCCAATCAGTCAGTTCACACTTCCTCAGTTTAGTTGCAAGGATGCTGTGGGAGACAGTGTCAAACGCTTTACTGAAATCAAGATAAACCACACCCACTGCCCTACCCTCATCTATCGACCTGGTTATGTCCTCATAAAATGCAGCAATATTATCTATAATCACAGTGGTCTGAATTCCCACGCAGATGAGTCCTGACTCTGGTAATCAATTTGCTCTGCTACACATGATAGGGGATCAAGTCCATTTTGTTTGAACTATCCTCTCTGTATGACCAAGAAGGAAAAAAAATTTTAGCAAAGTAGGAAGAACAGATATTTCCTTTCTCTCATTTTCACTTCTCAGTTTCCAAGAAAATTGTTTAATGTTGAGCCACTTACTCTGTAGGACTATAATCCTCTCAAAATACCATTTGATTTATGGAGGAAAATAAATATAAAATCAGGTTGGGTTTTATTTCTCTTTTTTACAGGCAGAAATACAGTTGTTTTAGATACTAATTCATGTGAGAAGAGAAAATGTATCCCTACCTCTTCCCTCTGTAGCCAAAGGCCAGAAGAGCTGTCATTGTAGGCTGAATCTGGTTTCATGACATCTTCTCTTACAGCTCATTTTCATTCCCTGATTCAGCTGTCCCTGATCACGGATACACTGCATCACACCTACAAACCCACTGGCAATTTATCAGACTACAAAGAGCATACCGTACTCCTCTATACTGTACTCTATATGTAAACAGCATAGCATATACCATATACAAATGGTTAAGCACAGCCCAATCTACCATTAGCTTCCATATAGATGTATTAAATGCAGGTACAATAAAGTCCAGGTATCAAACACAATTTATTCCAAATGAAGATATGCTTGTGAAGTTCAATGCTGCCTTTGTTAGGACTGGGTTTCTTTCCACGTGCCAGGGACAGTCCACATGGCAATTGCTAATTATTTGCATAAAATTTGGCCAGAATATTAATATTAACAATACAGCTTCTGCAAAATAGTGCCACACACAATCTTTCAAGTCTGTGACTCTATTCCTTCAACAGGCTGCTGATAAAAGAACCAATTTATTAAATAGTTTCACTACTCTTCTGATCAGAGTCATGGCCAAGTGAATTAAATGATTTGGGCTGAGAGACATTTTGTCTTGAAATAAGATTATCACATTTTCCCTCAAGCAATACTCTTCCCCCCAAACTGTCATAAATAAATAACCATGAGTGCCTGTTAAAACACTTTCCTAGATTAAATATTTAATGCATTTGTTAATTAACAACATACCTACTCCTTATTGTCTTAAAAGAAGAAAAAGTTCTTCTCTCCACAACAAATGAAAATGAGAGAAGGCAAATGGTGAAGGATCTCAGAAAGTTTTATGAATGTGAAACACCTCACTCTTAAAATATTTAAGAGCAGAGCTTCCACTTTCTGTGTGAGGTAGAAATGCCTGGCCAAGTAGCGCATCCCAGCAATGCAGGCCACAGTCTTTGGAGAAGACATTTTCTCCCTGCCTGGACTTACATAACCCATGTCAAACAGAGCATCCATGGTGGGCAAGGAGCAACAGGCAAAACTTGGGCCAACTGAGATGGCATCCTACTTCTACAATCTTTGGAGAGGTGCTCCACAACATGGATGGAGTCTTGAACACTAGAAGACCATGACAATGCCCTGCCTTGGAGTACAAAACACTATTAAGGAGAGGTGAGATCCTAGGGCTAAAGCACAGGAGGACTGAAATTCAATGGCAAAAGTCTTTTGAAAGCAGGAAGAAGAGGAGCTAGGACAATCGGCATGTTGTGTGGATCACCTGGGCCATGACAGTACATGAGAACACAGGCAAACCCAGGCAGAACCATGGGACATGAGTGTTGTGACTTATTGAGGAGCACATCTCACCCCTGTCATGGCAGGTGGCACTCATGAAAAATTCCCATAATGACAATCTTGAGAGGTTTCTTTCTTTATGTTTGATGCTCTCAGGTGTCTCCTAGAGAAGATATTCCTCCCTTTCTTGTTGGAGAGGGGTACCTTCCTGAAAGGAAAAGACCAGTTGCACCTGTGATGGTGTTGGAGAGGAACATCAGCTCTGCAAAATCACCGTGTAGGAGAGCACACACTGTGCACAGAACTACTTTGGGGTCAGGGCAGGACATAGACCCCATGGTGTACTTGCACAGTTTTGTCAGCAACAGAAAGCTGGTCTGCAACTTAAGCTGGTACACTGCCCTCCAAGGACCTCCCTCTGTGGCCTCCTCCAAGCTGAGGATCCACAGCAGAAGCAGGGATGGCTCTGATGTGTTTGTATAACTTCTGAACTGAAGATTAACAACAGTAAACAATAAATGAGAATTTGGTCCTGTCATAACTGCTGGGACACAGACACTGTCCTCCCTCCTGGAGTCACAGCAGGGATGTTCAGTGAGCAGGGGGTCCCACATCCCTCTCCTGGGGTGTTTACCAAGGCTTCCACTAAACTGTGATCAACTACAGCTACTTCAGCTCTCCCAGGAAAAGGTTTGCTTTCCGTCAGTTAATTGCTAAGAATCTGCAACTTCCCCCAAGAAACTGGTTTTATTCATCCCCACCAAAAATCAAAGTGGTACATGGCCCAGGTATAACACAGCAGGCACACACATACTTCTCCCAGTATAGTCCCTTACCTACATGTATGCTCTCTGTTCTCAGCTCGGGCAGGTCCTGTTTGCTCATCCTCAGGAGTCATAGGAGCAGCCAGCATCACTCACAACCAGCTCCTTCTGTCGTCTTCTCCGGCTTCCCACTGACACACCCTGGCAGCCCACAGCTCCCTCCCTTGATGCCTTGATCCTACGCTCACAAGTTCCGTTTGCCCTCCTCTCCCCAGTCTTCCCAAAGCAGCCTCCCAAACAGGGGCTCGAGTTTAGGGATCCCTCTTCATCCCTTTCAGCCTAGTTACCCATTTCTGTAGAGAGGAATTGTTTTCATCCAAACCATTGTTCTCTTTTCTGCCTGGCTTCTGTAGTAACTCCAGCACTGCGTCCTTTAACTCTGCATTTCCACTTAGCAACAAAGAATTGATCTGGGAAAGCAAGTGTAAGGAATAATCATTAAAAACAAAACAAAACACAACAACAAAACAGAAAAAAACAACCAACCAAACAAACATTTTTGGTGCTTTTCTCTGTTTGAAAAACTCTGCAGGAATTGGTGTGCATAAAAACACAGGGATCTCCTGCTGAGGTGCTGAAGCCCCACAGGGAGAGGAGCAGAGGCTCCAACACTGAGTCAGGCTGGCAGGCAGGGTGACGGGGAAGGCAGTCTTCTCAGAATTTTGAGCTTTTGTGTGTTTTCCAAATAACTGGATATGTTGAATCCCACAAAGGGGTTAAGTTCAAACTTTAAGTCAGTAGGCTCCAGTAGGAATGGGTTGCAAGGTGTTTCACCATCCCTCTGTTCCTCCCACACATCAAACTGGCAGACTGTTCAAGTTTTCCCCTGTAAACTGCCAAACCACTATTAAGCCTTAAACTCATGCTGCTGGAGAGAGGAAACTATTTATAGAATAAAAAAATGAATGAGTCTGCTGGACCTAGCTCATATTTGGTGACCTCAACAAGTTATATAAGGGTAGATTTCAAACCACTACCTTTGGAGAATCCTTCTCAGGCTTTTTCCAGGTTTTTCCTGCTGTTTTTCATGCCTCTGCTGATTAGAGCTGAGCACCATTCTGCAAGAGTATTTTAACTGGTATGTTTTAGATGTTTTCTTTAGGTGAGGGTTCTGATGCTATGGCCTGGACTGAGCATCTCACTTAGAGCCTTACTTCAGGTAGTGAGATCCAGCAGCCTCTAAAAGTCACAGTGTAGGACTCCTCTGTAGTCTGCTCACAAGCCTGACAGAGTGCCAATGATCTTGGAAGGGAGAGAAGTAAAGCACTGCAACTTAATGTGACCTATTGTTAACAAAAAGCTTTATTAAAAAATATTTCATGGTTTACATAACAAATGCAGGATTAATATCATAGCTAAATGCATGAATTAAAACTCAGAACTGAGCTGCCAGAAGCCCAGGAATCATGGATACTCAGTGCTTCTGAAATATTAGTTGTCCTCAAAATTGAAATGCAGACAGTTACATTGATAAAATATTGACCATTAAAGTGACACAACTCTGAATATAGAGACCAGCCTAAGCACACCATTTACAATCCAGAGGAAGAGAGAGCTCATTGAAAACTGCTCCTGTAAATTTCTGAGATCCCCTCACAAGATGATGAGTTCCAGTTGCCACTGAGGCCAAAGCACTTTAAGGGCTCATGCAGCATCTACATGAAGCAGAACTTCAGTTAGCAACTGGTGAAAAACAATCTGCATTATAAATAGGGCAGCGTATCCATATCAAGTGTGCAGCACTACTTTCAACCTGCCAAGAAGAAGGATTGCTTTTCTTATTTCAAGAAGTCAGAGCAATACCTTTGGGTGGGACAAGGGGCCTGGCTGATCTTCAAAAGCATTGCATTGCTTTTTTTACGTCTTGGTGTCTGGGAGCCTGCAGAATCACAGAATTTGTTTGTTTGGAAGAGACCTTTCAGATCGTCAAGCCTAACCATTAACCTAGCACTACCAAGTCACCACTAAACCATGTCCTTCAGCACCACATCTACACATCTTTTAAATGCCTCCAGACATGGTGATTTCACCTCTTCCCTGGTCAGCCTTTTCCACTGCTTGACAACCTTTCAATGAATAATTTTTCCCTAATACTCAACCTAAACCTCCCCTGGCACAACTTGAGGCCATTTCTTCTTGTCCTATTGCTAGTGCTCTGGGAGAAGAGGCCAACCCTCCACCTTGCTACAACCTCTTTTCAGGTAGTTCTAGAGAGCAGTAAGGTCTCCCCAAACCTCTGTTTCTCAGTGCTACAATGTGCTAAATGCTTTAGCTTTGTACAAGATAGAGCAGCAGCCTAGGGACAGTTTTGGCATCTCTGCCNTCAGTACTGGGGCTGGTACTATCCAGTATATTCTTTGACAACCTGGATGGGAGAACAGAGTGCACTGTCAGCAAGTTTGTTGATGCCACTAAAGTGGGTGGAGAGGCTGACACACTGAACGGTTGTGCTGTCATTCAGTGAGACTTAGAGTGGCTGGAGAGTTGGGCAGGGAGAAATTGAATGAAATATAATAAGGCCAAGTGTTGAGCTTTGCAGCTGGGAAAGACNCACAACTTGAGGCCATTTCTTCTTGTCCTATTGCTAGTGCTCTGGGAGAAGAGGCCAACCCTCCACCTTGCTACAACCTCTTTTCAGGTAGTTCTAGAGAGCAGTAAGGTCTCCCCAAACCTCTGTTTCTCAGTGCTACAATGTGCTAAATGCTTTAGCTTTGTACAAGATAGAGCAGCAGCCTAGGGACAGTTTTGGCATCTCTGCCTAACTCAGGTCCATGTGGCACATTTGAAAGCAGTTTCTTAGGTCACGTGGAAGGTATGTCTTATTTCCTCTGGTTAATGAAGACAGAGAAGTGCCCCCTGGGGACTATGTTTTAGTTGTAATATTTCCTTTGTTGTAAACAACAAGTTGTGCCCTACAAAAGGATCTGCTAAAGAATCTGAAGGTTGAAACATGCTTTATTGTGGCTTTGCTTAGCTTGGCTTTCCCTCTTGGCATCAGAGTCCATCAGTCACTGTACCTGAGTCAATGCCCAAGTCCCACAGCCTTTAATGATGCCTTTGAGGTATTTAACAAGAAATTAAGAGTCTAAACTAATTGACATTTGTTAACACAACCTCCATTTTTTTTTCATAAACTGAGGCAGTTGTAACATTTAGGAACTTTAGATCTGTGGATGAAAGCTGAATTTCTAAACTTGTCAGACCTAAGGCTCAATCAGTGTTTCAGGGTTCCTAATTATTTCAGCTAACATTATGAGTTATAAACCAGCCCTTGGCTTGCAATTTACATGTTTGAAAGACCAACCCCATGCATCGGTATAGGTTGGGGACTGACCTGTTGGAGAGCAGTAAAGGTGAAAGGGAACTGGGGGTCCTGGTAGATGGAAGGATGACCATGAGCCAACAGTGTGCTCTTGTGGCCAGGAGGGCCAATGGGATTCTGGGGTGTATTAGAAGGGGTGTGGTTAGTAGGTCAAGAGAGGTTCTTCTTCCTCTTTACTCTACCCTGGTGAGGCCGCATCTGGAATATTGTGTCCAGTTCTGGGCCCCTCAGTTGAAGAAGGACAGAGAACTGCTGGAAAGAGTCCAGAGCAGAGCCACAAAGATGATGAAGGGGCTGGAACATCTTCCTGATGAGGAAAGGCTGAGGGAGCTGGGTGACCTCATCTGTGCTTACAAATATATGAAGGGTGAGTGTCAGGAGGATGGGGTCAGGCTCTTCTCAGTAAAGCCCAGTGACAAGACAAGGGTCAATGGTTGTAAGCTGAAGCATAGGTGGTTCCATGTGAATACAAGAAAATTTTTTTTCCCAGTTGAGGTGCCAGAGCACTGACACAGACTGCCCAGAGAGGTTGTGGAGTCTCCTTCTCTGGAGATATTCAAAACCCGTCTGGACGCGCTTCTGTGTGACCTGGTCTAGGGAATCTTTCTGTGTCGGGGGGGTTGGACTAGATGATCTTTCGAGGTCCCTTCCAACTCCGAACATTCTGTGATTCTGTGATTCTGTCAAACAGCAACCTCAATCATTTAAATATTGTGTAGGCATACGCCAAAAAAACAGGCAAGGAAGTAGACTTTAAACAAAAGCAAGATGCTGCATTAAGTGCAAAAGGAAAGAAATTAGATGAAGCATTGGAATGTAACTTAGATGTTTAATGTTCAGTTTCAACAAGCTCTCAAGCAGTGCCTGAAGCAGGGGTTAAATCTAATTCATGAATCAGACAAAGCTTGAAAAACTCCATGAGAGAAACTTGATACTTCTTTGGACTGGAGGTCATTAGCAGCATATAAGTGACATCTAGACAGTGGAAGATGATGAGAGCTGGGGCTGTGTCCAACAGCCTCCTCTATCTGCACCTATTCAAGATGAACAAAGCTTTCGTCTGTGCACAAACAAATTGCTATTATGTTCCAAACACTCCTGCATTAGAAAGATCCTAATGTCTTCCCCAGCTTCTGTAACTGGACAGGGCTAAGATGGGGGCATGGAAGGGACTAAATAAACAAGTACAGAAGTAAGAGCAAACCAACAGGGATTGTTTTTCTGATGCACCAAGTACAGTCACAATGACGGTGTGATAGGAGCTTCCTAAAGATACTATGGGCAGGGCATCACTTCCTGTGGCACAGAAACGTTTAAAAATACACACTACTCCACCACACATACTGCCTTTAGGTTGCTTATAGTCTCTTAACAGCTAACTGACACACCTGGGCCAGGCAGGCACACTTTTACCACCGGTCTGTGAGTTCTAACATCACCTCAGCCTCCCTCGCGATGCAGAATGAGGACAGAAGAAAAATCACCAAGGTAGTTTGTGACAAGGGCAGCACAAATTAGCGTGCAAGTTCTGTCACCAGGATTATAATGTCTTTAACAGGCATGATGCATATCACTGAAATGCTTTGGCAGAGATAGATTTCAGCTATAATGTCTAGATCATTTTATGTCCTTCATTTTCCTACTCAATTAGGTTGATACAAAGCTGTGAGGCTTCTGTTTCACTTTGGTTTCTTTGAGCAGGAAAAAAGCAACATTCTGAGCTTTGTTTTCCCTAGAGGCAGGACACAGTTCTGTGATCATATTCCTCCTTTCAGCTCAGAGGCTGGCTTGGAGCAGGTTGCTGTGGTTTCATAAACTGTCCTTTGCTGGTTATTACAAAGAAAGTGTCTCCCTTGGACAAATGCATCAAAGAACAAATGCTGGTAGAAAGCAAATATGAATCAGAGCAGATCCATCTGGGCAGATATATACTTGCATTACTATAGGAACTAAGCTACTCCCAAATATGTGGCAGTGAAAGCTTGCAACTGAAATGGGAGTGAGTTCACTACTGTACATACAAGGTATACTGCCTGTAGTGTGCCTTAAAATGTGCATCACGTCCTCCAGGAAGTGTGCAAGGAAGTTTCTGCCCAGATTTGAGGGAACACAAAAGTGAAATCCACATTTTAAGGGAAGGTAGATAATATGGTATCCTAACTTCAGGGACCAGATCTACTGCTGGTCCTGCCTTTTTCACCAGGGAGAAGAAACCTTTCCTTTCCCTGTCATTGAAAAGGATTTGGTTTCAACAGAAGATGTGTCCTCAGTGCTCCCTCTCCTTTGCACACACAGATCCATAATCCTTCAGTGAAAAGAGTGAGATGTTCCACAAGTACACTCCCACTTCTGCAAGTGAACATTCACTAAGGTTCATCCCTGTGCCTCAGGCCCATGGCTTTGCCGGAGGCTCATGGTCTGGCTTTTTCTCACTGCAGTCCCAGCCCAGGGTATGAAAGAATGCAAACAATGTGGGGAAATGGAACAAAAGTGATCTCCCAGAGTAAGGAATGAGCCAAGAAAGGGCTTTTTTTCTTTCCCTTTCCACACCTAACTCCATCTGGATGAATGTCAGAGGGATAGGATTTATGTATAGTGCTTTTCACAAATTTGCTCTGAGTTTAGTAGCATTAAGGTGAACACTCAATATGCAATAAACAATAATATCTGTGTCCATATGGGAAGGGCAATTCCTTCTCCAGTGCACTCAGAGCTGCTTAAGCCTCAGACTTACACAACAAGGACTGGTACAACAGTGGAAGTACAGCTTAAACACTAACAAGAGAAATGAAGAAGGGCCATATTGCACATTCAGATGTGGCTCAAGCCAAAGAGGCAGAGGCTTTTCCATCTTCTCCCTTTGGCCTTCTGCATAAAAAGAGAGATCATGCTGCTGAAGGAAAGATATCATCCTTGTCTTCACTTAGGATCCTTGTAGGACAGCTGGTAAGCTAGTGTTAACTAGGCTTGCCCCTACAACTCATGTTACTTATTGCAAACTGGCAAAGATCTAAACCCAGTCTGGAGGCAGATTCAGCAAGCTGTTGGAGACTAACCCTTTCAGAATAAAAGTAGGTGCATCCTTCTTCTGTTTTTCATACCCAACAGGATGCTGTTGGCCTTCTTGGCCACCTGGGCACACTTCTGGCTCATGTTCAGCCAGCTGTCAACCAGCACCCCCAGGTCTTTTTCCACTAGGCAGCTTTCCAGCCACTCTGCCCCAAGCCTGTAGTGTTGCATGGGATTGTTGTAACCCAAGCACAGGACCTGGCATCTGGCCTTGTTGAACCGCATCCCATTGGCCTTGGCCCATCGACCCAGCCTGTCCAGTTCCCTCTGTAGACCCTTCCTACCCTCAAGCAGATCAACACACCTGCCTAACTTGGTGTTGTCTACAAACTTACTGAGGGTGCACTTGTTGCCCTCATCCAGATCATTGGTAAAGCTTGTTGCCTCCTCCTCCATTGGCCAGATAACAGGGCATTACATCAGTCGAAGAAATACATAGCTAAAGGAAAAACACATCAGTTAGAAAGGTTATTTTATTCTAACAGTACTTACTGTACAAGGGGGAAAAAATTCCAGAGATATTTTGTTGGCTTAAAGTTTAATTGATGCCCTCAGCTTTGAGCCAGCAAAAATTATTATTACGAGTGACACTGCTGAGCTCAGGCTATGCAGACACTTGCCAAAGGAAAGCAATTCCAACAGTTGCTGTAGGGAATTCTCTGCAGCTTTTCTTCTCATTTTGCAGTGTACTTCATGCTGACCTGCTGGAATTAAATGAACCTATGCCAAAAGTAGTGCTCTTCCTTATCATGGAGACTGTGCATCAGCACAGAAATCTGGTGCTGCTCTGGGAGGGAATATCTGGGACGGAGTATGCTTCTGTAGGACCAGTATTCTGGAGGAACAGGAAGTAGTTTTCCTCCTCTGTCCTTACTCTCCTTAAAAAAATACTTGATTTTGCCTGCTGGCAACAAGCTTGACAGTGACACGCTTCTCATGCACTTTGCTACCCCATCCCAAAAGCAGTCATTGACCCTTCTAACAGAGAAGCTCACACCCTCTGAAGCCTCTCTTCAATTAATAGCCTTCTACCCTCCTGCTCCTTCCTTGGATATCTAGAAATCCATGCTGTGTTTAATAAAGTTCTCTTTGAGTTACCAGAAAGGCACTGTATTTATACAATAAGCCCAGGGCGTCAGCAAAAATTTGGGAAGATGGAATCCTTGTAACTTCAGACTTGTTTATGTCTGGAAAGAGTCTGTAGGAATGAAGATCCAAACCTGTGGGAAAGGCAAAAGGACATCTGCACTGGGTTAATGCCTGTAAGTTGGAAAGTAACCTCTTGCGTTTTTCCTTTGTGTTTCCCCGGAGCTTCAGTACTATAAACAGAAAACAGACAGAAGAAACTAAGAAAAGGGCTGATACGCTGCAGCACAACAGCTAGAACCTGCCTCTTGTAAACCCATGCTGACTTGGCCTGATCCCTTTGTTGTCCTGAACTTGCCATGTGATCTCACTCAGAATGATCCATTCCATAACCTTCCCCAGGACCAAGGTCAGGCTGACAGGCCTGTAGGTCCCCAGATCCTTCTTCCAACCCTTCTTGTAGATAGGCGTCACATTGGCAAGTTTCCAGTCATCTGGGACCTCTCCAGTTGACCAGGACTGCTGATAAATTATAGAGTAGCTTGGTGAGCACCTCCACCAGCTCCCTCAGTATCCTCAAGTGGATCCCATCTGGCCCTACAGACTTGTTATTAAATGACGAAGCAGGTCGCCAACCACATCCTCCTGGATTAAGGGAGCTTCACACTGTTCCCCATCCCCATTTTCCAGCTCAGGGGACTGAGTATCCTGAAGATAGCTGATCCGAGCGTTAAAGACAGAGGCAAAGAAGTCATTAAGTACTTCAGACTCATTTCCTCATCCTTGCTGACTATGTTCCCTATTGCATCCGATAAAGGATGGAGATTCTCCCTGGCTCCCCACCACCTCTTCCCACAACTGCACAAGACCCTCTCGATTTTTATTCCTTACAGAGTTGCTCCGAAATACATTCTGCAGTAAGACATTGGTATTTCTGTCCTGTATCCACCTCAACCTTAGTGTTATATATCCAACCATGATGCTTCTAAACCATATTTCATTGTCCTTATAAAGCTACTCAGGTCATAGGACAAGGGACTGGTTTGCTATCAGTGTGCAGAACAGAAGACTGAAATGAAGCAGCATCTTCTCACCAGAATAATTCTACAGAAGTCACCAGGATTAGGCTGGTTTGCTCCCAAGAGGATCTGTGCTGGGTCCTTTGTTTATCTACAAAATGTACCCTGCACAACCAAAAAAAGCTTCTTCAAGCCTGGGACCTGGGAACTGATCTTATTTAATACTTTCATTAACAACCCTGGCACAAGAAAATGGAAACACGCTAATGAAACTAAAGCACATTACAAGATTCAAAGGCTATGTCAGTACAGAGGAAGATCAGAGCATTATGTAGGTGGGCTAAGAGTAAAACAGGATAAAACTGAAGATCAGGGAGTATAAAGTCATGTATTTAGGGATTAACATCAAAATTTCCACTATAGACTTAGAAGTCTATAATTTAGGAGCAAAATAGGAGCACTCAAAATTTCTAGCTAAGCACAACCTGACAACTCCTTGCTAATGTGGTGCAGGGCTGAGAAATCAGTGTGTGATGTCAAGAGGTATAAGAAGAGTAATTTCATTTTCACCAGTAATTAAGTGTGCTAGCATTGAAAGTCCTACTGGGATCTTGCTGGGGTACTCTAAGACATTGGGGGTTTTGTGCTGAACAAAGACAAATTCAGGCTCAGGAGGTACTGAGGTTCTTTTTGCGGAGAGAAAGAGGCAGATATCAAGGGGTAGCATATAGGAGGTTTCAGCTACACTTGCACAGGCAGTACGAGTGAATCCTAAGGTAGGATTGCAGCCTCTGAGGCATATGCAGCCAACCAGGTATGCAGCTGCCTTGAAATATGCACAGAATTTGCTCTCGTGCTTCAGTAAACAGACACAGAAGCTTCCAGCATTCCCTGTACTGCCTTTCCAAAAGTACTCCTAGCACACTTCTACTATTCATAATTAGAAACAAAACTGAGAAGGGAGACAGGCCCACAGGAATGACTCCCTCAGAAGCTGCCTTGGCAAAATGTTGAAAAGTAAGTGGATCCTCCTTGCCAAATTGGACTAGACATAGCCATCTCCTTCCAACTAATGAAACACTTTTTTGCTCAGCTTTCTCAGCTGGGACTCCTATCCTGGTGTTTTGATATCTGATCCCATTTTTCCCCATCTGCTCACACATTCTCTGCCCCCCACATCCCAACCCATTCCCTCCACGAGCTGCCTACGTGCATTTGAGGAATGAGAGGAACTACAGAAGGGAATGTCTCACATCAGTCTCTTGTATTTAAACTTGACCATTAAGCAGCTCTTTTGCAATGAAGCAGCATCAATATTTCAACAGCACGAGAAGAGTGGAAAGCCCATAGCTGAGCACGAGCCAGGCAATCATTTGGGAATGCAACAGATGTGAGGACTTACTTAGTCATTGCACATTGAATCTTTGGAAATATAAGATAGCAAAGAGAGCAGTTTCCAGAGACTGTGGTTATTGGTACCATCCCATGCTTGTTGAATGAGCCACAGTGATGACAAGGTATGTGCAGGTATGAATAGCCTTTTCCTCTAACAACTAGAAAGACTGATGGAAGAGAAGAAATGTACAGAGAGACCTTACATTAATGCCAGTGCAATGGAGTCTGCTGTGTACAACCTCCAGGGCATCAGCCAGGCTTATGCCTATTGTAGGGAGAACAAGCACACATCACCTCAGCCCACACTTCACCTGAGTGGTTAACTCTAGATCAAAAGTGCATGGCCTTGTAAGCCAAAGGAAACACTCTTCCTGCTCCACACCTGCAACTCCTACAAGTTTCTTGAAATCACCCTGAGATTCTGATGCCACGACAGCTGCTCAGAGCATAATTTTTTATCCAAACTGGTTCAAACTAAAGTTTACAGAGACAATAATACTTCTTTAGCCACCTTCTCAGCTGCATCAAGTTCTGCCTTTGTCACTGATGTAGGCAAAAACCCCTGGGAATACAGGTTTTACTTTTCACTCAGGCCAAATATTAACTGCACAGTGCCTAAAGATTCAGGCTACTGCTCAGTGTCTTGACCAATGATCTGGAAAAGAGAGTGAGCAGGGCAAGTTTACAAATGACACAATGTTATTTGACACCCAAAACAGAAGCCTGAGTTAAGGTTATGAAAAAGCACATAGAGACCTAATAAATGTGGGTTGAACGAACAACATAAAATAGAGAAAACTCCATCTTATTGATTACAGTCTTGGAAGAAATCATTTAAGTATTGATGTAGTCAGCAAAATAAGCACATTTGCACAATGTTCAGCATCACTTGAAAAAACTGACAGAATATGAAGAAGTACTGGAGTGAGAAAAGTCCTTAAAGCATTTAACTACTGCCTAAATCAATATAGTCTCACTTGTAAACAGTCTTCAGTACCAAGTCTCCCATCACAAAGATATATGAGAAACAGAAAAGTGTCTGGAGAGGCATAACAGAAGAATTTCAGAAGCAAGGATGGACTAAATATGATTGTACAAATCCTACAATGGGCTTACAAGAAAAATTTTCAAGCAATTAATTAAGTAAAAAAGACACACATTCACAACAGGCAGCATTTTTCTCTGAATTACACCAGACAAAAATCTTTATCCTTTTAATGTGAATCAAAGGGAGCTTGTGTTCTGTGAAAGCAAAGCATTAAATGACTCTTGATGACAATCATCCTACTTATCAGGCCTTGCAACTAATGTTTGTTCAAACCATCAAGCGGCTGTGTGCCAAGAATAACAATAAAACCAACTGCATCAGCAATACAGAATATCACTCTCCACCTGAAAAACTGTACAGCTTTGAGTGAAAGTGTATAAATATGATACAGGGGAAAATCTAGAGAACCCAATCCCCTAACAAATAACACTTTTAACAGTATGAAATTTAGCCTACGTACAGACCTGATAACTGCTTATGTGACTCCTAAGTGAACATAACCTGTACATAATTAGTATATAATCTCTGAATTTTTCCATTAGAAACTTCAGTCATTTCTGGATATTCAACATATTGCTCTCATATTTGTAGATTTTGGTTTATGTTCAACATATTTCTTTTTATTTATTTCTTGAGGATCTGGAAAGAAACAGCTCCAGAGGCTCCCAAAGGTTCAGTGAGATGAGATGTACTGTCCCCTGGAAGTGCTTTCTACAGGCTACAAGGAGATGCTAGGTGTACTATGCCCATGGCAGGAGGAGTGGACTAGAAGATCTTTAAAAGTCCTTTCCAATCCAAGCTATTCTGCAATTGTAAGAGTCTATAAGAATAAATACATATTCACTAAATAATCAATTAAGTAGTTTTAATTATTCAATTAAATTGGTACTTAAGACTCCAGAAGGAGTTCTTGATTCCCCTGTAAACTTACCATAAAGCTGGAGAACAAGTTACTTCTCAGATGATCACTTGTTGTATAAAATCTTTGTAATTTCACTTCACCACTATATACACTGTTTGTCCCTGTCATGCCCAAATCACATCTGGGCAGCTACCTAGCTGAGAATGCATCAGTTACAACACTCTCCTATAGACACAACCTTTTTCATTTAAGATTTTTCTGCCCTCAGAGAATATATGGAGAAGGGCATCAGAAATCAACTTCCATGAAGCAAGGATGGATTTGGCACACTGGAAAAATATATCATCTTTGGGGAAACAATGTGTGCAAGTCACAGATTTTGATGGTTCTTAAGAAGGAGGTATTGACTGTTGCCTTGAGAAGTATTAATATCATTAGTTTGTTCATAGAAAGTTTGCTTCTGATATGTTCTAGGAAAATATGTTTCCAGGTTCTCTTTTCATGTAGCATTTTTCATAGTTCTGACACAGATTCCAATATGGAATAGTACAACAGTCACAAGAACAGCCACAACATATTTTTTAATCTTTGCATGCTAAGAGGGAAATCTACTTACAATTAATATCAAAAGCTTAGCTTTCTCCATCATATTGTATAGCCAGATGTTTCTTTGATATGATGCACATTGATTTCATAGCATGGGAAGGATGGAGAGTCTATCTATATATTTTCAGTGGAAATTTTGGACTGAAGCCAGGAAACAAGAGCAGGTCCCAGTCCAGAGTTATCTGCTGAAACACGAGGAGGAGCTGCTGGAAAAGCAATGATCAATAGAAATACTACTTTGTAAAGCTTCTTGTGTTGGAGATAAGGAAAGACAGGAGAGATCACTCTGTATTTAAAATAACCCAATAAAGGAAAAAAATTGCAAAATGGGAACTTGAAAAGAGATCTCTCATACCAGGTGAGTGCTTTCATTTCTATTGTAGAAATATGGTTTCTTTTTTCATGAGAAAAGTTCTGCAACCTTCTTCTGCAGTGTAAGAAGTCTGGATTGCTGAATAATTTGACAGAGAAGGACATTAATTTCCTACCCAGTTCTGATGGCAGTAGCATAGGAACAACAAAGCAAACTGGCCAATTTCCCCAATATCACATCCAGGAAGGTAAGACAACGTCTCTCCAGAAAAACATTTCAATAAAATAGCTAAGAAATGTAATCTGACACAGCACAAAACCATTTAACACAGCATTTTATACTAAAACTTTTATTTTGATTATCTTATGATTTTAATGATCCATGCATAGCTTTCAAATACAGGCAAAGATCAATAGGAATGTCACTGTTTAACATGAACATCTAGCACCTTCAGAATAAACTCGTGTGCTCATCCATGTATCTGGACCACATGCAAATCTCTCTGTGCAGAAGCATCTTCAAGTGCATTGTTGTTCAATGAAGGATAATTCTATGCAGTACACCGTACTTTAAAGTATACATGAAATAAGCTATTTAATAAAATAAACATTAAATAGAAACACTGAACTGGAAAGCTTCTGAAGTTTAGTCTTCTGCTATCTCAGGCAACTACATCTCATAACCACTTTAATAAATTGATCAGGCTCCACTTTCAAAGTGCATGGGCTTCCTGCCCTTAGCAAGCAGCACACAGTAGGTCTGAAGCCAGACACACAGGCCACACAGCCACTCTGCACATATATATCTGACTACATCATGCATGCAGTTAAGTCTGGATCCATCACACAGATCTATATACACAGATTTGTTATGTTCAACACTCCCCAACTTTTAAGATGGTTCTGTATTTCTTAATGCAATCTCTTATTAGGTGGGAAAGAGATGGGAACTAAATTGTATGAGGCTAATTCTAATATCTTCTCCACTTTTTAGGGGAATCAGCAGGAGGTAGCCTTGATTAGGTCAGCTGTTCTTCCTCAAGTAAAACCCATTCATTGGTACCTTACAGATGGAATAGTTAGTTTTATCTCTGATGGAGACATGATTTTAACCAAAAAAAATTTTGTTACACAGTTGGTCAGTTTTGGTCCTTACTTCATGTGTAAATGAAGACAATCTTCAGGGACTTTGGTGGAAATGAGCAAGTATCTACTGACAACAAAGAACAAAAAAGCAACCTGAAACTACAGCGAGTTGCTAAGATAGTAATTTCTGGGGTAGAGTAATAAATTTCCATAATGCTTTCTCAAAGTTTCATTAACTGTGAAAAGGGTGTTATCAATAGGTCCTTTTTTGTAATGGAATAAATGTGTCCCAAACACAAACAAAAAAAGGAATGGCTTGTTCACACCATAAAGCAAATTTCCACATACATGTTCCCAGTTCTAGTCCAAACACAGATGATACGAGTTGAGACAGTAATATCCTGGGGTTGATTCAGAGAATTCATCATCCCTTTTGGATGCTGAGGTTCCTCAGCATGACTATATTTGGTGATGCTGAAAACAAAGGTGAGAAGTCTCCTCACTTCACAGAGATTTGGAACTGCACAAAGACATTGGTGAACCCAAACTAGCCTGAGCCCTGACAGACTAAACGCATTTGATCCATGCATGGATTTTGTATGCTGAATGCCTGGACAAACAGAAGAAACGCCGTGTCCTTACCACATCATCTGAGACTCGGGCAGCACGAGTGGAAACAAAATTATGCATCCACCCAGACAGAGTCCTGGACATACATATGGCCATTAAGTACCTCATGTTCATCCATTCATGGATGGCTAACGTTTTACCATTCTTATGTTACAGCATGGACCTAAAATTCCAGTTTGTGCCCATCACATCTCTGACCTCTTGAAAACTAAGGCGTAATCAAGAGGAGGGAACAAAGTAGATCTACTGATAGTTGCTTATGTGAAATGCTTGCGTCCCCCTGCGAGAGGCCTCAGCAATATGAATTCTTCAGGAACACCTTCCTGTAACCCCGGTCGTATGGGCAGAGCGCAGCTACCACTCGTCGGCTTTTGAAAAACCACCATTGTGGNNNAAAAAAAAAAAAAAAAAAAAAAAAAAAAAAAAAGCTCCTTATGAGTGGAGTCATCACGGAACTCCTGCCGCCCCCGCCCACAGGCAGGGAGTGGTGACAGGCTGCACCGAGCCGTACCCTTCCCCGGCAGCAGGAAGGCGGACTTTGTACTAGCATTGCCGCTCCTCCTGGGGAGAGCCCAACGGCGGTTGCAGGCCGTACCCGCTCCTCCCGCCCCGCCCCAGCTCCCTCAGGGACAGTTGGACGGGGCCAGACCAGGCTGGGCTCGCCGCCACGCTCCTGCAGCAGGTCCCGCCCGCCGGCACCGGCAACTGAGGGGAGAGGCGGGCCGAAACCACCGGCACCCTCAGGCAACAGAACGACCGCTGTCCTTTCGGGTGGCGAAAGGCCGCCCAGCTGCGCAGTGGAACAGTCTCACCTCGCTACCCCCCCGCCCCGCCCTGCGGTCGGCGCGGGCGCGGGCACCGCCTGAGCCATCGCCTCCCGCCTAGGAGCTCTCGGCTGCCTCCCCAGGGACGCGCGCCTCGTCCCCTCACGCCACCGGTACCACCGGTGCCGCCGCCCAGGCTTCCCCCGCACTGTCCAGTGCCGCGACTGGGCCTCAGCTGCCGGAGGAGCGGAATGGCGGGGGAAGGTATGGGAAGGGGGGGTTGTAGCAGCATCACCATGGTGATAGTGACGTCACATCACCCTGGATCTAATTGGAGGAAACCCCGTGGCCCCAGCCGCAGCCCACGAGCCAACCGAGCTTGTGCCCCGCTCGCGCTCGCCCCCGCGGCGGCGCGCTCTGCGCGGATTGGTTGTCAGGGCTCGGAGGGGCGGAGCCTGGCTCGCAGACTAGGCTGCGATTGGTCGCGTAGGCGCGGGTTGAGCAGCGGGTAGGCTTGCCTGTGCCAACGCCCTTTAGCGCTGGCTCTCGCCGGAGACGGGAGCGNGTGGCGCCCGCGGCCCGGCCTAGCGCAGCAGACTCAGGTGAGCGCAGTGCTGTGTCCCGGCGGCGGGCGCGGGCCCTACTCTACCGCTGCCTGCCGCCGCCCCGTCCTCCATTTTGTGATCGCGGCATGGAGCGGGAGGCGGCCCCGGGAAGCGGGAGGCGCTGCCTGTGAGCGCCGCCATTTCGCACCCGGTGGGGCTGCCGGCTTCCTCTTTCCTCCCTGCCACCGCGGGGAGCAGCCCCGGCCATTCTCCGTCCCTGCCGTCCCCGCGTCTTCAGCTGTCCCTTGGGACGTGGCCCCCCTGGGCCCCCAGAGCCGAGACCCCACCCGCTGCCGGGCCACCGCGCTCCCCCGCCAGCAGTGCGGGACCGCCGCGCCCCCCGCCGTGACGAGGGCCGCTGGATAGGGACGGGAGCTGCGGCCACTCCCGCCGTGGCCGCCGGGGGGAGGCCTGGACCTCGCCGCCAGGAGGCGAAGCGGCCTGGGCCGCACTGGCCTGGACCCCGGTTCGCCCCACCCGGCCGCTCAGAGCTCCCTTGGCCTTCCTCGCCCCGCCGAACGCGGGTGCCCGAGGGAGGTGGATCCCGGACCCGCTCTACCAGCCTGCTGAGTTTTAACCCGTTCCGTGCTTCCACAGGGACGAGCTCGTCTCGCTTCTTTTATTATTTATTTTTTTCCCGCTTGTCTCGGCTTTGGTGTCCGCCTTTCTTCGGCTCTCGCCTGCAGGGCTTGTGGCTCAAGGGGAAGGGCTTTGAGCAGGGCTCCCCAGGTTTCGTGGTAGCTAGGTATCCTCCTTCAGGTCCCTGTTAGACAGCACATTTATATGTTCACATAAAGCAAAGAAAAAAAGCATGTGAGGACAAAAGGAGCTCTCTGATGGAAAAACAGCTATTTCCAGTGCTTGGTCTTCAGGCTGTTGTCCCTTAGCTAGCGCTGAACATGCCTTCCCCAGTTTGGTTTCTAGGTCGTGGTTTCCCTAGGGATGTACCCTTGGGACGAGTGCCTCTCCCCTTAGCCCTGCGTGAAAGGGCTGGATGCTGTGATGCTGCAGTCCGTCTCTCCACAAGAAGCACCTGGAGATGGGCAGTGGGAGGCGATGCTCACTGTGATATTTTAATTTTTTTTCTGGATTACAAGGAGTGGCATAAGATCATGTTCTGTAATATTCTATATTAGCGTCATGGTTACTGTCTTCTTTCTGGCAGGTTTTGAGGTGCATTCTCGTGTTGACAGTGTGACATCCCCAGCTGCTTCTGCTTTTGCTACTATACAGCTCTTGCCCCACTGCCAGTCACCATGGATAAGACCGAGTTGATCCAGAAAGCCAAGCTGGCGGAACAAGCTGAGCGCTACGATGATATGGCCACCTGCATGAAGGCAGTAACTGAGCAAGGTGCTGAGCTATCCAACGAGGAGCGCAACCTGCTCTCAGTGGCCTACAAGAACGTAGTGGGGGGGCGGCGCTCTGCCTGGAGGGTCATCTCTAGCATTGAGCAGAAGACAGACACCAGTGACAAGAAGATGCAGCTTATCAAAGACTATCGGGAGAAGGTGGAGTCTGAGCTCAGGTCCATCTGCACCACTGTGCTGGTGAGTGGGGACTTTCTATTATCTTCTGTTTTTCTTAAGAGGAAGAAATGCAGTATTCATGTGTGCTGCTGTACTGGGAAGCAAGAGTGGGAACTTGACTGGGGAATATAATGTGAAGTATTATGCAGTGGTAGGGGAAATCAGTGCAGTAACTTCTGCAACCATTACACAGGCTACTATGAGGAGGATCATCTGCACTCTTTCATGGGTTCCATATGTGTAGTGATATTTGACATATACTCAATTTTGAGTTTGTATCTGGAGTATGTTTTTGGATGAAGTGATCCATATGTAGTGTTACGCTAAATAATCGCAGAAATGCAGAGAATTTAGCTTTCTGCCTGCTTGTGCTGTGGTTAGTAAGCGTATCTATTCATAAGGTAAGCTAAAAATGAGAAAACCCCTGTGTTCAGATTGGAGCTTATAACATGTTAAAAGCATTTGAAGTAACTGGGTGTGCATTTCATTTACTTCTCGTGAAGAAAAATACTCTTGAGGGGTCTTTAAAAGACATTTTGGTTTTTTTTTTTAAACAAAGTAAGGCATCTGTATTGAAAATGGGAATTAAAGATATGTCAAAATGGGCTTTCTCAGATTCAAGCAGACTTCTTGAGGGAATCTTAAAGATTAATTTGCAGTAATTAATGTAAACCAAGGTGTGGCATGGCACCCCAAGCATGTATTGAAGCCCAGAAATACAGTTCTGTGCAAGCAGCAGAATTCCAGGTGCTATTCCTAGCAAAACTGTACTCCACTGTAGTGGGAGCTGAAGAGACGCATGTGAGCAGGATGGAGACTAATCTACCCTATTCTACATTACCAGGGAGTTGTGGCTTCAGGAAGCTGCATATGCAATACCAGTTGTGTGGCAGTTAATCTTCAGTAGTATATTTGCTCTTCTAAGTTATAGTTTGGGGGGTTTTCTGCCTTTTTTTTTTTTTTTTGGTGTCTAGTATTGCTAGCATAAGAATAGGGAGAAGGAAGTCTGTAAGGAAATAGTTTTGAGGTAAATCTGTTCTACATTGGTTTAGGAGACTTGAATTTAAAGCTAACTTGTTTGGAAGTGACTGAATTTTCTTCTCAATTTTAAGTGTTCTGGCTCACACACAAGGGAGTGCTTGTTTGGGTTGTGTTGAAAATACCTGTCTGCTTCTTTGCATGCTGCCACCTGGGTTTGGGGGTTTTTTGATGTGGTGGGTTTTTTTTTTTTCTAAATTGGTCAAAATCATGTTACCTTTGCTTGTAAATAGTTTGGAATTTTATTAGCTAAATGAGTCAGATGGGTTAATTCCTTAAGACATTTGAGAGTCCATGTCTTCCAAAGGAGCTGTTTCTGCAGTTAAAGGTGAAGTTAACCTGTATAGCTTTCACCTTCGTGAAAAATGCTGAGACTTGCGCAGGGCACCAATTCCTGTTTCCTGTGACAAGAGTTTCACTAGAACTGTGTGTCACAGGGTGCCAACATTCGTGCTGTTGTTACTTCTTTTTATGTCCTCTACTGAGTGCCCCGCTTCAGTTCTTGGGACTTCAACATAAAGCTCACTCTTCAGACTTCTTAATCACCCTCTGTCCTACCCAATCTAGTTCCTGAGAGATGGTTATGCATAAAATCTCATACCAGTTGCTGTGCCATCTTGACAAGGAGCTCATGCTTTCATAGGGAGGTTGAAGGTCTCTGTCTGGGAAAGGTGGCAAACCATTTTGCTCAGTCTGTGTTGAAATTATTCCAATCATTATTTGATCTGGTCGCATCAGGTGGTGGACCACAGGTGGTCTAGTAGCCATGCTAACACAAACCTCTGATGTAGGAAAAGCAAGCTCTTCCTGTGCCAGCCAGATTTTTTTTTTAGTGTGTTTTGGTCTTTCTGTGTTCTCAGCAATGACCTGGTTGGCAACGGTCTCCTTCACTTCTTGCCTGGAAGGTGGCAAGACTGAAACCTACAGCTATTCGTGCTTTTCCTGTTTGGCCCTGCTGGTGACCGTGTGCCTTCCTTTGGTAGTAGGAGATGTCAGCTACCTTCTGATTTTTACTCTTCTGTTGAGGGCCATGTACAGTTTATGTTCTGTTCTGCTTCTCTCTGTCCTCCTACCTACCACTCCTGTGATCCATGAGTCAGCATCTGGGAGGTTGGAACTCAAAATGTATTTACTAGACCTGAGCCACAAAATGGTTTTGACTTCTTCATTCAATAATGATTTCTCTTTACTAATACTATAGTAACTGCTTGTAGGTTTGGGGTTTTTTTAAGATCTCTTAAGCTGAATTTCAGAGATGCTTTTTTAATTCTGGGAAGGCAGAAACTGAAACAACTGCTGGCAAGTAGTATGGAAAGGTTGCTTGTCATCTGGAGTATTTGGATTTAGCAAGGGTGGATGTGTTGGGTGGAGTGTGACTGCTGTTAGTCACACAGTTTTTTCAGACGGCTTTTTTTATTACTGGTACGGCACAGCTTTTCAAAATAAAGTATATCTGCTGTTGTAGAAACCTTCATATAGAAATACTTGTGCAAGCGTTACAGAATACTGCTAATTTTCTAGTAAAAATAGAAACAGCAACAACACTGATTCTGCAGTTACTTTTTTTCCTGTAAAGAATGCCTCAGGCTAATAAGGTATGGCATTCTTTTAGGGTGTGGTTTGATAAAGAAGTTAATCAGCAGTAGGATGCAAACATCCCAAATTATGTTGAGATATCTGTACATAGTAAAGGTTTCAGTTTTGTTTATGCATCTGATTATTTCATTAAATGTACAACCACCATCAGTGGTCACAGCAAGATGTTCCACCTCATATTAAGCAGTGAAGACATTTCTTTAACTGCCTTCCTTGCCAGTAGGAATAGATGTGATCTGAACCCTTTTTAACTGTTAATTTTATGGCTAGTCTTTCAGGTGATAGTGGCTCTTTAGTGAAGAAATGGTATGACATTGTCAAACAACTTGCACAAATGTTTTATTTGAAAGGTACTCGCAGAGGTTTTATTGGAGTCCCTATATTGATTGACTAATTCTTTGGTAATGTAGCAAATTGATGTTGAATCATTCCTTATGAGTCATAGTCAAAACTGTTCTTGAAACTCTCATCCTTGAATAAAGGAGCAGGTTTTGAAGGTAAAGTTGAACTATGTTGTTTCACGTGCTCAATGAGCACAAAGTTTCTTTCTTTGTTCCCTTGAGTGATTACAAGACAGGGATACTAGATAATGTAGAAAGGATGGGTGCAGCAGCAATTTGCACATAATTAGTAACATAAGTGAAACTTTGAAGATGGAATGTTCAATACAAGACACTTTATTGTGTGTATATTCTGCTGTTTAGTGACATCAGATTTTCAGAAAAGGCAGCTTTTGCATTGGACCATCTCTGGGAGAGCACATCAAACTGCTGGGGTTTCTGAAAGCCTCAGTCCCTTTGCATAATGATAACTCACGTTAAGTCAAGTTCCTTCATTCTTCCAGGAGAACGAGTATAAAGGAAGGAAGGACACTAGCCCTTACCTGGAAGCAGTTCACTGTCACCTGCAACTTCAGAGTTTTTCCATGGGTATTTGGTAGTGCTCTACATATGTTCAGTTTTTAGGACCAGATGTTGAGGAGCTCTTCATAGAGCAATAGATTCTCTTCACAGAATCGCTTGACAGCTTGTCTGTTCTTCCATCCTTCACCTCCAATGTTGCAGTGTTTTTACTACTACTGCTTTGCATAATTAAGAAACAATAAATGCTAATAAGAAGGGTAAAAATCTGTGTCCACTTCTGGGTATTATCCATTTTGAAGACCTAGTTACAATTACTTAAAAGGAAACAAAACAATCCCCATATTAGAAGATAATATACAAAGCAGCTTTTTTTTCAACAGCACAACTTTGTAGCTTCATTTGAAAATGAAGTCAATATTTTCTTGCAGCAGCAGGTAGATTCCTCATGTCAGCAAAAATACCTGGTATCAGATGATTAATAAGCTCTGACCATGGCCCTGTTTTTTCCCTACTGTTACCTTTGACCTACAGAAAAGTGAAATGTTTTGTTACATATACAGAAATTTGGCAGATTCAGTATTTACTGAATCAATTTACTAGAGTTTCATGTCTTGCGGATCCTTTTTCTCTGCTTTCCTATTTTCAGTGAATGGCCAGAGTTTATACAGAAATACATGGTGTTTTATAGGTGAAACTCTGGCGTCTGAGTAAAAGTATATTACAGTCTTTTTTGACACTGGAAATTCTGTAGGATGTAGTTTTATTCTGAAGGTTGGGCGTATTAATCATTTAAGTTACAGGGATCCATCTTAGGGCTGGTTGTTTTGAACATCTTTATAAATGACTTGGATGTTGGATTTGAAGGCCTAATAAGTAAGTTTGCGGATGATACTAAGCTGGGAGGTGCTGTTGACTCCAGTGAAGGCAGAGAGGCACTGCAGAGAGATCTAGATAGACTGGAGGACTGGGCGGTCACAAATCATAAGAAGTTTAACAAGGGCAAGTGCCACGTTCTGCACTTGGGACGGGGCAACCTGGAAAAAACTTAGTGACTGGGGAATGAGAGGCTGGAGAGCAGCACTGCAGAAAGGGATCTGGGAGTTTTGATGGATGATAAGTTGAATATGAGTCAGCAGTGTGTGCTAGCAGCCAAAAGGGCCAACAGGGCTCTAGGGTGCATCAAGCACTCCATTGCTAGCTGATCAAGAGAGGTGCTAGTCCCACTTTACTTGGCACTGGTGTGGCCTCACCTGGAGTATTGTGTGCAGTTTTGGGCACCATGATACAAGAAGGACGTGAAGCTGTTGGAGAGCGTCCAGAGGAGGACCACAAGGATGGTGAAGTGTATGGAGGGGAGGACTTAATGAGGAAAGGCTGAAATCGCTTGGTCTGTTCAGCCTGGAGGAAACTGAGGGGAGACCTCATTGTGGGTTGTAACTTCCTCACCAAAGAGGGAAGGGTGGGTGCTTACCTCTTCTCTCTGGGGACCAGAAACAGGACCCAGAGGAACGGTATGATGCTGTGCTGGGGGAAATTCAGATTGGATGCTAGGAAGTAGTTCTTTAACCAGAGAGTGGTGGAACGTTGCAACAGGCTCTGCAGGGAGGCTGTCATGGCACCAACTCTCATGGAGTTTAAGAAGCACTTGGATAATGCACTTAGGCACATAGTGTGACTTTGGGGTTGTTTTATGTCTAAATAGGAGTTGGACTTGATGATCCTTGTGGGTCCCTTTCAACTCAGGATATTCTGTGATTCTGTGATAAATGTCAGCAAGGTACTCTGTCTGAGATTCTGAAAACCTATGCAGTTATTATTTGTGTGTGTAGTTCTCTTTTTCAGAAGCTGGCAGGTTGAGTTTAGATCACATGTTTAATTTGTATGGGTATCCTCATCTTGAGGTAAAGCTGAGAATAAGGTTAACTTAAGTCTGCTAAAAGTAGAAAAACCTGAACTTCAATGGCTTGTCTCTTCTTAAAAGTTCAAGAAATGATCACCTCAGAATTGCACATCTGCAAAGTCATAGCACCTAACAGCTCTGAATGGCCTAACCTGAATGTTAACAAGCTGTGAGAAGCAGGATGTGGAGTAATTGAACATAGGAAATCATAATACCAGTGCAGGTGACAACCTGTTGAGAATGGTGCAGCCAAAGCATCATCTATCTCCAGTGTCAAATCTACTTTTTAATGAGGTTAAGCTATAGATTAACTACTCTGATTATAGTCAAGATTATTAAAGCTTTGTCTATGCTATACCTCAGTCCGCTTTTTCCAGATTTACTGAATTTCCTGGAGGACATTCACTGGTTTGAGAAGCCAGGATGTGCTTCTATTTTTCTGCTAATGCAGTGAAGCTTTTAACAGGTTTTGTATATTGCTGTCATGCTTACCTGTTAGACAGTTGTCTTGCAGGCATTTCTACTACCTTACATGCTACTATGATAGATGCCTCTCTGAAGCAAAGTGTAGAAGGCTGATCTAGTTACAGATGTCCTTGCTTGCAGCAGGGGAGGTGGACTAGATGACCTCTAAAGGTCCCTTCCAACTCTCGCCTTTCTGTAATTCTGTGATATCAGATACAACTCGATATATGAAGAACATGCTGGAGCTTAGAGGTTATTAGCAGTTGATTTCTTTATGATGGCACACATTGGGGTTGTTTAGCACGTTAATGAAGCAGTGGATTGTACTAATTTCTATATGGGTGCAGAAGCTTAGTGGTTTGTTTTCAGTAATGGGAGATACCTGTATTTTAGAAGAAGGTAGGTAGGAAAATGGTATGGGGAGAGCTGGTGAAAGTGCAGGGATATATTTTCTTTGTAAGTTTGGTAGGTGAAGGTGTGTGATTGATTAATCAAGGTTTTCTTATTTGTGCAGTCTTTTTTAGTTTTGTATTCCTGGTCTTTAGGAATGATGGGCCTAGTGCCTCTAGATGTTACTTGCTGGTTTTGTTTAAGTGCTTTTGTACTAGACCATAAACTTGAAGTTAGTTTTTATCACAGACTAACTAGGTAGGGTAAGCAAGACAGTTCTCGAGCACTGCATCTGTGGCACATAGAGCTCCACTGAGTTCATGATGTTTAGAGGTTCCTCCTCATCCTTTCTGCTTCTGAGGATGACGGAACCAACATCAGAATGCTCCAGCTGAGCATACAGCTGACTTGTAAGCTTGTAATTTGCTGATTCTCTCTGTACATCTGAATAACAGTTCATATGAACTAGGCACTTAGACATAGGAAGCAATAAAACTTAAGTCCAGGGCCTGTGATTCTTTGCACCCACCAAAACATCAGATGTAAAGACCTGTGAACTAGAAAGTGCTGACTTAGCTGTGATTTTGCTTGTGCCTTTCCCTTAATTTGTTAAAGGAATCAAGGGTTTGATTTATCAGTTTCTAACCTTGATAAAAGTTTATTCCTTGTTCTACCAATCTTTATTCTGCTCTTTGATTTATAGGATCCATCCATTGAAGTAGTTGGATATAGGGGCCATGTTAGGCTCTGGAAATAGAAAACCTTCCATTTGCTCTGATAATAAAGTTTTTAAATATATTACATGCACTCATGAAAGGCTGACAACCTCCTATTTCCTGGATAAAATATCTCCAAGAATCTTTGTTCTGAATTGAATACATTTTGCAAAATTCTTGTAAGCAGTAACTGTTTTAAACGGAAGTAGGTAGCAGAGCCTTAGCAAGAAAGTCATGGTTCTTTTGCCCTGAAAAATAACATTATCTGTTGGTTTACTGTTTTTGTGACTTAAAGGTTAGACTTCATTGTTGTAGCTTGTCTCATTTTGGGAATAAGAAATTAGTGGCACACTCCTAATGTACTGAGTTTTAAATATGTCGAGTTTCCTTCAAGGTGAAGTTGGACAATGCAAAAGGCTCTTCCCTTTGAACTAAGCAATGGGAGGAATGTGCATCTGTTGAATTATCTTTCCGAATTTCAGTGATCACAAGCCTCTGATCTAGGGCTCTCAAACAGAGCATGGAACTGAAAGTAAAACTTTTAGACCCTACAGAGTGTATTTATTACCATGAAAGGCTGGCTTTAAAAATCAGTTATTTGCACAAGGGCAATATACCTTAAACCCACATAACTCCTGCATGCTGTAGTTCATTTTGAGTATTGTTAGCCTAGCTGTATTTCAGTCAGTTATTTAATCGTATCTTTAGGGCTTCTGTAGCTGCAGAGCATAGGGATATTTTTTACATGCAAATTGAGACTTTTTATTTTATTCTGTCATATTATGGAAGATCACAAATGGATGATGCTGGGAGAAACTTTTAGGTAGTTAGAATTATGAAGGGAAAAATTTTGTATCGGTAATCTATGCTTACTAAAAGGAAAGTAACACTCAAAGTATTTTGAGGAAATAGAAATCTGGAAAATGCCATCATGGAAGAATGTTAGAATGAAATCTTTCTGATATCAAGAAAATTCTCCTGAAAGCTTTTGCTTGTGTTGTGTAGCCATTACTTCAGCAAAAATTTGTAATTATTGAAAAGTGGAATTACTACTTTTTTTTTTTTTTTAAAGACTCATTTCTACATTCGGCAGGGAGCAGCCAGAAAACTTTAACCTCTTATATAAAAACTTGAATCATTCTTTGACTTTCATTGGATTGGTGAAAATCTATAGAAAGGAGAACTAACATTTCCACACGGTTCTAGTTCATGGCTTACCTAGTTCTTTGGGGATCATAGAACTTCTTGTTTTAAGAGAAATGTGAATATAAATTCTAGATGAAATTAATCTCAACCCCAGGTGGGAATAGTGTGGGCAGACGTGCCACAGCTCAGGTTTCCAATGCATCTGTTAAGTGGGATTCCAGATACCTCATTCAGGGCTGTTCTTAAATATTAACTGCCAATTTTTAAAAATATGTAGACAAAAACTCAGAACCAACCATGGAAAAGATGAATTAGGTCACCCTCTTTGTTTCCATGCCAGGTACATTTGTCTCTGCTTTTAACAGTGCTTTGTCAGGTCATCTTAAGGCCATGCCATTACTGGAAAGGTGTACACGTATTCTCCTCAATATATCAACTTGAAATACCAATATTCTTAAGGGGTCTGTATGAAAACTATTTCATGTTCTCCCAAAAGGGGTTGACGCGTAGAGCTTAAATCAAGAAGGATGAAAAACTTGCTTCTGCTGAATTACACTTCTGAAAGCAAAGTAATTTTACTGTTGCAGCAGGGGACTCTCCCTTTCCTGTCAAGAAAACAACTGTTGAATGTTAAAACACACCTAGGTTCCAGTGAGTCATACTGTGGACTTTGGAATGACTGATTATAATTGAAATAGTCTAGAAAGTCTTAATACCTATTTACTAGATGATTAAAACAGGCAGTCGTTTGGGAGTAGAAGCCTTATTGAAAGGTCTGAGCCCACACCAATTATCTGTTCTGTCAAACACTTTGGAACATTTGATGTGTTTAAATTTGAGTTTAATGTTTGTATTAAGCAAATGCATTGGTCTGAGCTGCCTCACCAACTTCTTGGTTTTGACTGCATACAGGGTGGAAACCATTTCCCTGTATGCTGCTTGTAGGTGGTTTTTCTCGTCTTGGAGCTGGATGAACCTTCAGAAATAAGGGCCTTCAGAGACTGAAGAGTTTTTCCAAGTGTTTTGCAAACTGCAGCCCTGGCTGTATAGCATCACGCATTTCACATAGTGTGCCTGTTGGATGTAAGCTGTTCATTTTCTAGATGGGACTGTGATACTCACTCCATGTACAGGGTGGTGAGTTAAATTGCTAAAAAAATGGTGCTGACGTGCAGTCTGTGCATGTGCATTATTTTTAAGGAACCTTGTATCAAAATAGATATATTTGAAAACAGCTTCTTCACTTGTATGTGACTGAGAGGTTCTGAGGGGCTCGGACAATAAGTGTATGCTATTACAGGCAAGTAAAAAGTTCAGTAATCAGTGTTACTTGCTGCCACCCATGTTACTCTGTTCTGGTGGCTAGCTTCAGTACTTAAAAAAACCCCCCAACAACAGAAACAAACAAACAAAATGAAAGAAACAAAAACCAGCACACCCTCCCCCAACAAACCAAACCAACCAAAAAAAAAAAACCCAGAACACTTAAAAGCTCAAAATGGGAAACCCAATCAGTGTCAGCTCAGGAGGGGAAGGAACACCTAGGAAGCAGCATCAAAACTCAGTCTAGTCTGTATAAGAACTGTAAAAATCAATATCCTGTGGAATGGCAGCACTTCCTCTGCTGGTAGGTCTGACAAGCACTTGGGTGGAAGAGAGCTAGTGGGCAGGTTTTGGGTTTGGGGGGTTTTTTCTGTTTATATTTCTGGGGACAAACTTTTGGAGAGCTTTTACATTGACTTTCTTTCTGGTGGAGCAAAAGTAACAATACAGTGTATCAAGTTGTGAGAAATGCAAATAGGAATGTAGATCAGTCTTTTAATAGCATAACATTAAATAACTTGGTGCTGGTGATGTAACCCAAATATGTTGTAGGTGTTGACATCTGAGTGACAGTCACATTGTAAATATCTTGAGTTACTTCAGTTTACCACATTGAGAACTTCTGTTGGTACCTAGGCATATGGTATGTTTAGCTTCCTTTGGAAATTGACCTTAAACTACTTGAGATCAGTGGATAATCTCTGGAGTTGACCTGATCCATGTTCGTCCTCTAGTACTGAATGGATAAGTGTGAAGAATATATCTATTTGCTAATGGTATTGAAGTATATGAGACTTAGGGAAGATGTGGTGATCTAGTGGTTAGGATTTGGTGCTCTCACTGCCAGGGCCCTGGTTCGATTCCAAGTCAGGGAAGAATCCTGCCCTGGAAGGAGGGTTGGACTAGATGATCTTTCGAGGTCCCTTCCAACCCTGACATTTTGTGATTCTGTGGTGTTATGTATTGGCTTTTCTTATTGGAGTCTAACTCTAAATGGCACAAGTGCTGAAGTCAGCTCAAAGGTCAGTTTTGGTATTCATGTTTGGGGTTTTTTTAAATTCACCCTTACTGTCAAAATTCTTTGTAGCCGAATATGTGGGAAGAGAGAACAGCTCAGATAGTGGTGGTATTTTCCTGCCACTTGAACCTACCACGTGGTTAAATTGTATAGAAAGTACGTAGTGTACACTGTGGTTGAACTGGATGTCTCAATCATGCTTGCCTTTTAAAACAGGCTTAGATGGGGGGAGTTTGGTGGGACTTTGTTTGATATCAGCTTTTAAAAGCAGGGGTTGTCCTGAATAAGGGTAACAAAGCATATGTGGAGTGGTTCTGGTACGTGAATTGCAGGGGGTTTGTGCATGGTGTATGTAGGGAGAGGCTGGCTGGATGCATACACAAATGATTATGAAGGAGCTATGTCTTCAGGGAGCTGCTTTGTCTGTATCAGGCACTTCAAGTAAAGATATGGCTTGTATATTCCTTTGGGGCTTGGTTTTCATAAAGCTAAACTTGTGGGGAAGTAATGAGAGCAGAATTAAACTTATTATTTCTGGCTTAGATTAATTGCAATGGTCTGCTGCTACAGCCTCATGTTCAACTCTTGTTGCTGCTTAAGCCGGGGGAAAAGAGACTGAGAAAGGACAGTTACTCAGTTGGGGAAGAAAAAAAGTAGAGCTGGAGATGGATCCAAACAAGCAATTGAAAAGTAAAAGGAGTGTCTGCCAATGGATGGGGGGGGGGGCGGGAAATCAGCTTTAAAGGGGGGAGGAAAGTGGATTGCTGCCAGGCTCGTAGCCCATGGCTCCTTCAGGCAGCTGCTGATCTCTTCCAAGGACCAGTAGCCCCTTTGTTGCTGGCATCTGTTTAATAGATAAGTAGATAAAGGTGATAGGCATGTTTGATCTATGTGAACATAGATGGCAGTCTACTGTGTTGGCTGAATTCATCACCAAATCATACCTGTGGCAGTTCCTGGCTCTCTAGGTAAAATTTATCACAGGAAGTTTTCAGGCTGGCTGAGGCCTGCTTCATTGCTCAGGCTGCCTATATTTGTTTTGTTTTACTATCAGCTGGTGTTTAAAATGACGATTCCTGGTTGATTGCTGTCTGATAGAAAGGCACGAAAGCCCAACTGGGGAAAGATAGAGAACAGATGTAGGAAATCTTGAGTTTTCCTGCCTATCACTGTCTCACAGAAGTGTAAAGTAAATCATTTAGCTTATGGTGCTGTCTGGTTTCACTGCCCCGCCAACATTTAGTCTGTTGGAGGGGGAGGGTAAGATGCCTTCTAAGAAATGATGATGATGTCCTGAGATAAATGGCTTAGTAAGTGTACCACATACATTATTGATTTCAAAGGTAATGTCTGGATAGATAAATAATGAGCTTTACTCAGTCTGTCTGTATTCTGTTCTGTCCTACATGATTCATAAATGAGATCTTGTTCCATTTAAGGCTATTAAAAAACAAAACCCAGATGTGTAAAGTCCAGAATGAGTATGTTCCGCCCTAGCTGACAGAGGCCCAGTTTTCTTCCTTACTGTCTATGCGTGGTGGTAAGGGTTAGGAAGCCATTAAGATGAACTGGGAGTGGAAGGTGCTGTCCAGGCAGCACAGCTCCTACAACTGAGGAGTGCCTAGAAAATAAAGCAGTGTATGTAACCCACTCTTTGCTGTCTGAAACCCTGCAGTTTGCTCCCAGCATCTACTTCTTTTTCCTCTATTTTTTTTTCACAAATCTGCACAGAACCAGTGGTTTTCAAACCTGCATAGTGGAGGCAGCACTTTCAGGATGCACTGACACTGCTTGAAGTAGGGCTGAGACCATGGCAAAATCCTTTTGTGCTCCTGAAAGAAGTGTGTGGCCTACACGGGGAGGGGCGGGGAGAGAGAGAGAAGTAGGCATTAAGACTCTAGGGAATCTAGGTTTGAGGCTCAGCTTAAATTAGACATACTAAAGCTCTCCTTTAAAGATTTCTTTTTAGCTTTCTCTATTTACCAGAGTATGAATGTTTCTAAGTCATAACCAAGCCACATTAGTTATACATGGTACCCTACTACTAGAGCTACCTGCAAAGACAGATTTTTGTAATAAGATCTCTAATAATTTTTGTTTACAATAAATATTTAGGTTTTGGAAGGCATAAAAGAAAAATTCTTGTTTGTTCCCTTGTTGATGCAGTTGAAACATCTTGAAAAGTTTTATTTCAGCATTTTTAAAAGAAAAATCAAAGATACAGTTTCGCTAAATATCTGTTTTAAATCCCGTCCAACATACCCTTTTGGGTTGTCTGGTTAGCACTCCTTAGACTGTGGCATAGTTTTTCCCATCTAATCTGAGCAGGTGGATAAATTGCATGTCTGCTGCTTAATGCAATCCCAACCTTAGGATGGCCATTAGAGGCTGGTAGTTACTTGTGGATTGTGGCTGATTTAAGGAATCTTTTAAATGTAAATGTATTACATGTCAACTTTTGTCATTCTGGGCAGCTTCTTCTAAAATTAAACTTCTGTGTTAAAGGTGAGGCTACTGCATCGTCATCTCTGAGACTTTGAAACTGGTTTGTGTAGTGTTGTGTTTTTGTGGCTGGTGTTAACATCTGTCATAGGCTAAAAGCATCAGGAAAACGTCAAGCCAAAATGAGGTTTTTTCCTCATTGCAGAAAACTGTAGTGTGGAGTTAACTTACTAATATAAGAATGATTCAAGCAAAATAACACTGTCAATGTGGGGTGTATTACCCACCTGCCTAGTAAAAAAACTTTAGTTCTGAAACATTCCAAAGGTTTTCCTACTTTTTCTGTCAAACCAGGGAGGTGTACCATTCAATATGCTTGCTCAAGCCTTTGCATACTTCACATTGTGAAACTATTACACAAATTCCCTACTTAACCCTGTGCCATACTAGAAAGTGTCTAGTCTTTGGCAGTGGTTTTCTAGCCTTACAGGTGAGTCCTAAAAATGTCTGTTTCTGAATTGTTAATTGGAAGGGTATGTCAGGATCAGTATCTTCTTACAGTCCTGCTGTTTTCTCTGGAGTGGTAATAAGAGCACTTGTAACTCTTTCCTGTTTCTTAATGCCTTGGTAGGGGAATCTCTGAAGGGAGCTTGTGTGTGGAGCTATATGTTACATCCATGGTGTAAACACTGTGTGGATGCAACAATGCTTTTTTCACACAACTGGAAGTACCCTACTACAGGTGTTGTTTTAAAATAATTGCCAACATCTCAAATTGACTTAAAATGAGTAAGTGCTTTCAGCTGGTTTGCTCTGCTACTATTGATTATTAAAGGAAGTAATAATGGTTTGGTGGTATGCATAGGGAGTAGGTTTGTGTCTAAAATTAGCTCATTTTGATTATAGTGCTACAGTTGCTAATTAAAATGCTAAGGGTTTTTGCCCTGAAAGCTTGTAGTTCCTTAAACAGTTTGGTTTTAGGTGCTTCCTGAATTTGGATACATGTTCCTGTAACAAAGATCTTACTTAACTAGCCACAGTTTGCAAGCTTTGTGGAAACTTTCTGCTGCTCTTATGACCACTTTATTTTCCAACTAACTGAGTGCAGATCTTTATCTTGTAAATTTTTAGTGTAAATTTGCTCAGAGTACTGTGGGGTTTCCTTGAGTCTGTTGGAGCTTATTCACATCTTTTGTTAGCTCCAGAGAACATGGGTCAGTCGTGGTAATGAGCTGAGTAAAATTGTCAGGGCTCAGGGACAAAGGGGTCAGCCAGAAGCTGTTCTCCTTGTCAGTTCTCTGAACTACTCCCTTCACTGGGAGGAAATCCTGTACCTCTTCTCTCCTTTGCTTTCATTCCTGTTTTTTGAAGGGCTAGGAGGCCTTGCAACATTGGAAAAAGACTTGCCTCCTCTTACTGGAGCCTTGTAAACCTTTCCCTGTCTCTCTGATTATCAGGCAGGAGAGCTGTGAGCAAGGGGAGCAGTATTAGCAGCATCTTTAGAGTGTGCTGGAGAGCACTTTATGCTCTTCCCGTTTCTGGGAGCGGCAGGGTGGACATGAAGGATGCCTCCCTGCTGTGTTGGAATGGGTGTTACTTTAAAGCCTTGCAAAGAGCTGATATGCTTTGGTGAGGCTGAGTGCCAACTAGACGGGTTGGAAACATTGGCTCTCTGGTAGGTGGCCTGGAGATTCCTTATCACAAGTCTAATGAGCACAGTTTATACCAAAAAGAATAGCATAGGGTTTTGTTGTTTGGGTTTTTTTCCTGTGAAGTGGGAATAAGCTCTTACTTATAAATAGCTTTGAAACTTTCTGCATAGTGTTTCATTTTTCCAGTAAAAGCTTACTCATTTGCAGTAACATTGTTGAAATGAGAAGTGCATATCCTGAAACTAAACTTGGTCATGGAACTACATGCTAGTAAAGCTTGTTACTTTTCTGCAGCATGATTGGATGGCTACTTCATGTAGTCTCTAGCTTTGTGCCTTTACACAGTTTGTTAAATGAGTGTGCATCTATCTAAAAAGCCCTCAAAACTTTGCCTTGTGGCAAACATTTGAGCCCATCCAAACATTCTGGAGAGAAGAAAAATAGATTGATCTTCATTGCAATGGTGTATATGTGTCAATGTCCTTTTGTTGTTGTTGTTGTTTCAGGAGCTGTTGGACAAATACTTAATAGCTAATGCAACTAATCCAGAGAGCAAGGTATTTTACCTGAAGATGAAGGGAGACTACTTCCGATACCTTGCTGAAGTTGCCTGTGGTGATGACAGAAAACGTAAGTACCTGGTGGTCTTTGGGCTTTCAGTAGCTAATGAACCTCAGTTTTGGGCCGTGGGAAGGAGAACAGAAAACGGAAGTACACATGCCAGTATCTTACTGTGAATTTGCATGAGTTAGCTAATTGAAAGGACTGCATTTCTGTTGGAATCTCCAGTGTTCATACAGGTGGAGAGTCAAATTCTGAACAGGCCTTAAGCATTGTAATATGCCAGGGAATTTTAGCTGGTATTCCTGTTATCTACCCTAAATTTCTGGATGGTTGTTCCATAATGCTGACTAGGAGCTTCTGGAAGAAAAAATTAGGTAAAAGTGTGTTAACATATTTAATGTTGTTTATTTTTCTTTACTAAAATAAAGTTGATGAGGAAGAGTAAACAGATCTCTGCAACATTTTTTACTAGGTAAAGTCTTGTTGATCTGTAAGTTTTAACCATTTCAGTGTGAAGGAGACTTCATTGTAGTCACCTAAGTTTATAATGAAGCAACAAAATTACTAAATCAGTACACTGTCCAAAGAAGTGTGAAATAGTTGATGTTCATGGAGGTAATACTGTCCCTGTAATTTTAGTTTGCCCTTTTGGATCCAGCAGAAAAGCCCTGGAAAACTTCACAGCTGGCACTGGCACTTGATACTGGGCATCCTGAACATGTAGAACATTCCTAGAAGTTAGAACATGTGCATAGGTGGTTGTAAGTACCTCAGGAAGCTCTTCTGGGGAGGATTTTAATTCTCTATTCAGAGGATGTATTGAATTAGGTATTAAAACTGTCTTACAAGGTGCCCGGATACTGTTGCGATGTTAAAAACTCTTGGTATGACATTAAGCTAGTGATAACATTTCTGCATAACAAACTAAAATTAGTCTTGGAGTGATGCCATGACGCGGAAAGGAGAGGGACTGTTGGAGCAGGCAGAGCACTGAAGGGACTGCCCCTTTGGGTTCGGCATGGTCAGCATCTGATAGTGTTGGCTAGCTTAAACCATTTGAATTGCAAAGTGGGAGAACAGAGCTGATTGTCATTTAAATAAAGGCTTTGTTAGTTTCCTTGTAGTTTAAGAACATTTAAGTTGAAAGAAGGAAATACAGAAAATGGAGTAGAAGTCTTTGCATTATTGATTCCATTTGGAATTTCTTAACTCTTCACTTGATTCCAATTACAACAGCAGGTACAATTGTAGCAGAGACAGCTTGTCTTTGGCTTTCACAGAGAAAATCTGATTTATATTTTGTCTTAGGGTACCTGTGTATCTTGACCAGAATGACTGCTCTGAAAGTGATATGCATGCTGATATAGGTGCTTACTGTAAAAGAGGGACTTTACTAGCAGTTTGTGTGTTTTGCTGGGATCTTAGAGCTGATGTGTATCACTGTGCATACATTTTGTGCTTGAGTTCTTACAAACTTTTAAGAGTTTTACTTGAATCTTTTCCAGTGTTCTGTCTCTAAGCATCTGTTTATTTCCTCAGCTTCAAATATATTTTATGTACACATAAGCTAATTTATTTCCTGCATTTGTTAGGAGTTTTGCCATTTTTTACTAGTTCTCAACATATTAAAAGTCCATTAGCAGTGATTACAATGTGAATACTGAAAAGCCCAAATCTGTGTTGTGACTCTTGAATACTTAACAGATTCTACTTAGCATTTTTCCAGCACTTTCTAGGGAAATTACAATGTTAGTTTCCTCAGAGAGCTGTATTCTGAGCTCTGACAATGGCCTTTCTTTTCCTGCGGTCTCTTTCCATTCTGCAGGTGTGTTTAGAGTGCTTATTGGCCCTTTGGTTGTCTATTAGAAGAGAATCTGGAATAGACTATGTGTAACACTCTTGAAGTACTCACTCTAGCCTGGTAACCTCTCTTATCTGTGGTATTTCCCAGTTATTTTGGGCACGACCTTAAGGTTGTTGGGTTTTGTTTTTTTTTCTTGACCTGTCTTCACCCAGTTTTTGAGTGCAGATTTTCAGTTTTATGTGACCATGCAGTACATGCCTTCCAAACTTCATCAGGAGGAAGTAGGGCCATACAGACAGCAGCTGCCTTCACTCTGCACACCCAGCTCACACATGCACAAATATTTTAGGTTTTTAAATATGTATACCTAAATTATCAAAGGCCCTTGAAGTAATATAGTCATCTTGGATGTTTGTATGTACTAACTTTTGTGTGTTAATCTGTCTCTTGAATACCTGTGCTCTGTAGTAGCTTGATTTGCTCCCTGTGTTTTGTCAGTGTGGCAGCTGTACTTAAAACGGGTTTAAAATCATTACGTTGATTAAAGTAAGTCTGGTGTTTTGCTAAGAGTGGGTTTAAATAGCGAACTGTTCAGTCTCCTCTTAATGGAGTACTTTAAATAGTCCTATCTTTTTTTAAAAAAATATATATAACCCACCATTAATGTTTCTCATTCTTGTGACAGAGACAATAGAAAACTCACAGGGAGCTTATCAGGAGGCATTTGATATCAGCAAGAAGGAGATGCAGCCGACACATCCAATTCGCTTGGGTCTAGCTCTTAACTTCTCTGTATTTTATTATGAGATTCTCAACAATCCTGAGCTTGCCTGCACACTGGCAAAGACAGTAAGTTTCTTTTTTTTTTTTTTATTATTATTATTATTCTGTATGACTGCAGGGACAGTAGCAGGAGTTTATGCCTAAAATAACATGATTCATTATTTCCAGGAGTTTATGCAGGAAATGATCCTCTTCAATGTGCTGGGTTTCCAAGCTCATATTGTTAGTGGCATTAAAGGGTACAAGCAGGCTTTATTTCAATGTGGCTTAAATTTTCAGCAATATGGGTAGCTTTTATTATGCCTTTATTGTGCTTGTTTCAAATAGAGCAATTCAGCATCAGAGATTAATGACCTGCTTGGGGTGAGGGTGTTGGGTTTGCGCTGGTTTTTTTATAAGCTAACTTTACTGGTAGGTTTAGCTTCTGGTTGTTTAATGATTAGTTAATGGGAAAACTCAAGATGGTTTAATTATTCTAGGCATTCGATGAGGCTATCGCAGAACTTGATACACTGAATGAAGACTCATACAAAGACAGTACTCTCATCATGCAGTTGCTTAGAGACAACCTAACAGTAAGTTCCCTTTTTATGTGCTGTCTGGTTCTGTAACCATGTATTTGCTTAGACTGAATTTGTGATGAAACAAAACGTATGTATCTTTGTAGTGCAAAACATAGCACTGATTTCGGGCTATTTTCATAACTTAGTTTGAATGTACAATAAGTTGATGTCAGCAAATTCATGCTGTGTGTAATCTAGAATAACAGTTTGGATAGCTCACGCTCTTCGGTGTTTGGTGGCCTTTTCAGTGGAGAAGGTGCATTCAGCTAACCTAAAGTACAAGATAGGACAAAAAGTTGAAAAGTAGTAGTCCATAAAAGAGCCTAATGAACCCCACTAGGTTCTATTAAAACTTATAACTAAGGCAGTTTTTTGGGAATATCCTCTCTGGATATTTGTTATTATTTTGCAATACTCTTTTAGTAGAAGTATCTTTTATTAGCACTTCAAAATGCTTAGCTTCAATAATCAAAATGGTAATCTTCACTTTCAGGATTCAGACCACTGCTTTTGAAATTTGATGTTGCCCATCCAGGCTTGTTGAATCATCTAGGATTGATGATATAGCTTGCTTATGAGCACAGAAGTCTGGACCTGTTTAGAACACTGTTCTGCCTCTCACAGCTTAGGTGCATAGCTAGCTGTGCCCTGTGCACGGGTAACTATTTCCAGTTACCTCTCTGGGAGCAAGTACTGGAAGCCAGGGTTGTACAGCTTCTGTGGTACTTTGCAGTGGTACTTTGTAGACATCCTTCAGTCTAATACATCATTATTTTATCTACAGTCACTATTGGTCCCTTTTTGGAATTCAAGCTGCACTTCTGAAAGTTGACACTGTTTCTCTTTTCTTTCTAGTTATGGACATCAGACAGTGCAGGAGAAGAATGTGATGCTGCAGAAGGTGCAGAAAACTAAACTGCACGTGGGGCATCCATTCTCCCTTTCCTTCTCAAGAAACCTTTTTACACGTCTCCATTCCTTATAGCTCCACTTGGATTTCCTATAGCAAAGAAAACCCATCCATGTGTATGGAAATCAATTTATAGTCTTTTCACACTGCAGCTTTGGGAAAACTCCATTCCTTGATTTGTGTTTGTCCTGGCCTTCCTGGTGTGCGGTTACTGCTGTAGAAAAGTATTAATAGCTTCATTTCATATAAACATAAGTAACTTCCAAACACTTATGTAGCGGACTAAAGTGTACCTGGTATTTAAAAACCAAATCTGAACCAGTTTCTGCCAGTCAGCTGTGTTTTGTATTACAGTAAGATTATGAAAATGTAGTTAATTGCAACTAAAGAGTGTTCCACATAGCTTTTAATTCTCCACATTCCCATCTTATTCTGCAGGGTTTCCTTTCCATAATTGACTTTCACATGCTACTGTGTATTCTTTTCAGTAGGAATATGGAAGTATTGGGCCAGATCAAGCTGAGCATTCCTAGTTTGGAAAACGACAAATTGATTTGCTTTCTGTAAATTTGTTGTGGTCTAGCATCCTCAGCCAGCCAGCCATGCAGCCATTCACTCACCCCTACCCACCTCTGGAGACATGGGAAAGAGAAAATATAACAAAAGGCTTGAGGGGCCAGGCTAAGAACAGGGAGGGTTCATTTACCAAGTTTGGGCAAAGGGACAGACCAGACATGGGGAAAAACAAAATTTAATTAAAACAAATCCATTGTCAACAATAGAATGGGAGTAGGACCAGAACAGATACATAAAAAACTCACATAGAGCCCTTTCCTCACCCCTCCCATCTCCTGAGCCCCACTCCTGAGGTAGCTCCTCTCCTTCTGCTGCATAAGGAGACAAGGAATGGGGAATGCAGGGTACAGCCTAGTCCATGATGTTCCCAGTCTGTCCTCTTCAGTGGAAAATCCCCTTACTGTCCTCCCCTGCACCAATGTGGCATCCCTCCTGCAGGGAGTGGTCCATGCAGGTCTTCCCCAGGAGTCTCAGCATCCTTTGGGGGAACCTCCCATGCTCCAGTGGGGGTGGCTTCTGGTGCTCCATGGTCTGCAGGGTGAGCTCCCTGCCAGTGACCTCCTTTGCAGGGCTCCAAAGGCTTCACCCAACTCGCCACAAGTCAAAGGGAAAAGGCCACTCTGGGATCTTCCCCGAACTCATTCCTCCCTTACAATGGGATGGAGGTGGGCAGGGAGCACCTCCACAGCTCTCTCTCTCTTTCTCTCTCCCTACCTGTCTTGCAAGATTTCCTGAAACTTCTTGCTGGAGCCCACCAAGCACAAACCCACCACAAACATGTAATACAGAAGCTTGTGTGTTTGAAAACGGGGGCTTCTCAATCATCAGTTGCTGCTGTTTAAGTTGATATCCCTTCCAAATAAAGGTTCACTCACACTCCTGCCTTTGTAGTTCTGGTATTCACTTTACTATGTATTAGAAGCAGCATGTTCCTGCCGGAGTACAGGCAGTGCTTTTTGGCAGACTAAAGTGCATGTCCTTTCTGGAATGGGAAAACCAATTGAAGTTCACATGTCCAAGTATAAAATTTAGTACTTTTCCATGCAGGTTTGTGCACATGTGAGAAGGTGTCAAGTTTGTCCAGTGATTGTTATTTAGAGAGTTTGGACCACTATTGTGTGTTGCTAATCATTGATTGTAGTCCCAAAAAAGCCTTGTGAAAATGTTATGCCCTCTGTAACAGCAAAGTAACATTAAATAAAATGACATTTTATAAACCACTTACCGTTGACTTGTAACAATTCCATGTAATTGCTTAAGGGCTAAATTTAAATGTGTCTTGTGCTAGAAGTGTCTTTCTCAATTTAAGTGCATATTTTAAAAAAGACTGCTCTTAAATGAACTCTTTTTGTGAAAATATCCTGGGTAACTTTGCATAGTTAACCTGACATGGACTTGGTAGTAACCAAATCTACTTGAGCTAATGAAGAATGACCTAAGAAGAAATAGCCAATTTCTTGACATTCTTCCATGGCTTGCAAATCTTCCCATCTAAATTATGGGGGCTTTTGTAATCTCTTTGAATTCTTCAATCTCTCATCCTGTTGTGGTTTTATTTCCACTGATGGACATCGTTATTAAAGTAGTGGAGCCACACTTTTAGTAATGTGGAAGAATGCAACCTGCTCTAGAATATTCGCTTGTGTGCTGCCACATCATAATCTGCTTTCTGTTGTTCTTGGACTACTTCTAGTATTACAGTTTTCCCCCAGTTTTTGGAGCTTTTAGTAATAATACATTGCTCTGCTTTTTTGGTTTTTGTTTTTGGGGGTTTTTTTGCCTTTCCCCCCTCCTTTTCTTCTCTAGATCACTTAAGAGTTTTTTCCCTAAACCTCTACCTCTTAGTTTCCCGTGTTTGGTGGGTTTTTGAAAATATTTTAGCTCCTATTAGTGTCCTGGCTAGGCAGGATATGACATGATGGAAAAGGACATGTTTACTAATCCTTGCAGGCATCTGATGGTACATCTTCCACCTTCCATGTTTTTGTTCATTCTTTGTGTGTGCACACCAAGTGTTCCTCCAATAAAGCTGTTCAGGTTATGTGCTTCAATTGACATGCATTGGGGTTTTTAAAGCAATTGTATCAATTCCATTTTCTTCATGCAGTCACTTTCAATTGCTGTCAAATTACTGTGTGGCAGGATTCTACATAAACTCATATGCTTCTTAATCAGTGTTTTGGTTTCATAATTTCTTCCCCTCCCCCATGCATTTCTTATTGATCCTTTGTTTTATGAAGATTTTTAACTCCTAAGTGCTCTCATTCTCCAGAAACAATGTTTTGGTACTGACATGTTAGCAGTCAGCTTTTTAAGTTTGGTTTCTGTGCTGTTAGAGCACATGTTACTCTTGTCAGCTAAAACTATTCTCCTGTTTGCTTCCTTTTGCCACTTGTTGAGAGAGTTGTCACTTTTCCTAAGAGGAGCAGTATCTGGGCCTTGTATCTAGATTGTAGCTTCATTTATGAAATGCTTTTTCTAATGTCTATCAAGCTGTGCAAGTTCTAGCTGTCTCTTGCTTGCTGCAGCTACATTTTGCACCAGAAAAAAGAATTCCTGAAACTGCAAAAGTGCCAGATCAGCTCTTGAATGTGAGTAATAATGAATGCAGCAGCATCTTTCCTCATCTCATTACTTTCAGAATCCAGCCAAATACATGTGGGATTTTGGAGTGGGGAGGGAACAAAAGGTGTAGGGGAATAAGATGATGGTACAAAATAGAAATAGTTTGTAATTCCCTCGGGGGCTCTGCCTAGTCCCTGCCCACCCTGGTAAATTCCTTTTATCAATACAACGCCTAGGGTAATTGGGCACATTCATGTGGTTCTCTGCTTTCCAGCTTCAGGAGATAACTTGCAGTTACTTGTATGCTGCCCACCTCACATAAAAGGACCTGCCCCTCAGTTTAGGAAACACTGGACAGACTTCACCACCACAAATCCTGAACCACAGGAATTCTGTGCAAGACAGGCTTAAAATTGACAATGCAATCCCAGACACCTTAGTAAAACATTAGGGTCTAGTTAGATAAAGGATGGGATTTTCTTATGCTGAATATGGTTATATACAGTATATCCAGTGGGTCAGAGCTACTGTCTTGCCTTCTACAACCAATTTCACAGTAGTGCATTAATAAAGTCAATTTCCTTCCTGGTATTTTCAGAATATTAATTAGAGTATTCTTGCTTTTCTGCCAGAGGGGTGATGGCAGCAGAGACGATACGTCATGCTAAGCCACTTTCTTTTGAGGTATTTGTGTTATAACTCAGCTGAGCAGCAAAACATGGAGGTTTGTACTTAATTTCTCAGGAAATTGTTGAAATGAGTAATGTCAACAAACAGAGTTTTCTTTTCCTCTTAAGCCTAGCTGCAGAGTTCTGGGTGTGATGGCAGGCTACTAGTTATACCAGGAGATAAATTATTTTATGACTCTGTAAAACAAATAGAGCACTTGGTACTACTCTGCATCTGAATTTCTTTTATGCAGTACAAAGCAGTGTAGGAAGACCAAAGTAAGTTTTTGTTTATGAGGATAATTCTTTTTTGGTTTGGGGTGGGGTTTTTTGAACATTTTTTATTTAGGCACAGACACACACCCCAAAACAAGCCAGTAGAAATGTTGGTTTGGTATCCAGAATTGAAATGAGCATACAAAATACACAAATGTCTTAGATGTTAATATAGGTTTCAGGGTAATAATAATGACTCAAATTTATGTCTCAGAAATGTTCTAGTGCCACCTAAAATTATCTTCCATCTCAAACCAAGAGGGTAAATTGGGCAACAGATCATCCTATATAGGAAAATGATAAACTGAAATTTATTCCCAACATCAGTGTAAGACTACAAACTTGAGATCCCAATCTTACAATTGAAATCCCATATCTTTGTAACAAGAACTAACTGCCCTCTCCTGTGTCAGTGTAGCTAGATGACATGGCTGCTGAAAACTCCAGTAATTGCAGCCTGGCCAGCTTTCAGATGAATAAAATGCCAGTGTGGGAAGGGTGAAATGTTAGTACCAGCTTTGGATTACTGCCATGATATTTTCTACTACGCTGCGAAGACTCCCAGCTTGCTAGAGGAATGCCTTTGGCATCTTCTGCCAGAACCCTTACTTGATAAAGACACACTAGGCTCTCTGATAATAAAGTGTAGCCTCAAACTCTGTGGTCAAGTATTTTAAAACTGACATTTCTGTATATGCAAGCTTGTTTAAGGGAAGTTTGTCTGTAGTGTAGGATCTGTCAGTTGACATCACTAAGAATTCCAGAGCTGAGATTCTGTAAATGCCATTAGAAGTGGCTCATAAGCTCTTTTATTGCAAATGATACTTTCAGTTGTCCAGTCTCTTGGCTTAGTTAAATCCTCATGCCTGCTGCTGTGGTCATCACAACTGTAAAGTCCTCTTACTTCTGGAAACAAAAGGACAGTTTGTAAACTTTGGGGGGAGAAAGGTTGGGGGTTTTAGGCCTTGGCTGCAAATTGTGTGTGGCTGCTGAGCAGATGCTGGGTAAGTCAGCTTTGTTGTAAATCTGCTGGAAACAATAAAAGGGGGCTCAGTACAGTCCTGTGAGAGAGGGAAGAAATGCTTGTTCCTATGCTCTAAATGTGTTACTGCCAGGGAGCAGTAAAAGTTTGGTCTCAGCGGTGACAGCTGTAACAAAGCTGTACATTGTCACATTCCTCACATAGCTCAGTCTTCCAAAGAGATTTTCTGCATGTATTAAGAGATACTGTAGTCTCTGTATTACAGGATGCATGAATCCACCCAGTTAAGTTTAGATTGAAAAATACTTAGTTTCTACTTAGGGAGCAAATTATGCCAGTGTGAACTGAGAGGGAACAGAATGCTTTGGGGCTGTTTTGTGAAATAGCAGAATGAAGGTTTTGCTGCTCACTCATCCCATCTGAAAAATCCAGACTGCCATAAAAAACTGCTTTTGCTCTGTTAGCATATTTTCCATTGGTTTCAACACATAGGTGGCTTAAATTCCATTTATACAGCTAATTTGATTGGAATAAATGGTCTGAACAAGATCTTGCTACCTGACCTAAAAGGTTTCAGTAGTGGAACTTCATTCATCACTTAATTCATCATTAGTGTTAAATTATTCAGTTTAAATACAGGACATTGAGAATGAAACTTTTCATAATCAGGTCTTCAGTAGCATTTTATGCACACACTATTAGCATTAGTTTTAGACATACTTATGCAAAATGTGTTTTTATTCTGAGGCTTCAAAGTATATATATTTGTTAATATGTAGCCATGCCAAAATATATTAAATAAGTGTTAGTGCCCAGTAAATACTGAGTCAAGTGGAAACTGTTCCTTTCATGATGCTTTGATCCTTTTAAGCTTTGTGCATGAGAAATGTTTTGATGTTTTTATCAGGAGGAGGAACAGGAGGAACTTCTTAAGGAGTGCCTCAGCATCACTGAGACATTTGTGTACAGTAAGTAATACTGCAGCTAAAGGAAGTTGAAATGACTCCATGCTTTGCTATTCCATTTTGTCCCTTCCGTCAATTTTTATCCAATCTGTGACACTTTCAGTAGTGCTTAGCAGGAGACAAAGCAATGGCTTTTGCTAGGCTCACTCTTTGGTTACTTAACTGATTTCAAACTACTCTGCTGTAAAACTTCTGTTCCTACAGATGCATTTCTAATGTTCTTGTTACTCTTCTGTTCTGCTCCATTCCAGCTGTCCTTTGCCTTGCCCTTCATTTCTATCCTGTCTTTCTAAGGAGCTGGAGTGAGGGCTGGACATGCTGTATGGTCAGTTGAGAGATGCTGCTCTTGAAGACACAAAATGGTTCTTACCTCTTGCACCTTGAAAATACTTGTAGGAATATAGATCCCATAGATCAAAGCAGTGTTGATCAGAGTATAGAGTATATCAGAGTAGTATAAGTCGGAGCAGAGAGCCCATAGATCACAGCAGTATTGAATAAGAATGCTACTGTCTCATTATCTCCAAAGTGGGAAGAACCTGAAATATCCTGTCACTTAAAACAGTGATGCATGGACATGCAGAGGCATTAAGTTCTCTTCCATGGTCGAGGCTGAGAAGACAGTTACACCTCTATGTACATGGTGCTCCATTCTCCTACAAGCAACAAAACAATACATGTATGTGCTGTTCTGTATCAAGAGTGCACGGTCACCTCTGCTGGAGCTGTGGAATGTGGTTCAAACCCAGCAGGTTTGCTAAATAACAAAATATATTAATTTCCAAAAATAATAATATAAATGGTTCCTGTGGAGAAGAAAGCCTTAAGTGTGCCAGCTTAACCAATTAGAGACTGTTGCTTCAAAGTGGGACAGTATATGCTATGGTTTCTGTACTTAAAATAAGACTGGAGGAGACCCCCTAGATCATCACATCCCACTCAGTCCCCTCACAGGCACTACACAGCATGTTTATCAAGCCTTATATTTAGATTCTTTTCCTCCTTTGCTACTGGAAGCCTGTTGCAGGTCCTCACCCTGCTGATAGCTAGAAATCCAAATTAAAAAATTACTCTTAGCAAGTTTATACCCACTTTTTTTTTTGCATCAGTGCTGCCTGTTGGCTGAAGTCCAGGAAGCACTCTGCTGTCAAGAGGTCTGCGCAGAGAAATCTTGGATTAATAGGTCGGAGTGCTCCAGGAGTCTTGCAGTATGGAGAGATGGTAGGAATTGCAGATTTTCTATATATCTCTAAAAATAGCTGGTTTTCAGAGGCAGGTCCTAACGTTGCACATCTTTTTGCTGATTTTAGTGGGGATTCTGTTTCTAGGTGGTCTGCAATAGTTAGATTTGTATTTTGACAGTAACTATTTGGTCAGTAAAGGGGGTGCTTTGGTTTGGTTTCGGTTTGGTGTGCGTGTGCACAGAATCTGTACTGCAAAGGACAAGAACAGCTGAGGAAGGAGGAACATAAATTCTTATTTTGGTTGCCTAATAAAGTGATCTTTAACAGCATGGACACTGACACTTGAAAGAAATAAACATTTAACTTTCTTTTTCTAAACTGCTGTTCTTTATAATAGCAGCTCACTTCTTGCCTCACTCTCATAAAAGTTGTTAGTCATTGACAGGAAGTGCTACTTATTTGTCTGTCTTGATTGATGGGTCAACTGCAAACACTGTTTGTCCAATGAGAATCAGAGGAGAATGGGTTGATCCTTCTTGTCAAAGGTGCTTCACTTTTTAAAAGATGCTCAAGCCTTCCACATATGACAGCATTTGCTTTTGGCAGATACAAATGTGAGATTGGTATCAGCATCCTGGAACTTCATACTTTATTCTTTGCCTCTTTAAAGAATAGGCAGTTAGTAAATCACTAGAATTAAACAAGGCAGTAGGAAAAATAATGGGAAAGAAAACAAGTTGATTGCTCCATGGATTTGTAGTACTGGAATGGGTTTTGGTTTTCCCTAATGGTATGAAATTGCTACACCCACAAAAGCACTGTAATTTAATGTGTTCTCCTGTGAGTAATCACATCTTTCTTCATCAAGTGGAGTCCAGAAAGCTGTTACTTTAAAAAAATGGATGAAAATTACCATGTGAGAGTGGATCTAATTATTTTTATTTCAGTAAAGCATCACAGCCTTGCTGTGGAGAGTGTTACATACACAAACATACAGAAAACACCTGAAATGCTCACCCTGCTTTCTTAACTGATGGCTTTTTGACAACCTTCCGTAACTAGCTGAGTGCTTCAGTAACTACCTAAAAACATGAGGCAAAACTCTAATGCCCTTTTTAATTAATACAAGGTGAGGCATTATTTATTTACAAGGATGAAATGCAGAGAAATAAGTAGCATAATAAGAGCTTGACAGTTGTGGGTTTATGGTGGAGATGGAATAACCTTTTCATGTGTTTGTAGTCTTGAGTCTGAATTGCCAGAGACAAAAGGAGAAGCTTGTGTAGATTAATTTGTAGATTTAATAAGGCAACTGTAGGGAATAATCTGTTGAATTCCTGAACTCAGAAGCATCCGAGATGAATGCACTCTTCTTCCTCTCTTGTAGAAGGGAAAAAAGGTCTTTCTCAGTGAGAAAATCTTACAGTTCCTCTGGTGGGACATAAAAACCAACCACGTGCACTTGTATTTGTGGTTGCCATGGTTGTGATCTTTTCAGAGAAGTTCTTGAGAAGAAATTACTCATTTTGTCAATGATGAGCTTGTTTCTGAACTGCTGGGTGTCTGCTGAAGTTCCTTAAATGTTCTCAGGTCCTCTCCACTGAAAGTGTGGCTGCAGGGTGCAGTACTAACAAAATTCTCCAGTGAAGGATGATAGCCTAAAAACGTCACTGCAAGAACTGAGGTGAAAGCCAAGAAGGCTGAGCAGATGGTGGCAAAAGGAAATGCTATAGCAAAGCTGAACAGCATTTGGAGAATCCCTGCCTAACTTAGGAAACTGAATACTTAAACCAATCTACATGGTGGCACCTCTTGGCAACACCAAGCAAACAGGTCCTTTGGGAATGGAAATCAATCCCTAGGGAATTATTTGGACTGTCATGTCCTAATTCAAACCATTGGACATACTCAGTGAGTGTGCTGATGTAGTCAGGGTAAAAGATGGGGTTACTCTCATTTGAAGGCAGCGTGAAAGTTAGTAATGCTAAAGCTGCTCAAAAAGAAGTTGCTTGCCTTTTCCTTACATGTAAGTTCTATCACTGTTTTTCCATTTATGTTTGTTCTTTTTATTGCCTTAATAAACCAGTCTTGCTCTGTACAGTCTGAGTGCTTGCACATTGAGACATTCTGCTGAAGGATGAGGATCCATGCACTTAGAGTAATTTATCAAGGCAACCTGGAATACTGCTAGTGCCAAGTCTCCTGCTGAGAGCCTGCACAGAGCATCACAAGTACTGACTGCTTCCTAAATTACTTGCTGAACTAGCTGTTAAATTCTTTAGGAGGAAACCTATTGTTTAATTTGTAGAAGTCAGTCATAGAAACTATTTCCTACCTGGATGAAATCAGTGTCCCTCAGTATCCCAAGCAGCGCACAAGTTTTCTATTAAAAAGTTTTTACTGAGAATCAAATTCTGAGATGTGGGGTTTCAGGTTTTTTTTTTTTCCCTTTGAAATCTATTTAAAATCATTAGCTCTGAGTCTCCCATTAAGCATTTTTGTCCAAATAAGAAGTCCTCAAAAGCTCTGGTAGTCATAGCCAAATGGGACTATGAATTGCATTTCCATCTTACAAAAGACACTTGGAAAGATAACTGTGTGGGAAGTGATACACTGCAGGGAACAGTCATGCCCTGGCAGTGAGGATGGACCAGATGACCTAATTTCTCTTTTCCATTAGAGCTGTCTCTGATTCCCCAGCTCATTGTGGAAGCACATGACTGACAATAAGGATGAAAAAATATGGAAAACATTCTATCTCCCAGTGTAAAAAAGAAAGCCTGCAATTCTTTATTCCATTGCCTTGCAAGCTCTGATGAATGGAACACCATATAGTCCTGTATCTTTATGCTCATCTTTTAGATGAAACCTTCAGAACTGACTTGCCATCTGCTCTGCCTGGAATTCAGAACTGCTATTTCAGCTGCATGAGGCATCTGCTTCATGCAGCTGATGGGTGAATATAAACAAGATTTGAGAAGAACAGCTTAAAGAAGTTGCCCCTGTGCCCCATTTTAGTAATATCCCACACAACTCATCAACAACAAGATTTTGGAAGTGCAGCACTGTTGTAACTACTTCTACATTATCATGCTTTGTGTACAGATGACATGGGCTTGCAGTGCCAACTCATACCAAGGTGTGAAGTCAGTGCCTGTGTATTTGGTTCAACTGATGTTAAGATGGCTTTTTCCTGCTGCCCATAAATCATAAATTGGCCTGGCTGTCATGATCCAAAGGGTGGGTTTTTTTGTTTTGTTTTGTTGATTTAGTTGTTGTTTTTCTTCAGGTAAGAGCTTCCCTGACCATTTGCCAAATCTTCATTTCCGCTCACTTTCTTCAGTCAGCTTCTTGCTAACTGGCAGCTCTCTCTCAGCCAGGGAGCCTGTGATTTTGCCATGTCAGATCTCATCTGGGATATTAAGAATTTCGGAATTGATATGTCGATAATGCTGACAGGTCCATTATTATTGGACTTGTCTTTGAAGTATATGTTATTAACATATCCTCATGCTGCAGAGTTTGTCCATGAAATTTTATTCCCTCTTCATGTATCCCATCTGTATTATTCTCCATTAACATTATTCATGTCATACCTACAAACAAAATCACCTAGCAAAAGCCAAAGAATCCTGAGTGTGGCACTCAGATGAGAATGGATTATATGAATGCATTTAGAAAGATTTGCATCTAGGTGAAGAGAGGTGAGAGTGTGCAAAATAAAGAACTTTAGAAAGCAGAATACACTGACCAATAAAACATCATTGTTGTTATTTTGATGGAAAACTATACAAAACACCCTGTCAGCTGAAAGTGATGTTTATCTCTCAGATTCCTTGAAATCCGATTTGCAAATACCAGGTGGATGCTGATCAGGCCAACTGAGACCCAGGAGGAATTTGCCTCAGATCCCTTTTGGGAGAATAAGAGAGAGTGGCGTAGAGTTCTTGCTAGAACTTTCTATACTCTCCTGACCTCCTCTTGTGGCCCTTCTTTTGTTTGTTTGTTTGTTTGGGGGGGGTTGTTTGGTTTTTTTAATAGTTGTGGCTTTCAGTGGTAGGCATTTTGTGTTTCAGGATGTTGAAAATCTGTTTTACAGCCTGGATTTATGGACTAAATGGTTTTTTGAGCTCTCTGAAGTAGATGTCTATTACATGCTTACTTGTATGTAAAAGGTTGGACCACTCCTGTGTTCCTTTGGCACTGGTGATCACCTCTTTCCTCCTTATGTGGACCAAAGGAAGAGCTCTCTCCACTGTGCCACGTCTGGAGCCAGAGATGAAGACAAGATACAGGGACGTCAATTGATTTCCATGCCCTGCATTCTACTTCCTAAGGTATTTTCTTGTGCAGAGTGATCCCAATTTCTAAAACAGACAATGAGAAAACAATCTTCAAGCTCTAAAGGAGTAAAAATAAATACATGTGGATTATTAACAATATTATTAAGAAAAATACTCTGATAATGAAGAAAGTTTACCATTTAGAAGTGAGGAATGTCTGACTACTAAGGGACCTTTGTGGAAAAAATGACCAAAAATTCAAAATCCTATATTTAAAAGGCTATTTCCTGACTGTTGCTACTTTTTTTTTCCCCTTGACTTGTAAAGTTTTTCCATGTTTTTCTTTTCCAAATGGAATAGACAGATTGTTGCTGTTCAGGGGAACTGCTTCAGAGACCTAGGTCATTGAGATAGAAGTAACTAGTAGATGTAGTTTGATTTACTTTTCTTTAATTCCTTGTCACTCAGCTTTCATATTCACTTGCATCCACTCAGTCCCAAAACTATTTGCTATCAGTCATTTGTTTCCTTGCTTTCGTATTTCAAAGATCCTTGGCTTAATGCTACATGTTGCTTTCAAAAAATGTTGCAGGGTGAAATGTATCAGTGTGAGCCTTACAAATTACAGCAACCCAAAGGCTTTTGCTGATTTACACTTGGTGCAAGTGGTGTCTGAGGGCTGCTTCTTTAGGAGTAATACTCTCCAGCACTGCAAGCTCCCAAGACTCAAAATAAACTGCACATAAATGATAGTTGTATCTGAAAGACAAAAATTATTATATTCACAAGGGAAAGAACCTTGGTATCCTTAGCAGAAACATCAATCCAAATGACATCTTAGAAGAACACAGGCATGATAAGCAAATGTGTCTTACTACAGTTTTCATGTATTCTATATGATTCAAATTTCTTCTACCTTCACACTTGTGTTTAGGGGTGAAAAGCAATTTTAGATTTCAAAAGAAAAACTTTTATTTCAATCTTCCCTTGCTTTATTGTGTGAGGGATTATTGCTGTAGTGTTACAGAATGAAATATCCTGGTACTGTTGCCTGTAATCAAGGAAATGGGAGAGTATGGAATGAATGGAACAAACAAGATGATCTGATAGTTATCCACAGAAAATCAGTTCACTAAAAAAGGTTTAACTGATCAAAATAAAACAATCTAGGGCAAGACATTTCTATTAATGTCCATTGGGAAGCCAAGAGTATTTGGGAATATTTGCACTTTAACATTATAAACTAAAAGATGCACCACATTCAAGGGAAGTAAAAGGGGAGGAAAACAGCAAGTAGTATGCCAACTATTTTCAGTTGTGCTGGTGTGTGAACACAGAAATATGTATTTTATTTATAAATATTATAATATATTGTGTATATTTTGTCTGCATTTATTTATGAGATGTGACCATGTCTGCTTGTGGAAGACTGACTCATTTCATTTTGGAAATAATCAGATGGTAACAACTTTTGGTTACCAAGGACCTATCCTGAATCCATGCCAGTGATTACACATCATCAGCTTTAAGCTTGCAGTTGTCTGAGCCACTCATGCCTCTGCATAACTCAGCTTTCTGCACTCAAATGGAGACAGAAAGATGTTGTTAAATTTAAGTTTTTGTACCAAATACATCACCTAAGATGCCATAATCAAAGTAAAGACTATTTAGAAACCACATTTGACACCGTAGTTACTGGTTATGTTGTCTGGTATAACAAAAATAAAAGTATAAATCCTTAAAGATAGAGATAAACTTCTATTTTCTGTATGTTCTTATAGACTTATGTAAGAATAGGCAGTTAAATACCTACTCTTCAAGTAAATTTAACTTTTCAAATATCTTATTTGAACATTGTTTAAATTATTACAGAAAATACTAGAGGCGCACACAGTAAAAACAACAATGTAAAAAGTCAACTCATACAACATAAAAACTGCTCAGGTTTACTTACTATCATATATGAAGTACCTTTGCATAAGCAGGAGCAAGACAAGTAATATATAGAAAGAGATTTTACAGAAACCTCCTATTTAAACTATTTCCCTACATTATACAAATTGCACACATATTTATAAAATACAGCCATTGGCTTATGTTTTTACACATTACTGATTATAACTTTTTGTAGTTAAAGATCACACCTGTATTGTTCTTAACATTAGACAACATTATCAGCCACTAACAGAGCAGGTATTTTAATAAAAGCAGCCTAGTTTCACTAATGCTTGAAAGTCATAAAATCATTAAGGTTGGAAGGGACCTCTGGAAATCACCTGGTTCAACTCTTCTCTCAGAGCTGGTCCAACTTCAAAATTACAGGTTCCTCAGGGCCTTGTCTTGGAAACACACTTAATGCTAAATAGTGCTAGTACTCCACAGAGCATTCAAAACATTAACATAGTCTGTTGTTCTCACTAATCCATAAACAAACAGATATATCAGACTTACCCTGTGATAAAAGCCACTATAGTTATTTCATCTTACACAAACAGCAATTTAGCTGGTTTTCTCTCAAGATCTAAACTACTTTTGCTTTTATTTTTATTTCAGACACTTTATTGTAAAAAGCTGGTAAGTACAAATGTGTTTACATAGTGATGGTGGTTTTTATTCTTGGTGACATATCATTGTGTTCTGAAGAGTGGGGCTTGGTGAATTACACTTTAGACAGCTATTACTCAGAAACTAATAAAAGCCAATAATCTGTATTCTTAAGGGAAAAAGACCTGGATTTGTATCAGCTGTGGTAAATGAGAAAACATGTCCAACAGCAACATACTAAAATTCAACTGGTTTAATTTTGTTCTAATCACTTTAGTGCTTGTAAAAGGTCCTGGAAAGTGATGTGTTCTTTAATCTCAGTATAATTGCATTGGAAAACATAGCAACACATCGTTGCTTACACTGGCTGCAGCAATGTTCCTCATCAAAAGACCTAGAAGAACTGGCTTTTGGAGGAAAAGGATGGTTTAATCTGCAGGGGACAGTCTGCTGATCTTACTAATTCCTACTGGGACATTACTCCACAGGAAGGCCTCTGTAAGCACAGCTGGAAGATGCTGGTATGTACATCTGAACAGTTTGCAGTCTAGCCAAAGACACCCAGCCAGGATGACCATGCTTATAAGAGTCTAGAGGCCTGGTAATGCAGACACTGTTTCCCAAGAAGTTGTATTGAGAACAATAACTATGTAAAATGTGAGTGGGGGTCCATGGTATTCCATGACAAGTGTTGCTGCCTGTGTCTAATTTTTCTGTCAGCTGTCTTTGAGGAGTCTTTTAGAACCCACGAATCAGAACAAGTGTAGGCCTTCGTTTTGCACAGCTTTTTGCACCTTTCACTCCTTTTTATTACCTATGTTTGTGAAGAACATAAATAAGTGAAAAAACAACCAAACAACAAAATAAACTAGGAATGTACCTAAGATTTCAGTGCAGTTTAATTACAAATACATACAAGGATGAACCATATTCAGCACTATATAAGTGGTCAAACCAGAACAGTTTTTGTGAATCTCAAAGGAAAAAGGAAAGGTAGAGTAGAAGGAGGTATCAAGGGTACAAGTGCAAGAGTAAAAGCTCTGCTGGCACTACAGAGTTTGATTTTTATCTCTTAAACTTTTTCTTGGTCAGCTTGTCGACCTCCTCATCTTTCATGACTCTCTTCTTGGCCTGTTTCAGAGTCCTTCTTTGCCATGTTTCCATGTGGTCAGCTTTTCTCCACATGCCAGAGAAAGCAGGAACAGTTACTCTGGTTTCTGACAACAGAATAAGTTTGATTCAGCTGAAGCCAGGTATACAAGTAGCATAAGATCAGGTCTTCTTTGTGTGTCTTACAGGTGAACTGTATCCTTTGAACGGCATTCTTGATGATATTTGTCATGTGTTTCCTCAGCAACTTCAAAAGAGTATGAGTCCTTTGATTACAGTGCCGTTTACCTACTATCTTAGCTAACAGGCATTTGCTCAGAACAGACATTCACTCCAACACTCCCTTTATTAGCTTTTCCCTGAAGTACAAAATCACTTTCATTTACAAACAGCCATATTAATGTCCCTGGTTAAATAGAAAGTAGTATTCTTTTGAGATCAAAAATATTAAAGATGATAACAGACTATGAGTTTCTGTCCTAGATTTACAGTAAATTCTATGCCTGTGTTTTCTGCTTTAGGGACCTTAGAGACTTCCTGCCTACCAGTTCTTCACCATTAACAGTATGCAGTCATATATGAGAAACAGGATCTCTAAGTATCAGTCTCACTTTTCATAAAGAATATTGTCTCTTATCTCTAAGATAATCACTTAAAATTGGGTCTAGCACTGTGCTTATTTTCAGGTTATTTCTCAGTTCTTTTAAATCGGTTCTTTAGGTCAGCAAGTGTATAACAACTATGAATACTTGACACTTCCACTGCATACTTAATGAATATCAATATTCACACTCTACCGCTGGAAAACTAATTCACACACAGGAAGGTAAAGATATATAGCCAAAGGTCTCTCCAATTCTGTAGAGGTACCTTGAGTTACTTAAAGTTGAAGAAGTATTTTGGCCAGTGGTTTCATAATTGCACCATAAGCCACTGGTATGTGCTTTGCTGAACCATATGAAAACATATTTTCAAATAGAATTTTAATAATAAGGTGCAATAAATTTTGGAGTTGCCTAGACTCCAGTGTTTCAAAGTGTTTGGAGATTACTGACCTAGTTTGACAGTCGTGGTTACAGAATCAACCAAGGGCTCCCAGGTGCTTTATGACAGCACAGCTGTGCTACCAGTGCAATCTAAGTTGGAACTCAAGGAATTAGATAGCTCAGTGGCATATTCGCTGACCCAGAGGGCAGATTTCTCATGATTTTTTCCTACTGCTACAAAGAGTATATTTCCAACAAACTCTCTCCAGGTAGGCCAGGAGAAAGACGGGAGCCTGCACAGGTGTAGCAAGTGAACATGCCTTCTAGCAGCAGTCTCCTCAGGCAGAAGTGTCCCTTCGAAGCATGCTTCTCTGTCTTCTTGAACTGTGTCCTGTATCAGATCTAGCTGGTGAGTAAATCACGAAGGAATGTAATCAGGTAGGGCTGGGGAGTGGCAATTGTATGAGTCACATTTTCAGGATATGGAACTGAAAGGCCTGCAGTGGAGATGGAAATAAGGCACCATGAAAATGCGAGATCAAAGGCATATAGATACAAAGACATATAAAAATAATGGTTGAAATCTCAGATGATGGGCAGGTGACTTTTGAATCCCATTTAGGTCTTAAGGAGTTCAAGTGTGGCTCCTTCATCAAAGCTCTATCATGAGGATGGTCCATCTGCATAAGCTGAACCTCAGCTGTTAGATGAAGTGAGCCTGCTGGTGCTTCCAAACCTGACACCAGTAGGTTGCCTGCAAGTCAAAGACACATGCAGGCTAACTTTGCAGTGGTGAACTGGTGTCCCTGATGCCGTCTGCTCACAGAAATTTCCTTTTCTCTTAGGAAATAGGTTGCATGTGTGGATTCTGGTCACATGAAGATTTTGGTATAGCATTCACAGACCCAAGGCATTTGGTGAACTTCTTTTCTTTGCAAAGAAGTGCCTTTAAAAATGAATTCTCTTGGCCTCACTCACATAGTCAAGGGAACAATTTTGTCTGAGAAATAGCTCTGAGGAGTTGGATCCAGATTTCCTGCTCAGTGGAGTCACTTATACCTATTCAAACTGTGAAGTACTTATAAGCCAGGAGCAGTAATGCTTCATATTTGCATTGCTCAGACACCAATGAGTTGGCAGGGTCAAAAATAAGTAAGGAGAATGAAACCTCTGAACAGGTCGATAGTTTATAGATTCTGAGGGATGCACCAGCTCAGCAAAGAGCTGCCTGCACTTCAGCTCTGGAGTGAACGGATTCATTCAGCCAGTAGTGCAAGTTAAGGCAAACCTGCCCTGTTCTGCTGCTGCAAAGCCACCAGGTCACTATAGGAGGTCAGAATTTCTTCTTCCTCTTGTCCTGGTCTTTTCCCTCCACCCAGGCTTTAAGATAGTACCCAGAGGAGCACTAAGAACAGATACACAGCTTCTCATTGTATAGGAAAAGAATCAGTGCAACATCCCATCACAGCAGATTTTTTTCAAGAGCGCATGAGTCTGCAAGAGGCTCCAGGCTCCTGTTCTCACCCTGGAACCCAAGGAAAATGCATGGTCTTATTTTCTTGGCTGAGGCATTTGTCTATTTTCAGGCAACTCTCAGTGATGCTACATTCACAAGTGTTGTCTACTACAACTTCAATGGGGAATAACAAGCAAAGTTTAATGCTACGTTCCATGTATTACATGGATTGCTGTCTATTTGAGATCTTGCCAAACTAGAAGGCATTAATCCATTCCAGCACAGCATCTTTCTAGCCCACTCTTTTTCTGTTTCTTTATAATGCAGATTGTACAGCATTCAATACACTATTTTTTCATAGCATGTGTAAGTCTTCATTTACACTTAAACCCCATATTGCCAACATAGCTTGTGAGAAAAAAACAAACCAGTAGTTCCACCTTGCAACTCTCAGTCATGAGAATAAACCTCACTTGTGAAGCCACTGAGTACTGATTCCAGAGTTTGCCCAAAAGAGTTTTATTTGTCTCTAATAAAGCTTCCCATACAGTTCTAAGGCTATACAGGGATTGTCTGTATGTATATGTACACATACACACAATTACATAGCAAAAGCAGTCAACATAGTTTCCCAGCAAATCTTTCTAAACACAAATGTGTGCAAATTTAATCTGTTAAAATTTATACTTTTGGGGGTGTTTTTTTGTTTGGTTTTGATTTTCTTTGGTTTTGTTTTTTCTCCAGTTCAGTAGATGTTAAGTTGTCCAGTTGCCAGGTTTTGCTTGGGTTGCTGGAGTATACTGGCAGTCAGTTCCATCTGTGTCTCATATACCAAAATAGCACAGCTGGAGACTAGCCCACATTTCATTACTTCCCAAAAGCTCTACATTAACTGTCTTAACCTTAACAATACTTCCTGGAGATATATTAGCCTGATGAAAAATATTGCCCAGAAGTACATTTTATCTTACTTTTATCTTACCTAATACTTAAGATTCTTTTTTCTTCTATTGTATTTCAAATCAGAGGAGCTTTTTCTTAGCGGAGAAAAGAGAATTGATAAAAATATCTGATGCCCTCTGAAAAAGCAGGAGATTGGTACCAGAGATGTAAACTTTTACCTGTGTCTGCGACAGCTGTTCTGCACACAACAGAAATCATCAGGATATATGTTAAATCACCAGGATGTATTTTAGAATCAGAACATAACCCCTTTTTTGTGTTTGTTTTTTTTGTTTGTGTGTTTGTTTGTTACTCTAGCCATAAGTGTTACCAAACAATTGCACTGGTGAAAAGAAAATCTGGTACCAAACAAGCAAAGCTAAAAATTTGATTCTTTGAACTTAAAAGGAAGAATGCTGCTCTGTGACATTTATACATATTTATAAATGTAACCCCACTGCTGACAGAAAATTAAAAATTATGAATAAGCTATCACAATCTTCAAACAGAATAGAATGGGTCCCTCCATTAGATATTGCAAGGTCTATTCAGGATAAATTTTGTGAAGAGTGTACAGTGGACCAGGGTCCACAGGACTTGTTCACATCAGCATTGATGCTAAGAAAACTGTCTAAATTGCTAAAGTGATTTAGGATGAGATTTCAAACCCCATCCTGCTTCCATTTAAGCAGTGTCAAAGCTCTGGTTCTCTGAACAAGTCTGAGATGCCTGTGGAAGTATAAACCATCTTGCCAGAGTGCACCAAGAGATGTCTGTAAAGGTGAGAAAGGCAGGTGTGAAACTACACAGCAAATCATAAAGATGAGTGGTTTATATTGACTCCTGTCATGGAACACTTGAAAACTCCTGAATGCCTTTGTCATTGACATCTGATGGATCTTAAATATATTTATCCAGTTCTATGACAGTAGCAAGCTTTAAATATAGAAAGGTGTTTTCCCTTAAGATCCTTATTAAGGCAAAACTCCACCAGTCAGATGGCAGAAGTATCTTCGTTATTTATCTGTGTAATTTTATGTTAACATGTGCCACCTTTCCTAAGAACTCGAAAGGAACAGATGGAAGACTGGTAGCACCATCTCCTGGCAGATACAAGAAATAGGGACCACTTTTGTCAGAAAGCAGGGCCAAGCAATTTCTTTGTGGATTTCAAAAAGACTGTAGCAGGAAGTAACTTCACAAGAGTATATTCCCTTCCTAGGAAGATTAACTTCGATATGCTTCAGGGAAGAAAAGCATTATGTGTTATTATAATTATGGAGAACACATACTCACAATTATGAAGAACAAATTCAAGTTACTTCTGCCATTAAAAAAGTTCTTTCATGTTGGCCTCTCTGCTTTCCTTTGTATTGTAGTAATAGCAATGTTGAAACTAGCACAGCGGGTAAGTTAGTGCAGTCGCAGTGTATTCACATAGTCCTGGAAGACCACAGAAGACAACAGAAGTTCCCTGTCTTCAGAAAACAATGGAATATGTAGATTTCAAGAGTTGTAGCCAAGTTTCTGTCTTGCTAAGTAGGTGGGGAAATAGTGGGAAAAGACTATTAATACCTTAAACTGCTGGATCATTAATGTGGAATTATACATATTTAGAAAGTGTCAACGGGCCAAAGAGCACTAGGGAAAGGTAGGACCTCTGGAGTAAGAAAGGCTGTATGGGAAAAAATCTATGGAGGTAAAAGAGAGGAGATTAAGTCAGATGACTTGGTGAAAAACAGCCATAGAGGAGAACAGAGAACAAAAGGAAAGAGGTGAGGAAGAGAGGAATTCTATACACTTCTACAGTTTTTCCTTGAAGTACAGAACTGATATACCACAGGAATCCAGAACAGTCTCAGTCAGCAAGAGGGGGAAGGCCTAATCTCAGTGATCAAAACCTAAGTGTACCAGGTCTTGAGTCATAGAATGGTTTGAGTTGGAAGGCACCTTTAAAGGTCATCTAGTCCACTCCCCCTGCAGTAAGCAGGGACATCTTCAACTAAATCAGATTGCCGAGAGCCCCCTCCAACTTGACATGAAATGGTTCCAGGGATGGGGCATCTACCACCTCTCTGGGCAACCTGTTCCAGTCTTTCACCACCCTCCCTGTAAAAAATTTCTTTCTTAAACCTAGTCTAACTATCCTTTCTTTTAGTTTAAAACCATTACCCCTTGTCCTATTACAACAGACCTTGCTAAAATGACTGTCCCCATCTTTCTGATAGGCCTCTTTTAAGTACTGAAAGGCTGCAAGTACATCTCCCTGGAGTTTTCTCTAGGCTGAACAACCCCAAGTCTCTCAGCCTTTCCTCATAAGAAGAGGTGTTCTGTTCCTCTGATCATTTTTGTGGTCCTCCTCTGGACTCGCTTCAACAGGTCCATGTCTTTCTTGTGCTGAGGACTCCAGAGCTGAACCCTTCTTGTCTGTTAAATCTTGCAGATGTGTTCTTGCTATTAGGTGCCATGTTTCATGGTATTAAACAAGAACAAAGCTCTTCTCGTGTTACACAAGCACAGATAATAGTTTGCTGTTGTTTGGTTTTCATTTTTTTCCCACCATGTTTTGGAGGTTATTTTACTTTTGAGAAACTCCCAAGTGCTTTTAAGGATTTTTTTGCAGATGGTCATGAAAGTGGAAGAGCCTTATGAACTCATTCATTCCATCCTCCTCCCAAAGGAAGAACACTCCTTATAAGACACTGCATTTCCCAGGACTTCGCCCAACTTAAATTTAAAAGCCACAATAGGAGTTCCAATAATTCCCATGGGAAAATATGCAGCTTTATGCAGCCTATCATCTTCTGCATGGGTGGGGTGGAGCTCTGCTTATCTCTTTAGCTCAGAACCAAGATCAGGCCTTTTTCCTTGAGGCATCATTTAGTATTCAAATATTCACAAAACAAAGGTAATGTTCCATCTTCCCTCAGGGCCTGCCACAAAGTCTACCCTCCTTCCTAAGTGAATTATTAAACGGTGTATTTTAGGAATCACTCTGGTTACTGAGAGGTTAGAGTAACCTCTTTTATCAAATACTTGTTTTTAAAGGAACTCTTCTTCTGAACAAGGTTAAGTGTCTCATTAGCTGTCTCTGCACTTCTCTAGCTTTTATTAACACAGGAGAACACATTTTACTGGCTATATATATGATCAATTATTTTGTTTCTATTTTTGTATTCAATGTGCTGCACTTATGCTGTTTCTCACCAAAACACACTACATGCTGTTTCCCATAAATTTCTAGTCATATCCTATATATCTATCATATCATATAATAGAATCATAGAATGGCCTGGGTTGGATATCCTTTTTAGGGCCTAATATCAGTATTACAATGGCTCAAACTCCTTAATGGGGAAAAGGAATCATGCATTCCTATCAATATTGAGTATTAACACACTCCCAATGTGCTATTGTACTGTACAAAAAATTATATGTTTGTATAAACAAATAAATAAAAATCACACCCAGACATGCCATCAAACTAACCTACTGATACAAAAGAAATCATTGTTATGAATGTGGAATAAAAAGTATTGCTAAATCAATTACACTTTTCCTAATTATTATTTACTGGTTTGCTACTACAATATCTAAACACCTTAATCTTAACAACTCAATTGTAATGGGCTCCACCAAAACAAAAATCACAGTCTACAAACCTAAAAATATTTACAAGCAATCACCTTGTATTGTTAAGGTGTCCTTGTGAGATAAGAAGTAAATGGAAGAAGCAAACATATTCAATGGGAAGATTCAAGTGATACCAGAAAAAGAAACTGTTTACCTGGGTTTATTTTATTTTACAATTTACAATATACTGGCAGGTAAGAAAGTCCACCCATAGACTAAAAAAAGGAGATCTGTACTGGTACCTCTGCAGTTGAATATATGAACTGAAAACAGGAATAAATAGTTAACAGATAAAGCAAAACTATATTCAAAAAATTTCCATCTAAAGTTGATTTTAAGAGTTGCAGACAGATCCTGCAATTTAAAAGACATCTGATAAAATAGCAAATGAAAATTGATGTTTATAAATGCCAAGTGTAACCTTCATCAAATACTCACAGTGATGAGCACTTGTTTAGTTGTTGCAACTTTGGAAAGAGTTCTTGGAAAACTGGTGGAGCATCAACTACCTGAAATCTCAACTTTGTACTCAGTGGACGTCAAAAAATAGGAAAGTCACTAGAATTAAGACATAAGCAGAGAAAAAGGATATATTATATACTTCAGAATGGGTATACTATATCTAAAAACAATACAGAAAGAGATAACTAGAATAAGCACAAGTATGAAATAATTCCACACAAGGGAACACTAACTAAAACAATACTTTTCATTTGGGGAAAAAAAAAGCCTCAGAGGGTTATGATAGATCTCATGACTGACATCAAAGGAGAATTAGAAAAGGTATAAAACTCAGCAATAAGTCCTTTTCAAGAGGACTTGAGAGGATCCAACTCTGACAATTCTATGATTCTATGATTTCAACACTCCTAGTGTACCAAATGCCATAAGCTTGCTAGGTTCTGAAAACCACTAGCTAAACTAGGCATAAAAGCAGCACTTGGAGATGAAAAGGCCATAGTAGAAAACCTAAGAGAACTTCCTGTGTCTGTGTTCCTCTGATTAATGAATTAAGAATAGAGAAAATGAACAGTAACAGATAACTGTTCAGCCAAGAAACTCTAAGATGCAACAACTAAAATTCTAACTGTAGTGTAAATTCTTCCTTAAAACTTTTTTGGCATCTAAGGAGTGGATTATATCACATGTAATTATTTTTAAAAAGATATTCCCAGTGAAAAGCTGGAGAGCTACTGACCACTAAAACTGACACCTCTTCTGCACAGATTAGTAGGAACTAGAATTAGTGCATACATGGCCAGATATGATTTAGTAAGGAAAAGTCATTGTGGGTTTTGTCAACATTATTTTTGCAGAGATGTCTTGCTTTGGAACTTGGTATGAAATATTCTAAAACTGTCAGCAAGCACTTGGAAAATAGGGATTGGAGAGTTTGATGAGATTTCTGAAAGACTTTCAACACTTTTCTGCCGAAGGCTTTTAAGAAGACTAAGCAACTATGGGATGAGAGAAGAAATCCTGCATGAATTAACATGTGGTTAAAAACTAAGAGTAAATGTTAAGTTTCCACAGTGAAAGGAAGTCACTAGTGCAGTTTCACATCTCTGTGCTTATCCATAAATAATTTGAATAAGGAGGTGAGGAGTGATGAGACAAAGCTTGCTGATTACATTCATAGAAGGAAAGAAAAGGTGTGGCTGAGAAGACTTGCAAAGAGACTTTTCAATACTCAGAGCTCAATCACCCACACTCATGCTCTATGTTATAGGAGACATCTCAATGGTTCTGGCACAGGACCTAAAGGAGACCCACGCTTTTGTGAAAGCTCAGTAACACACCCTGCATCATCTGAAATAGGACTAGACAGCTACCTATAGGCAACTGAACTGAGCCTTCAGTGACTGGCAATAAAATAATAGATGCTAGTAAATACAGATAGAGGCAAAATAACTCACAAAATGTAGTAACTGGAGGAAAAACAGTTCTACACTACATGTAAAATAAAGGTGTCTGAACTGACCATTACACTTCAGGAGTAAGATCTTGGAGATTTAATGTTATTTGTAGGACAATGGCAACTCAGTGGACATCAACAGCACATTGAATGTTAGAAATATTTAGGAACACTATTGAGAGCAAGACAGGGGATGTTATTATGTCACTTTATAGATACACTGTATGCCTGTGTTGAACACTGTCTGCAGTTCTAGCCACACCCCCACACCCCCCCCAACAGGAATATAGAATTTATGAAGTTCATAGAATAGCAACAAAGACCTTCCATCAAAAGAACTAAATTTCACTTGAACTTTTCAGTCTGCAAGTGAAGCCTTGTCAGACTGAAGGGATCTTGTGAAGGCTGTAAAGTGATGATTTACATAGAGAAATAAAAACTGTTTACTGTCCTTTCCAAAGCAAGAAGCAGGGGTCATCAAATTGTGTCCTGAAATGTCAGTCTGAAAGCAAAGAAAGTGATTCTTCATAAAATTACACTGTGGAACTCCCTGCTGCAGGGAGTTAAGTTTACAAGCAGTAGAGGGTCAACTGCACAAATACCTGGAGGAGATATATTGAGAGCTCCTAAGAAATAAGATATGACCTCTGATTTAGGGAGTCAGTAGATGCAAATTGTTGGAAATTCAAAGAAACCTACTGAAAAGCTTCACCAGCGGTTCAACTTCTTGTAATCTTCTCACTTTTGGAGACAAGAGAGACATGCACTCTTGATTTAAGCACTATACCCGTCCTTATATTCCTATGAAAAAATAAATAGGGAATAATTTTATTCATGTTATAGCTATCCAAGTATTTCAGGTTAACTAATGAGCAGTGTGCCAAAAAGCAGGGTGGGTGATGGTGACGGTTTTTCTCCATTTTTGCTGAGTACATCACTTACAATCATTTTTGCTAGAGGCATCTGTACATGTATCAAGCCAATTCTAGAAACCATTGACTGGCACACTGCAATGCATTGTAACTCAGGTATGTTTTCATTGCAATAAGGTGTGCTGTACAGGAACAGCTGACTCATGAACCCATCACTTATTAATGGTACCAAGTGCCACAATCGTTGGTCATGCTAAGAAAACCACACAAAAACTATTCAAGTCATCTCGTAAGGTCACTCGTATAGACTGAGGAAAACTATCTTCTGCGAGATGCAAACACAACTGTCTAAGAAACACTGGTGCGCGTGCGAGATGTGAGAGCGCTGAGTCCCCTCGGCCGGGGCAGGCCTGGCCCCCGAGCTCACCCCGAAGAGGGGCTGCAGAAACACGGATTCCCTTCCCTTTCCAGATGGCAGACGGGAGGCCTGTTCCGCTTCCCAGGACACTGGTAAGGGCGTCACGGTGAAGACGCCCCAAAAGAGCTGGTGTCCTTCACACCACGAACGCTGCACCCAGCACCCCACGCCCCCACAGCGCAGTCGCGGTGGCACCTCCTACACTGCCCCGTCCGAGCTTCCCCTCAGCGCCCGCCCCCACTGCCGAAGATGGCGGTCCCGTCTGCATCCACAATGCTGCGCGGCAGCTGCCGCGCTTCCGGGTGCGAGCCCAGGAGGGTGGCAGGCCCGGTGCGGCGTGAGGGGCTCCAGGGCGGGTGGGCAGACGGCGAAGCTTCCCTGGCCGGATGTAAACGAACGAACGAGCGGGAGGGCGGACGGACGGACGAAGGAGGAGGGAGCCGTGTTCGGACCATGAGGCTCCGACTGTGGCTGATCCCTGCCCTGGTGTTGCTGTGGGGGCCGGGCGGGCTGGAGGCGCTGGGGCGCCCGCCGCGCCGGCAACGCTACGGTAAGGGGCAGGGCGGGACCGCGGCAGCCGTGGGAGGGGATGTAAGGGAGAGATGACTGCTGCGGGGCGGGGGGAAAGGGGCACTCTTGTCTTTGCCGAGGGCATCGGTGAAGTGTACGAGGCGGGGAGAGACCACTGCCGAGGGACGGGGGTGGTAGAAAACGAGGAGACAGAAGGAGAGACCACTGTCAAGGGTTGGGTGGGAGAGGAGGTCCCAGCTATCGAAAGGTAGCAGTGGGGTGAGGGAAAGACCACTGATGGATGTGTACAGGGAACTGACGAGGGACCGCTGCTGCAGGACGGGCAAAAAGGGGCACATTTGCATCTGCCAGAGGGTAGTGATGTGTGGGTTGGGGAGAGACCACCCCTTGGGACGGGGGTTGGGGAGAGGCCATTCCATGGGGCGGGGGGCTGGGGAGAGACCACCAGACCACCCCATAGGGAGGGGAGGCACAGCCACCTCTGCCAAGGGTGGCAGTGTCGGGGAATGGCGAGAAGGATGTGGGGCACAGGAGAGGGCTGGCGACGCTGTGGCCTGGCTGCGCGCCCACCTGAAGGCCGGCCCGTGGTGGTGGGCAAGGCCGCGGTCTGCTTCAGTGTCTTCCTCCTTGTGTGGATGTGGACTGGGGAGGGCTTGGGGCACAGGGTCCCGTGAGACGGCGGCGATCGTCATTTAGCTGAAAGAAGTCACAGATGCCCAGTGTTTGGGAGTCATTGCTCTCTGCAGGGGAGCGAGGAGACCGCTTTATCTTCACTCGAGGTTTGCTAAAGAGTTTTCCTCACAGGAGTCTGCATTATATTAAGGCAGGATAATCATATGAAGGACTTCCCTTCATACTTCTGGTTGGAGAGTCACTGTTGCAGAGGGAGCCTGAAGCTGTTGGAGCTGAATGTGGCTTCTAGAAAGCTTAACACAGAGGAAATCCATTGCTTTACCTTCCATAAACTTAGTTTTGCATCTAAACTTTTACTTCAGTACAAAGAAGTTGCAAACTTCTGTTGAATAAGCAAGAACTTATAACTGAAATGGCAGATGAGCTCTTGCTTGTGTCTTATTCAGTCAGATGTCTTCTCTCCAGTTTGTTTGGCCAGTGGTGACTGCTTCAAGTCCCCATTCTTTGCTTAAATCTGCTCAGGCATCTAGGCTGCACCTGTCCTCCTTTTCCACACTTGAGGTGGACTTAAGGTTCTATGCAGACCTCAGCAGATGGTGACTGCAGGAAGCTAGGAGGGATAGGGTTCAGCGGTGGATGCTCCACAAAGTGTAACAGAAACAGAACAAACACAGTGTGTACTTTCAGCATTAGGCAGGTCAGGTTGCATCTTGGGCTCTCAGATTTTTATGCCTTCTAAACGACCTATCTGCTACGATTTTGTGTAATCTTTACCTGATAGCTTTTGTATTCTTGGCCTCAATTACTGTGATGCTTGGACTGTGAGGTCAATTTTATGAAATGCTGCATGGAGGGTAAACTCCTTTCTTCAAAGTTTCTAAACTTTGACAGTTTCTGTCAGAGGAGAACAAGTTGCTTCTGGAAAAACTCAAGTGGAAGAAGGATGTTAACAGTATGCAGAAAATATGTATTCCTCCCACTTGGGAGGAATATAGGAACGTTGCCAGAGCATGTAGGGATGCAAAGAGGAAGGCTAAGGCCCTCTTGGAATTAAATCTGGCAAAGAACATGGAAAACAACAAGAAGGATTTCTTCAAGTACATTGGTAGGTAAAGGAAGCCTAGGGAAAATGTATACCTGCTGCTGAATGAAGGTGAGTGCCCTGGTGATGGAAGGTACAGAGAAGGCAGAGTTACTGAATGAATGCCTTCTTTGTTTCACTCTTTCCTGCTAAGACCAGGCCTCAGGAATCCCAGTCCCTGGAGGATAGAGAAGAAGTCTGGAGGGAGGGAGACTTTCCCTTGGTCAAGGAGGATTAGGTTAGAGATAATCTAGGCAAGCTGGACACCCACAAATCCATGGAGATAGCTGATGTTCTTGTTAAGCCACTCTCTATTTTTGAAAGGTCATGGAGAGCAGGATTTGTGCCAGTGTCTCTCCAGCCTTCAAAAAGGATGAGAAGGACTCAGTAAATTACAGACCAGTAAGTCTCACCTCCATCCCTGGAAAGGTGATGCAGGAGCTCATTGTGGAGGTCACTTCTAGGTATGTGGAGAAGAAGATTATCAGGAGTAGTCAGCATGGATTCACAAAGGGGAAATCATGCTTGACAGATTTGGTGGCTTTCTATGATGTTGTCTAGCTGGGTAGATGAGGGGAGAGCAGTAGATGTTGTCTGCCTGGATTTCACCAAGTCTTTTGACACTGTCTCCTATAACATCCTCATGGGTAAACTTAGGTCATGTGGGTTAGATGAACGGACAGTGGGGTGGATTGAAAACTGGCTGAATGAAAGGAGCTCAGAGGGTTGTGATCAGTTGTAGAGTCTAGTTGGAGGCCTGTAGCTAGCAGTGTTCCCTACGGGTCAGTAGTGCGTCCAGTCTAATTCAACATCTTCATCAATGACCTGGATGAAGGGACAATGCACCCTCAGGAAGTTTGCTGATGGTACAGATCTGGGAGGAGTGGCTGACACACTTGTCAAGCTGTGCTGCCATTCAGTGAGACCTCTTTCCTGTGAGCATGACTGAACACTTGAATTTGGAGAGGTTTTGGAGTTTCAGTCTCTGGAGACTTTCAAAGCCCACCTGGACACAATTCTTTTGCAACCTGCTGTAGGTGAACCTGCTCTGACAGGGGTGTTGGACTAGGTGATGTCCAGAGGTCTCTTCTAACCTTTTTGTGAACCAAAATCAGATTTCAGGCAAGCAGTATCTTTAAGGAAATTTCAAGGATTACCATTTTGTGATTTCTAGTAAGAACTTTTTCTTGTTTCTGTAAAAGTTTGGTTTTTTCAGGAAGGAAAAAACCAGTTATACAGTGAAAAATAGAATTTGACAAAGAACAGAATAAGTAGATAAAAAGACATGGGTCATTTCCCAGGGTTTTCCATCTGAAGTAATCTTAGGGTGTGGTGCTCCAGCAGTCTAAACTGATCTAAACCGTGGCTGCCACAACCCTAGCCTCAGCTTTCTGATCCCTTCCCCATTCCTGTGAGCACATTCATGGAGCTAAGCTGCTTGGAAGTTAATCATTTGGGGCTTTTTCTTGTAAGGGGTAGGGTGTCAGCATTTGGGTGTTTTCTGTTTGTGGAGCCTGCTCCCTGGGCTAGCTCAGAGCATGACTGTCCAAATACTTGCCCTGTATATTGGAGGGTGGTAGTAGTTGTGCTTAAGGTGAGGGATGAAGGTAGGATGATACTCACCTCAGTTTCTTGCCTTTAGCTGACCTGGAAGCAGTGCTCTTTTTAATAATGTTGAAAGCAGGGATTAATTTCTGGGAGAGGTGTGACCCTACTAGTCAATACAATGACTATTACTGTGATTTTTCCTCATGTCAACTCTTCTAAAGCTTTGTTTTTCTCCATTGTCATTTATCTCTGAAGATAACCTTTTATAACTATTAAATATTAATGTTATTTGTCTTTGAGTTCAGACATCTCTGATTGATAACAGGGCTTAATGTACTTGGAAAGACTAACAGTACAAATCCCCATCTTCAGTGATGTTGAGTATATCACTGAATATATCTGAAGAACTGCTTGAATTTTGGATTGAGCTGATTTTGCAGTTTGACTCCAGAGGCTGAAGGTTGGGTGTGTAACTCACCATGCACCACATGGAGGAGAATCTGAGAACACACAACCTAATAGCAGTGTATTGCAGCTTGTGATAGCTGATGTTGTGGGATTATGTCAAAGTGTTTGCAGGAATTTGTAGATGCAGTAGTTTCCAGGTGGTTGGGATTACAGGTGAATGGATAAAGACACAGTCTTCTGTACGCTTTGTAAGCAGTAAATGCTTCATGTAGACATGGCCTTACTGAATACAAAATTACCCATGACTTTTGTTTTGTTTATTGGCAGTCTATTGTGTGAAGGTACTTAATGTCAGGGTTTTGAATAACTTTTTTTGGACTTGTTTTCCTTTGTTTATATGAATACGTCAGTGTTTCTTTTTTCAACTGACAAAAACCCAAGAAAATACAATAAAAGTGTAATTCCTGAGAGCAGGACTCAAATTCAACAAAGTAAAGAATGTCAACACTAGATTAAATTAAAATTATTGCCCTTAACTGTTGGAAGATTTTTGTAGTGGAAACATAATAACGCGTGCAGTGTGAGTTTGGGTTTCAGTGGTGCCAATTTGATCTGACTTCTAAGCAGCCAAAAAGTAAAATTCTTGTTTGCATTTAAGATTTGGGGTGGGTTTATTTTCCTTCCCCCCACTATAAAAACTGACAACTTCACTGCTGCTGTTCATTGCTGATATCAGCAGTGACTCATCTCAGTTTCATGCTTTTGCTACTCTGGAATTTTTCTGTGTGTGTGCAGAAGCCCCAGTGTGGCTTTCTGCTCTGTGGCTGGGAGGTCTGAGTGAGGAAGCACAGGCAGCCAGCTCTTTGGTGTGGAGTTCTTCTGACTGCACTCTAACATTGCATGGGGATTGAATTATGTGTTTAATAGTCAGTAAAGATTTATCTTTGAGATAGAAGTTTATATTTAACTTCTATTATAAAAAGGTTGTTTTCTTCACCTAGCTTTTTTTGTAAACAGCAGGAATCAAGAGTTTACCAGTTTCCCAGACTGAAGGGAAGTCCTTTGCTCTGTGTCATAAAAAAGTTAATCAAGAGCCAGGTTTTTTTAACAAAGAGCAGTACATCCTGCTGTCCTGTACTACAGATTTCATATGCCACACTCAAACTTGTTTCTTTTGAGGATGTCCTGCAACCCTCTCACTGGTTCTGATGATCTTCCTGATGTCTTTTATTATTGCAGATGTATGAGATCATATTGCCCATATATATGTCACTCACGCCCTACATCTCTTCACAATGTCAATCATTGTCTTCTTGTGCTGCTCTTACTATGCATTATTTGTACTTTTTTTCCTCCTTGATACTTGCATTTTTAACCTATGTAAGTACATGGACTGGGTAGTAGGAAGGGAAGGGGGCTCTGTTATGCAGGGAGGCTTGTATAGCTGCCACCCACTCCCAAGTTGATCCTTAATTACTGAAGTGTTGAACAAGAACATGGTATCCCTTGCATTCCTTGGGTTTCTTTATCACCTTTTCAAACTGTTACTGAAACTGCAAAGTTCTGCCCCTCAGTATGTGTGACATGCCTTGAATTTTAGAAGGTCATGTCCGAGTGAGTCCAAAGTCATACAGGGAGAAGAGGTTGATATTGCAAATGTAGTCCAGACAATAGTTAGTATCTAACTCGAACCAGCTCCACTCAAATGTATTTTGTGACACAGCATGATTTTGTGGTGTGGTGGCTAAGCATAGTAGTGAGGATGACAGTTTTTGGACAGCCAGACAGATGATCTGTTCCCAGAGAACACTACATCCTGTGACTTGGCTGTTCTTGTCTGCAGGTATATGAAAGCATGTGATTTTGAGGGGCTTTTGGGAATTTTTTTTGAGCATTGAGTCATGTGATGCTGTCAAGACAAGACAGCTGTGTTGTGCTTGTTTCACTTTGAATATGAGGATGTCTGTTCAGTGGGCTTCCGCTTTGTATGATTTGTGTATTTGAGCAGGATATTGCTTTTCTTTTTCCCCCAAAAAGCGCTTTCTGCTTTCACTATATAAGACACTGAGTTATTAAGTCAAGTAGATCCAACAGAATGATTTTTGTGCCTCATTGGTCCCTGTTTAAGCTATGTCTAGTGAAGATTTGTGAGATAACACGCAGAAGCCGTTGGAAGTATTCAGCTGTATTCAAAACCACCAGAAGTAGCAGTTTAATTATTTGTGTGGCTTCTGCTAAACAGAATTTGCACCCCCAAGGAAATACTCACACTGTTGAGAATCAGATGTCTACTTTCGTGTAGGGGGGAAAAAGCTTGATAGTAGTATAAGGGTGTAGCTGTATGAAAAGGGTTTTTTTTGAGATGAACTAAAGGGTGTTTTGTAAGTTGTTAGCTTTTCCATGGTATCCATCAGCAGGTACTTCTGAATGTGTGGTTAGTAGAGAGTAGTTTACCCTGTGTAACTGCAGGAAAAGTATACCATGGAGTAGCTGGTAGACGGTAAATCAGCAGCTTACCTTACCTCCCAGTGCGAGGTCTGTGTAACTGTACCCCGAGGCTTTGTCTGTGCTGAGCTGGTGACTAACTGAATTCAGGCACCTTGTTTTCTCATGTGGTTTAGCAAGTTTGCTGCAGTTGGGATCAAGTCAAAAACATGCCTTTTAAAACATTCATCAGTGCTGATGTGGCTGGCCATTCTTACTAATAGGTTTGCCTAGTAATGTGTTTAAACAGTGTAAACCTTTATCCTGTTCTGGTTTATAATCAGGCTAACATGCATTTGGTTCTCTCTTTGAACCCGTTTCTCTCACGTTCATGTATACTTGATGAGCAGAACAGCAGCCACTTTGGTGGAAATAAGTAAACATGATTTATCTAAACTGTTAAAAGCATGGGTTGTTTTGCGTGAGATAAATGTTTCACGTACTTTTTCTGTCTTTGGCAGTGGCTCTGTAGCAGATGTATTGGAAAAAGATGCAACAGCACGTGTAATGAGCTGATATAGAGCAGCTTTCCCACAGATGGATCTTCTCAATGTGTCCTTTTCATCAACAGTCTTGTAAAAGCAGTGTAAACTGTTAAGAGAAGGTACCCATAAACATTTAGGCATGACTGCATCACCTCCTGCCTGGTGATGACCATTTGTGTGCCCAGTTGAGTTATGAATCTACTGGCCTTCTCCATTAGCACTCCCTGGAATGGTGCTCCAGTCAAATGATCCCACTATATTGCAGCCAGTAAAAGGCTGTTACCACAAATATGAGGACAGCTGTTTTATGTAGGGTGATAGAGACCTGCTTTAGCTCATATGGTTAATGTTGGAAAGACTCCAGGCTGTATTTCCTGGTCCAGATTCGGACTGAGGCTGTGAATTATTTTTGAAGTGACTGTATTTGGTTACTTTAATTAAAATATTTGAATGTATGAAGAAGAGCATAATTTGAAGAATTAAAAACCAAATAGTAACAATAAGAAATATAGAGCACTTCAACCATTCAGTCACTCCCCAGATCAATCAGAAAAAAATGTAAGCTGCTGACAAACTTTTGATAGGTGTTTGATACCTGTTGGAAATCAGCTTGAGATCAGTACCAGGGTTGTAGTTGATGAGTGCAACCCAAAATCCAGGCTGGAGCCCTTTTTTCAGTCTTGGAGGTGACAATGATTTAACATTTACACTGCAAAATCCTTCCTGAGTGTGTTCACTATGCTTGTTCTAGGACTACTCTTTGTAGGCTTGTCATCCAACCCCAGTGCCTTTTGATAAGAGATTGATTTCTGCTTTTATTCCCTTTGAGATGTTTGGAGAAATAACTACAGTCATTCCTGCAAACCCCTCTGATGCTTTTGTGGTCATTTTAAAATCCTGAAAATGTTCTGTAAATATTGTTGGATCTTGTGTTCTGAGTAGAGACATTTTCCATCATGGGATAATTGTGAAGAAAGTTTTAAAAAGGTACTATTTATGTCTTCTGAGTTAATGCTTCTAGAAAAGCTTAACCTTTCTATAAATAATGCAGTGCAAAAGAATGCTTATGAAATGGCTGACTTGCCACATTTACATGCTGCTTTCTGGGCAATAGATTGGGCATGAGATCATGGGAATTTACTGTTCTGCTTATGAAAGCTGAGCTGGTTGGAGAAGGATGCCATTGGTATTTGAATTGGTAGCTGAGCAGATGAAGAGAAACCTCTTATTTTGAAATAACATGCAGTGGCTTCCAACTCTGAGCTAGGCTGTTGCTGAGCACATTCTTGAGCTCTTTGCTGCTGGAGTAGCCTGCTGCAATATGTTCTGACCTGTAATTTGTTTAAAAGATAACTTTCATCTATTAAGTTGCAGTCCAGTGGCAGTAGGCATTTAGCCTTGAAATGAAACAAAAGAAAAGGAAGAAATAGTTGGTGAATTCAGAGTTTAGGGTTCTCTGCTCTGATTGACTGAGTCATTGCTCTGAATTTCTGCCGAAGAGCTTTAGAGTATCATCTTTGTCACCGATGTTCCTTCCCTGTCTCTCTTACAAACCTGAGATGTGTATGTTCTGGAGAGGTGTTCCCTCCCAAGAGAAGAGGTGTAATGAGGGGAAGGCTGGCAATCATAAGTAAATATTTGGGATATCAGGATGAGATTAAGATGTCCTTCTCCAAAATGAGAGGAATGCAGAAATCTAGGAGGGGCTGGAGGGGAAGAAACTATAGAAAAGTGGTTTGGGAAAACCTAGGTCAGCTTAATGCTGTTGAAGCCCATGGGAAATGACTCTTGGACCATAGTGAAAACAATGAGGAAGGAACATCAGAAAGATTATTATACTTGAATAAAAAGTAGTCAAATATATGCTTGCTGTGGCTTCCATCCACAGACTACTGTACACTTGGACTCTGTACAATTCTGTGTTTTGTTTAAAATAATGACACATCATCTTTTATTTTCAATAAGCCATGACCTTGACCATGACTGGCTTGATTTTCACTGTGAAAATTCTACAGAAGAATTTTGGTCTAAATGTGTTACCAATGTATTTCCATATTTTTCTAATAGCAGAATTAATTCACAAATTTATGTCTAGCAGCAGTAGGTCTTAAATCTTTACTTATGTCACAGGTAAAATTATAAGCAAACACATTTTAGGAAGGGTAAGAGGAAATGCAAACAAGTGCATTCTTGTTTCAGGGTTACAGGAAGTAGGAGTGTCCTGTGTTTCATTTGTTACTTTAACAGAATCATCTTACTCATCTTCATCAACTCTGTAGGTCTTGCTGTTACTACCCTTCCTGTGTCTCTGTGAGATGTTTCCAGAAGAGTGTTTCTATGTCTTGAGGTGGAGCAGGACTTCTGCCTGCTGAATAAAACAAACCCTGTTTTCTTTTAACAGATTTGTCAGTTGTTTTGCCATGAAACTGAGACATTTTGTCTGAGTGTAGCAGCAGCTGTATCTTGCTTTTTGACATGGCCTTCCCCTGGTTCTAGGCTGTACTTTGCAGACAAGGGTGGAAAGGGGTAGAAAGAGTAGTGTTTTGCAGCTGGGGTTGTGCCTCTCAGGCAGACCTTGTGCTTGGCAGGTCCCCATGTCACTAAGTCCCCAAGCAGTGCAACATTAGTACCACACCTCTCTTGCTTCATGGCCCACATACCACACACTTGCTCTGTATCATGAACCAATGTTTCATATCCTTGTATATCAACACTCACTTTAATTGAGGGGTCTGCTGTAGCTGAGTATGTTGAAATAACAGTTTGCCCAGAGAGCTTGTGGATGCCCCATTTATGGAAATGGTCAAGGCTAGGTTGGATCTGGCTTTAAGCAACCTGGTCTAGTGGAAGGTGTCCCTGCCTGTGGCAGGGGGGTTGGAACTAGATGATCTTTAAGGTCCCTTCCAACCTGAACTATTCTATGATTCTATTACTAATCTTAGGTTTCATTAAAATAATTTAGGGACAAACAGAGTTTAATGAGGTTTGTGGGTTTTTTTTCAGAATTGATTTTTCCCTGTCGTCCTTACTGTCCTTCCAGGTGGTTCTGGATGAGGGCAGGTACTAGACCATAAACAATGAATTGCAATGGACTTTTTAAAGAAAAGGGATGATGGGAGGCTTTTAGGTATTTGCTCACTGTGTGACTCCAGTAAACCAGCTCTGCAGCATGTGGCAAGCATTGCCTGGCATGCAGCAAATGGGCACAAAAGGGTGGGGGGAACACAGCATAAAGGAAGATGGTGGAAACTTGCCTTCGCATATAACCCGAAACGCACACTAATGTATTGCAAGTGCTCTCGACGTGTGGGCTGTAAACAGAAATCAGGAAACTGTAACTACACTGCCCTTCCTGTGTTGCTTAATAACAGGGGAGGAGAAGCCTGGGAGCCGCGGCTCAGTAGCTTCTGCTGCAGAAAGGGGCAACTGTGTCATGTATCCATCAATTCGCTAGTGAGTCTGGAGCAGGGCCAGGAGGGTCGTGGGGGTCACCTCTGTTTCTGTGTACCAGCAGCATAGGTGTGCACATACACTGGTGGTTAATTCTCCTCACTGCCCCCCTTGCAAAAGAAAAAGGAGGGTGTCTGCCTTGTCCTGAACACTGTGCCTGTCCTTAAAGTTTTTCATGGGCTTTAGAGGCATGTATTTGGGGATTAAATGATGGTACTGAGTGTCAGGGGTTTTGTTTTGTTTTGTTTTTTAATTATTTCAGGAGCTATACCAATCTAGATTTCAAGTTGGCAATCTTGACTTGTTACACAAGAGCCAGTAAAATTCATCTTCCTAGTGCTGCTGCTTACAAGTCAAATAGACTGTGTGAGGTTACTTGTCCGAGTGGTGTAAGCCTAGTGATCAGTGGCACTGAAGAAGTGGAAGACCATCTTTGTTAATAAAAACCTTCTTTGGTGGCTGTTGTCTGGTTTAGTAGCACAACTGGAAATGGAGCAGGGGAAATGGGAATTTTTTTGGTAAAGAAAACTGAATGAGCACTTCTGCCTCTTGTAAAACACAGCTGACTCCTCATTTGGTGCAGTGAAAAAAGTGAGCATGTCTGGTAGAGAAAGATGACAGTGATGTGGGCAATAAGGGCTGTAAATAGCAAATGAATCGATTTGCGCTGGTGGAAGTGAAGGTGGTTGTCAGGTGTCTTGGTGGGTGCTTGAAAGAGAAGGAGCGTGGGTGGATGCTCCTGGCAAAGGGATGCCTTAGAAAGCAGCAGGAGGTTTTATCAGAAAGATTCATATACTGCTGGTAGCCAGCATGCTGTACTTGTTAATGATGGAAGCATCTGCAGAGTATTGACTTGAATTTGTAATCTGTGTGCTGCTCCCCATAGGGGTTCAGGCCCTTGGTGTCCCTCATATGAATGAGTTTTCATGTTTTAAGTAGGGAAATCTGAAGTAGTATTGGTTGGTGGTAATGTATTGGGAAACCAAAACTCCAGGGTACCTGGAAGTGCCTCATATAAGGTTCCTCGTTAGTTATTTCTGACTGATTATCCTGTGCAAACATCTGTTTTCTGACTACTGTTGGACAGACAGGTAACAAATGCAGTCCTCATCTGCAGTGAATTTGGTAGAGGTTACCTAAGCTGAATTCTTCCTTAAACTTGGATGGGGACCAGCAGGTGAGGAGATTGATTCACTCCAGAGAAATGGGGATGTTCTCCCTCATTTAGGTTCCAGGGGGAAGCCAGGGAGGGCATAAGCTCTGCACAGCTGTTGCAGTAAAAATAGTGGTTTGATTGCTCAAAAATTGCTGTAGGAAGTGAGCTAAATTCTTTGTTCGCCTCTCTCAGATTGTGTCTTGTCTTGCTATGGTTTCTGCTTGCCTACACAAAATGTACCTTTACAGAAAGGTACAATAGTTGTCCTAAAATTAGAGCAAACCATTGTCTTGCTGTTGGAATGGGAGGCTCTATTTTGCTGGTTTATATGAGCATTTGTCAAAGAGAGTCTTTTGAAATGAAAACTGTCATTGTTGCCCTTCCAGACACAGTTGAGTCCATGCTTTCAGACTATGACATCCTTTCTCAGTCCAGCATCCAGCAACACTCACTGAAGAAGAGGGACCTGCAGCCTGAGACGCACGTAGAGAGGCTGTTAAGCTTTTCAGCCCTGCAAAGGTAATTAAATAATCAGCAGTGAAATAATATAATATCTTCCTTCAGTTTGTGATGAATAATGTGCAGTTCCAAACCCAGAAAAAGTTACCTTCTTTTCTGTCATGACTGGCCAGTTCTTCTACTTGAGTGACCTGCATGGTTACATGACTTCAGAGAGACTCTAAGGAAACAGAAAAATAAGTTGCATTGTTGTACTCTGCTGAAGTGGCAGTGATTTAAGATTTCTTTTGCTTTGTTCTTAGCTCTCATTTCATATAGATTAATTCCACTGTTTGGGTTGGATCCCACTTAAACTTCATCTGGCAACATTGTCATACTTCTTGACTGCCCTCTAGTTCTCAAAAATCTCTGCCTTCTGTTTGGGGGTTGCATGTGTTATGTTGTCTGAGAGATTCCTAGTTTGGGGTTTTTTTGTTGTTTTTTTTAATGGAGGTTTAATCCTCTTCCTACAAAATATAAATTTCCCATTCAGTAAAACACTTATTTTAAAAAGTTTTTCATAAGATGGGAAATATAAGCACAGTGAAAGGGGAAGGAGAGGTAGAAGAGAGCAGGCTTGGTGGTTGTAGGGGCTTTATTCTGAGTGTCAGAAAAAATGCCTTATAGGTATTTGAGTGCAGAAATTGTGAATCCAAAATAGGGGGGAGCAGGGTGAGAATAATTCTTCGTATTAACAAGTGTAGGTCAGGTGTTTTTTCATCTGACATCTTTGTCTACTGTGTTCCCATGTACCTTCCTCTGGCTGTTATGTACAACTGTCACGCAAGTTGTGCATGTTTTTAAAAAATCAAAGTGTTTGGAGGGTTAACTTTTAAGTACCAAGTATAAAACGTTTATGGGCTCAAATGACTGGCTGTCCCTGTCTTGTACTGCCTCGTGCACCCTGATTTTATGGTGAGGTTGCAAAATGCCCAGTGATAATTACAGTATAATTGCAGAGGGGCATACCAAAAATCTTTGACTCAAAGCCCACATAAACCAGGGGCCTGTGAAGCTCCTTCCAGAGGAGGTTCTCTGCTTACTTTTCGGGATAGCCTTTAGTTTGTGTGGTGATATATCATAAAAATCTGGAGTTCAGATTTCTGTTTATGGTATTTTGACTGTATTATTTTAGAAAATAAGAACTTAAAGATGATTTAATTTAAAGCAGAAGAACAAATGCTATGGGCTGATTTTCTTTAAATAGTTACTGGTAACTGGTTTCGCTTGAATGCATTTGAAGAAGGTGCATCATGAACAAACATGACTAGTTTGGATTTGGGGGTTTACTTTTAGTTTTTTAATTAAACATCTTTGACTTTTAAAAACTATTTACAGTTATGAATTACTTATCAGAATTAATGCTTTCTAACTACTTCTGGCTCCTCAGTAAGATGGAGACTGGATGTATCTGTGAAGTGTATACTTTGCTTAAAAATAAATGGAAGTAAATTCTTTTACAGGCACTTTAAATTATACTTAACTGCAACTGCTGAACACTTTTCAGAAAAATTTCAAGCATTAATTGTGGATGGTGAAGGCAAGGAAAAGGAATATCATGTTCAATGGCAAGACTTTTTCACCGGACATGTCGTCGGTTAGTATGGACTCGACAGTGCCAGTGCTGAGAAAGCACAGCTTTGCATAAGTCTCTTGGCCAGAGTAAATGGTGTATTGCCCTAATTTTCATCAGATATGGTTAGAGTGAACAAGTGAACTTAATCCTCCTGCCCCTTGGGTTTTCTGGTTTTATTTTTGTGTAGTTTCTGTGGTGAGTTTGGGTTGGGTTTTTTTTTCAAGTTTGGTGGGTAGTGCAGTTTTTTTGAGGTATTGCACCAAGGTTCTAAGATAGGACTCTTCTGTTTAGTTTGGCAACGCAAAGGTATAATTTACTGAAGCATCAACTTGTTGGGTTTTTTCTTTTCCCCCAAAATGATAATGATAACTTTAATTCCTACTGGAATGTAGGACTTGAACGCTCCTTGATCCAGAACACAGAGCCCAGGTCGTGGTGATGCAGTGTTACCTGGATTGTTATATTGAAAGTCTTTAAGATGGTTCTTTGCAGTTTACTTTTCTGTAAAGAAAGGGTGTCTTGCTCCATTTCAGTCCAGCATTAATGTTTCCACTAAGTTGTTTTGATTTTTATGCTGCCTGTGTGATGTGGTGAAAGTCTCTTCCACTGGAATGCAGGCCGACGCCATGAAACTGCTGTCTGATAGCAGTAAGATGCAAGCTTCTTTTGTTGGCAGGTAGAATTCGTGTCCCATTACTAATCCCCAGAGCCATCTTGACACTTTCTGCACAATTACCAGTTAAATCTGAGTCTTGATGACTGTGACCATGAAGAAGTTAAGACTTGAGGAGAGGTAGGTGGGTGGGTGGGTGTGCTGGTTCATTTTTTTTTTCCTGTCCTCCTTAAATTGTACAGTACAGTGTTTCTCAGACAATGAGGAAGGTAATTTGATGTGAAGATCAGAAACAATTGAAAAACCCCAGCAAATAGTGTCTGAACAGGTGTGCATGCAAATAGAACTGGAATAATTGATTTTTTTTCCTTGCTTATGTTAAAGGAGAGCATAATTCCAAAGTTGTGGCACATATTGGGGATGAAGATTTTACAGTGAGAATCTATACTGATGGAGAAGAATACAATATTGAGGTATTCTTTGCTGTTGAAAGCTGTATTCAAACAATCTTTTCTTTTCCCTGTGGGTGTTTCTAGTTAGTCACGCTGATACTCCTGTAGCTCAAAATAGAGGTGGTGGTGGTGTTTGGTTTGGGGCCTTAAGGGAGAGAAATGTGAAACGAATTTGACTTTTGCAAGTGTTGAGTTTTATTAGTGAGTGACATTCTCTGACATTTGCATGTTTTAGACACATCAGGGAGAAGGAATGTTTTGAACAGGATAGGGTTTTAGAAACAGAAATGGATAACATTAGTAATTAGTGGTGATCATGTCTTCTAGAATAACAAACACTACAACCTCCTGAGCAAAAACAGGGTTTGTTGAGCTTTCTAAATTTTTGGCTTTGTTACATCTTGGAAATTTTCCCATTCTTAGAGCTTTGTTTGAAAATCTGGTGTTTTTCACTGCTCCTTTGTTTTTGTTTTTCACCATTTTCATTGCTTGTGTTACTTTAAACTATTGATTTAAAAAACATATTCAACAAATACATAATTAGAGACTATCATTATGAGTTGTTCAGTGCAATAAGTTCCCAGACACAAGCTGTATTAGAATAACTGAATTACAGTAATTATAACTGAGTCTTAGATGGATATTTATCTCCAAACCCAAGGATATGCAGAATTATGGGTAAACTTGGGAAATCTAGTCATGTTAAAGTACGAAAATGTGATCGGAATACCCAAACCACTGTACTTAATGTTTAACATTAACAGCACATAGTAGCTATTTGATTGTGATTTAAACCATTTTTGTGTTTGTGGTCCAGAGTAAAGTGAACATGTCTCAGTTCTCTGCCCAGCCAACACCCTTGTTCCTCACTGTCTGTGTCTGTAGAGCTAAATAAAGGCAGGCAATGGTGTGGAGGCTCCAGTTTGCGTACACTACCGGGCTGTTAGCTTCCCCAGGTCAGCTTTAGCCCTTATCCAGCCCTGGATAGAGATGATGCCCACGTGCAGTCAAAGATGGTTTGTGCCAGGGACTGTTCCCAAAAGGCAGCGCAGACAAAAGCATTCCACCGTTGCCTGCTTTTGCTTTCATGGTCCTCTTATACCATTTGGAAAGGCTGCAGACTTTCATATAAACCTCTGGTGCCCCCAAACCTTACACTAGGCTATGAAACATATGCCTTAGTTTTGTGTTGCAGGCATGTGGCTGCTGGGCTGGTATAGCCTTCCCATTTCAGAATCTTTTTGCTGTGAACTGAAAGCACAGAGAGCTAGACAATAGTTGTCTGAAGTTGAAAGAGCACTGCCTAAGGGCCTGAGGAGACCCAGACCCAGGTGCTCTGTGTTGTGGATGTGGGCAGTCTGTGATACTTGGTCTTGCCTTAAAAACAGACCCTATTCATGTTATGTTTGGTGGTGTTGCATTATCTGTTATGTACACATAACAATAGGGATGTATTAGTAAAGAAAAAAGATGGTTACTATGTGTCTTGCTATGAGAATTAGTGTCTTATGCTGGAATTTCATGGGTTTCTTGCTTTCTTTGATTTTGGAATAATTTTCATCCTTAAAAGTGACTTGGGTAGCTACTGAACATTGAAGAGCCTGCCTTCTGCCATGAAGACATTCTGCTATGCATATAGATATTCTTTGTTATCTGCCAGCTCCTGTGCTTCTGCTCAGAGCATTTGTTAGTGTAGTTGAAGCATCTCCTCCCTGGCTGTGCCAGTCTCCATACTGTTATGGAGGGAGCAGAGGAGCCGGAGTTGTCCCTTTAGCTTGCTCTTATTCTGGAGGGGAATAAAAGTCTGTCTCTTCTACAGCCTTGTCAGGTGGCTACCACCGACTGGTTGAGATGATCTTAGATTTTTGGATGCCTGCGTAGCATAAATAAGTTGAATTCTGTTTTCCTTCTTAGGGATGTTGTTTAATCAGTAGACTTATTGCTGTGGGTGAAATTATCATAGTCCAGTGTATTTGTGTGTGTGTGCACATAAAGCTGTGCAGATTTGACATTACATACATAATATTTCTTTACTTATGTAGACTTAGTCGTTGTGTTCACTGTGTTCCTAACTAACTGCGTTTCTGTTCTTCTTACCCTGTCAGCCACTGTGGAGATTTGTAGATAATATGCAAGATGAAAGGCTTCTGGTCTACAGATCTGAAGATATTAAAGATTTCTCAAGATTGCAGTCTCCCAAAGTGTGTGGTTATTTAAAGCTGAATGAAGAAGAACTGTTGCCAAAAGGACTGGAAGAGAGGACGCAAAATGAGGGTGAGTGTACCTTGAGAGAGCAGCATCTTTGAAATGAGTGCTCAAATTCTGGCTGTATTGGCAAGTTAAATCAAAACCCAAGCAATAATCTGTATCGCTGCTTCTACTTTAACTATTAGCTCTTTAAATTCATTGGTGGGAAGAAGATAGCAGCACTCTTCCTTATGCCCATTCCTTATCCAAAAGAGCCCCAGCAGCTAGTGAAAGGAAGAAACTGTCTCTCGGGACATGACTTTTTCGCCTGGCTTGTTGAAAGAATGTATGGCCCTACCAAAGTGTAGGCTAAGGAGAGGAAGCTATTTCATCAGGCCTAAGTAGTGTTTGTTGTGATAGCTGGCAGCAATGTAGGTACGCTTTCTAAGGTGATCATTAAAACAACTTTGTACTCTTGTGCACTGTGCAGCAGGACCTGTTTCAGTGCAGTGGTCACTCAAAAGAACCCATATTGAGCTACGATGGGCTTTTGAGTGGTTTTGGTCCCCAGAGGTTGTGGTGTTGACTAGGAACAGGAGGAAGAGAAGTCTTAAGGCTGAGGTGATGACCATAAAAGTTCTATAGGCAAATCTAATTAACTCAGTTTCATTGCTTTACATTCCTTTCCTTACAACACATCTGAGGACAGTTACAAAGACAAAATTTAAGAATAGTTATTTAAAAAACTCCAAAACTAAACATCCCCATTCTCCCTGCAAAAAGAAGCCCAAAATCATATTCATGTCTTAAAATAAGGATAAAAGAGACAGCAGTGGCAGTTTTACTGAGTGGTTATATTTAATTGTGTTTCAAATGTTCACATTAGCGAGCATCCATCGGAAGAAAAGAGCCATTCCAGAGAGCTCCAAAAACACATGCAAGATGTTGGTAGTGGCAGATCATCGTTTTTTCAAGTACATGGGCCGTGGAGAGGAGAGTACCACTATAAACTATTTGGTGAGTAAATATACTGTTACAATTTGCTGGAAAAAATAGTGATTCAGTAGTTAAAACAGCATACAGCTTATACTACTTTTGAACAAAATAATGTATTTACGTCTTATTGTGATGTGTGATTTTTACCTGGCAAAGTGCTAAATCATACTTCAAAAATATTTTATAATAGTGATGCTGTTGTTAAGTAGTCTTCAAGTTTCACTTATAAAAAAATACCTTCCTATTATATACTTCTTGTGGCTATGCTGTTTTCTGCCTATTTTCCAGTCAGACCTTTTGGATTTTGAAACCTACTGTAAACTATCCAAGCATCTTTGAAGTTCAAGCACATTTAAAACTCATATGAGAGGCAAAAGCAACATGTATAGATTTTTTTTCTCTAAATTCTTCCAAGCTTCTTTGTCCAGAACAATAAAATTGTAAGCAGGCAGGGTAAACAACTTGATTGCTTGTATATTAGTTCTGTGGGATTAACGCAGGCAGGCAGCTTAGCCCTTAGCCAGCTAAATGCTCACTCCCCCTCATGGGATGGGGGAGAGAATCGGAAGGATAAAGGTGAAAAAAGTTGTGGGTTGAGATAAAGCAAAAGCTGCACACTGAAAGTAAAATAAGGAATTCTAAGAATTAATTCCATCAGCAGGCAGGTGTTTAGGCATCCTCAGGAAAGCAGGGCTCCATCATGTGTACCGGCTGCCAAGTAACCCAGCCAAAACCAGTAAAGTGGAGTTGTCTACTTAACAAGTTTCTGTGAAACAGAATGCCTGCCCACAGCCTTTCGATGGAAGGAGAGTGTGTGGGTCTGGGGACTCAAGACAAGAACAAATGAAACCACTTTCAGAGGTCTGTTGTTTGTCAGGAGTCTCCTTCTGAGGCTGAAATTCTGAAATTCTTATCACTCTCCTCCCCCATTGCTGGCATTTTGACCTTTCTGTCTCCAGAAATGTTTACATTCCCCAGGTAACAGAGCCTTAATTCGTGTGTTTGCAGAGATACTGTTATCTCATATCTTGTATTTCATCTGACATATATTGAGGCTAAACTACTGCTGTGTTTCCTGGGTAGATGTGTACTGTGAGCAACACAGTGATCAGAAAATTAAAGTATAAACTATTATGGAGTGGCTCTTAATGTCATTTTTCATGCTGAGCAAGTTTGATGTTTTATATTTAGTAGCGGGTGGGTTTTAAGAAGATGAGAACAGCTTGAAAAGGGAGGTAATGATAGTAAGCACAGTAGAGAAGCTTTCTGGAACCTTGTGCTTGAAACATAATGAGGAAAATAATAGGGTTTTGGCTGGGAGAGGGAAAGAGGCCTCAGGGGTCAGTTAATCTAGTTAAGCATTGTGCTTAAACAGAGCAGTAAAAACAATTATGTCCTTTGCCCTTCCCCTCAAAGAAAACTGTAAAACTAATATATGAACAAAGTCTTTCCCAAAATGTCTTGTTCTTAATATTGTCACTCTCCCACTACACAAACAAAACTGATAAATGGGTAAGTTTCTGTACTGCTCTTTCATGATGGAAAATTTTCAGGGATACTTGATAATACTCTCTGGATCCAAGTGCTGTTGGTTTTGGATCAGTCAGTATGTCCACTATGTTACACAAGCTTCAGTTTTCATTTGAAGTGAATGTTACTAGGTAAGTGTGTTGCAGCTTATCCAAGTGTCTTGAACTTATTACATGAAAGCTCAGAACTAAATGACTTGTTTTTCTTTTCCCCATAGATCGAATTGATAGACAGAGTAGATGACATCTACCGAAATACGTCCTGGGACAACGGAGCCTTCAAAGGGTACGGCATACAGATAGAGCAGGTATTCACTGAACTATGCAATGGGCTTATAATTTAAAGTAGAACAACATGTTTTGGATATCAGGGTTTCTGATTATTTTATGTGGATCAGAGCTCAAATTACCAAATTCTGCATTACTAACTCCAGGAGCACTCTGAAATAGCATCTTGTCAGTGGTGGTGTTAATGATCTAATGCAGTGTGCCCATTTTCAGTTCCTCACAGCTTTTGAGACAAGTGTTTTCAGGCAGAATCTTACCATGTTTAATCTTTTTCTCCCCTAAATGTGAGCAATTCTTGTTTCTGTCAGATATACTCTTATGCATGTATTTAATGTTTGTGTCTATAGCTAGTGCTTAGCTTACAAATTCTAAGTGGGCCTCAAACACAGGTGAAAAAATGACAAATCCTGCCTGAGGAGCTTTAATGACTCCTCTCCTCGTGATACTGTGATAATGTAGAAACTAATACAGGGTGGAGAGAGGGGATGTGGTGACTCCTGAAAGTTAGTGTACGGAAATCTGGAAAAAGGCCTTAAAAAGAGGAGGAATCAAGAGTTGTGATGTAGCACACAGGGAGTCATGGCACAAGCTAGCTGCCCCTTTACTGGGAAAAGGTCTGCAGGTACAAGGAAGGGGAGTTAATTGGGCAGGGCAGGGGAAAGTATATGATGCATTAATTTAGATTACTGGGATAGTAGCAATCCCTTGAAATATGTTTTAGTTAGCTAGAACTCTGCAGCAGTTTGGGGTTATTTATACTAGATGTAAATCCTGGTTGTATTTGAGTGGAGTTTTCTTGATAAGAGTAACATGCAGCTCAGAACAGAAAGTTAAACTGAAAACTGTTGATTTTGCTTTATAAAATGGCTGGTCTAGTTACTTAGGGTGTACTTGACTTAGGATATAGTCATTGTATTTTAACTAGCAGAGACTGAAAGGTTAACACTGGAAGCATGCTAAGTCTGAATTTTTCTCCTTGCAGATCTATTGAGACATTTAAGATTACACTGAAAGCTTTTCTATAGCTATAAAATTGACCAAAATTCCTCTACATTGTTGTTGCCCTTTTTGAAATGTAGATTATCATCCACAATGAGCCAAATATTGTAAGACCTGGAGAAAAACATTACAATATGGCAAAAAGTTACCCAGATGATAAGAAAGATGCCTGGGATGTGAAAATGCTGCTAGAGGTAGGTAGTAACCCTTGAAAAATTGTGCATCTTATGGAGAACTACTAATTGTACAGCTGCCTTGTAGTAACAGATTAAACTCCTCTACTTCCTTTGCATGATGTGTAGAAGTTATGCAAAGTCAAAGTAGGTGATGTGGGGCTACAGGCCACAATTACAGAGCACACACCGATTAGAATTGTAATGTGTGGCCTGAGTCAGAAAGGCAGTCCTGATATCTGTGGCCCTGAGACCAGCTGTGACCTTCCTCAAATTATTGTGCTTGGGTTTTCCCCTCTCTGTGATAATAGGAAATGAATAGGCAAGTTATGCAAAATAATATGTACAATGCACTTGAGTATTCAGCTAACTTTCTACAGCTTTGTAGGACAACTAAACAGCTGGTTTTTTCTGACTTAACTAGATCTAGAAGGTGCCTGTCTATCTCATTATATGAATGTTCTTATCTGTAGGCTTCTAACACACACCATAAAGTGTCTTACAAAAATTTGATTGTTTTTTTTTCTTTAAAGCAATTCAGCTTTGATATTGCTGAGAAAGCAGCTCAGGTGTGCCTTGCTCATCTCTTCACATACCAAGATTTTGACATGGGAACACTTGGATTGGCTTACGTTGGCTCTCCCAGACCTAACAGCCATGGTGGCATTTGTCCTAAAGGCAAGGCTTCCTTTTGTTTCTTCCTACTTGTGGCTTGAAAGCTAAATGTTGTTATTTGTATTTAATCTCTTTTCTAACTTCCATGGAGCATGACCTGTTATTTGCATAGACTCTAGTGGTTGTTATTTTGGATAGAATGGGGATGACCATTTACATGGCTGGAGCTGAAAAAGAAGGGAAGGAAGGATAAAACTTACTATTTTTTCTGGAGGGAAGAAGCTGTGTGAAGGTCACTGCAGCCTGGCTAGACCAAGGGCTGCTTTGTGTGAGTGCATCTTGCAGTGGTTCTGGAATGGCAGATGCTGTTGTCTTGGAAATCTGTCCTATTTTTGCCTTTACTGCAAAATATAAGCTCTCCTGTGCTTGAAAGATTCACCTTTAAAAATTCCCCACGCAAAGATCCCTGAAACACAAGAAAAATGTCAATTTTTGTTTCTCACTTCTATAGCTTATCATAGTCAAACTGCAAAGAAGGACATCTATCTGAACAGTGGCTTAACCAGCACTAAAAACTATGGGAAGACAATCCTCACAAAGGTAGGAGAGTATCCTCCTCTTCAGAGCTCGAACGTTTGGAGTATGTATGTGTGTACTGGCGATGTGTACTCTGGGACTGTACTCCCTCAGAAATGAGTTGTTGTCTTTCTGACTGAATTGTATCCCTGGGAACGAGGGTCTAGGTCACAAACCCAAAATCATTAGTTTTGTTCTTGCTGACAAGTACAGTCAGGGCTGAATGGAATTGAAGTGTGAATATCATGTGGAACGGGAGTGAGGAAACAGTGTTTAATAGGAGCTGTAGCTGCCCAGATTTAAACAGGGTTTTGATACCTAAAGATGAATTTAAATGTATTTTCTTTAGGAAAAAACCCAAACTGAATAAAAAATCCCCCAAGAAACAAACAAAGCCCAAACCCTCAAACAGAATGAACAGTATTATACAAGTAGCCTTACAGTGAGAATAAAACTGACTCAGATTATGCCTTTGCTGTTAATGTACACATTCAACACACAGATGGATGTTGGATGTTTGTGTACGCTTGGTCTGTTGTATTTGCAAGGTAAAGCAGTGAAAGTAGTGCAAGCAAAGTTAGGAGGTTTAGTTTGGGCCTTTTCATGAAATTCTTTTACCTGAATTTTGTGAGTGTGTGTCCTGAATAAGTAGAATAGAGAACAGTATAGTAGACAAAGCTTATTAGTACTAATACTAACCTTAATGTAAATCGATGCTGTCTGGATATTTCTTTAATATTTGATGAAAATAAGTAGTAAATACTTACAGACCTGAATGTGAGCTTTCTCTCACTTGTAAAGATACAAGAGCAGTGCCTGTGTTTGCATCCCAGTTCTTTGTAGTTGGGCATTTTTCTCTTTTGCTGACTTCTGCTGACTTCTTAGCTGAGCTTTTCTGTAGCCTTATTATAAAGAGAATTCATAATTGATGTGTGGGCTAAAACTTGGCACAGAAGCTGTCAAGAGGCTAGGGAAAAAGACAGTGAAGCTTTGTGTTAGAAGGATGTTGACAAAGAGCTCTAGCCGTTGCTATGCTGTTTGCATTTGTTCAGTCTCCAAGCTGGAGTTCTGCATTGGATTACAAAGGAAATTGAGTTTGCTGTCTTCCCAGAGGCATTCACTAAGCTTTGGATGAGGCATCGGGAGTGTTACAGATTGGTTTTACAGAGTCATGATATGGAACACAGGGAGTCATGGCACAAGCTAGCTGCTCCTTTATTGGGAAAAGGTCTGCCGGAACAAGGAAGGGGAGTTAATTGGGCAGGGAGCGGGAAAGAACATGATGCACTAATTCATGATGCATGATGTCCGCTTGGGTTTTGAAACCCAAAAAAATAAGTGCTTAAAACCTTTCCCCAAATTAGACATGATAAAGGATTGATCTCTAGGAAGCTCTCCTGTCTCCAGCTCTTGCATTAGCTATGCATACCCTGGCTACTGGTCCTGCTTATTGCAGTTCTGGGTCACAGAATCACAGAGTCACAAATGTCAGGGGTTGGAATGGACCTCGAAAGATCATCTAGTCCAACCCTCTGCCAGAGCAAGATTCTTCCCTAACTGGGAATCGAACCTGGGCCCCAGTGGTGAGAGTGCTGAATCATAACCACTAGACCACCCCGTTATAGAGGAAGCTTTTTTTGTCCTTCTTGTGCCTGCAAAGCCTTTTTATACCTTCCAGCTACTTGAAAGCAAATTCTTGTATTTTAAGTATCTACATTGCATGGAAAGAAGATTGAGTTGGTATTCAGTGGTTTAGTATTTACACCTAGTCCAGGAACTTCCCTTTGGAAATGGATCATAATTATACTTCCCTTCAGCTCCCTGCTTCTTAAAAAAAACAAACAACAACCAACCAAACAAAAAGGTTCGTAGGGAAATCGCTTTCCATCTTCGTCTATCTTAGAATTGCTGGTGGTCTGGAAGTAGCTGGAATCTTCTGTCCTGTGCTGCCTGGACTTATTTTTTTTAACGTTGTTTTTCCACATTTAAAAAAGGAGGCTGATCTGGTTACAACACATGAACTTGGACATAACTTTGGGGCAGAGCATGATCCTGATAGTCTGCCAGAATGTGCCCCCACTGAGGACCAGGGAGGGAAATACGTTATGTATCCAATTGCTGTCAGTGGAGATCATGAAAACAACAAGGTATAGTTGCATAATTCTTTTCCACATACAGCTTTTTGCTATGGTCAACGGCCCTTTGCATGGAAAGTCTATTTAGTTAATAATTCCTGTAGCTTGAAACTGTAAGGAGTGTAATGCATTAGCCCTAAGAAGAAAACTTACTGGCATGCCGTTAGGTTCTCTGCAAGATAAGTGCATCTTTGGATTTTAAGTTTCACTGAAGCTCATAGCATGTTCAGGTGCTTTTTTAATTAGTTGTTTGCAATTAACTGTGGTCACATGCTCCTAAAAGCAAGTTATCAGCAAGAGTCCAATACAGGACCTTCAGTATCAACTAAAATTTGAGTGGTCCATTGCAATTGTTGAAGAGAGGCTGCAAGGCACTATAGCCATGGTGCTCACCAGCCCCAGAAGCTTGTGCTGGCAGTGTGGACTTGCCATTGTGTCTGTTGTGCAGATGAGAAACCAAGATTATCGAGGCTAGCTCTGCTGCTGAGGCAGCACAGTCTTTCCCAACTGCTACAGCTTTACAGCCCTTCTGGGGGTGGTTGTTAGTGCTCCTGAAGCCATAAGAAAGCTGAGTCGGTTTTGTGACCTTGAGCCAGACTGCATGTCAATGTCCTTGCATTGTAATGTAGCAATGTCCTTTATGGACTCAACTGTTACTTTCCCATCTTAAAATTTTTCCAAGGTATCAAAGTGGCAGTATAGAGGGAATAACTGCTTTCTGAGACACCAGAATCTGGAGGCATAAGGAGGCTGAGGCTGTCTTAGATGCCACTTGTTGACAGAAAGGTACGCTCCTCAGTACTGCTCTTTCCCCTCGTGACTCTCTAGATGTTCTCAAGCTGCAGCAAAAAATCCATCCATAGGACCATAGAGATCAAGGCCCAGGAGTGCTTCAAAGAGCGCAACAACAAAGTGTGTGGGAACTCCAGGGTGGATGAAGGGGAAGAATGCGATCCTGGTCTCCTGTACCAACAGGCTGATCCCTGCTGCTCTGCAGACTGTAAACTTAAAGACGGTGCCAAGTGCAGGTAAGAGGAAATAAACTGCAATTTTCTCCTAACATGGGAGAGAATGATTGGCAGGACTGAAAGCTCCAGAGGCCACTTGCAGTGTCATAGGTTTCATTGCTTTAAGGCTAAACATGTGAGCTGAAGACAATAAGGGATTTTTGGAAAGGCTGCTGTGTGCATGCACTGTTTGCCTACATTACTTTTTGTAGCATTCTTTTACTTTTTCTGACAACTGTCAAGAGCTACAGGCTTGAAGGTGGTGGTGGTTGTTCTATTTAAGAGCAAAATTAGGCATTAAAAAATTAATATTTAGTATTTCCCATTCAAATATCCTGTGCAAATACAGATTTTGCTTGTATTGCAAGATGGCTTTAAACTGGGATCATATACTGGTATTTTCAAGACTCCTGCAAAATGTATTTGAGCAGACAATGCAGTGACTGCGCCAAATGAGTCCTCTTTCTGTTCTTGCCCTTTGGGGTATTCGTGGCTCTGTTGCAATGTAGTGTCCAGTCTGGTTTTTCAGCATTCAGCTCTGCACCACATAACAGTAGAGAGCTTGTGCAGCTCCTGTTGTTTAGCAAGAAATTCCCTCAGTTTTAATGACTGTGTGTACTGAAGGCTTTCTTGCATTAGATGCAGAACAAAGAAAATGAAGTGAGGACAGAATTAAGAGTAGTAAACCTGCAGAAAAACCAGAGAAAATGTGTGGGGAAGAACACTGGAAGATCTTGTCCAAAGTTGCACAGCAAGTGACAAGAGGATCTAGGTGCCTCTAGGTACCATGATCCCTGTGTTGTCCCTCAGTATGTTTTACTTTCTATATGCTTTTACCTTTGGTAAGGTGGTTTTGGGAAGGGGTAGAGAGGGCAAGGGTTTTGAATCAGTAAGTCAGTCTCCAAGAAGTAGCTTTTTTTCTCCTAAACATCCTTTTTCCCTACATCTTTTTTTTTAAATAACCCTTAATATTTTTTCCTTTCATTTTGATCTTTCCACAGTGATCGGAACAGTCCCTGCTGTAAGGGCTGCCAGTTTGAGAGTGCACAGAAGAAATGCCAAGAAGCCATAAATGCCACTTGTAAAGGAGAGTCTTTTTGCACTGGTAGGATGTGTTTCTGTCCTTTTTATGACAGCTAGCCAAGTGCTTCAGGCTCAGTATCCTGCTCGATCTGCTTTCAAACTAATGCCCTTCATTCATGCAGAACATGTAATTTTAGCAACCAGTTAAGCATCGCAAAATTGCCCTATAATGAGTTGCATTGTAGTTCAGGAGTCACTTGGTGATTTACTGCCCAGAAGAACATGAATTTTATTTTTCTTCTTTGTTTCTTTTCTTTAAATAATTAAAATCACAACAGAGTGTTGTCACTAGGAGGGGACAAGAATTAATTGAATCTTGCCACAGGAAGTGTGGAATTACTGGAGCTCTGCTTCACTTCCCCACTTGTTTACTTCCTTTGCATAATGTTTCCTTGAGGCAGGGAGTCAAGTCAGAGCTGCTGCTTTGCTGACGGTGCCTCAGGGTTTGCTACCTGCTTGGTTGCCAGAGTACCACAATGCCTGAGTTGTTGAAAGCCTCTAGAGCTTCTGCTGCCTCTTGGAAGAACTGGCAGGCAGCCTGCAGATGAAAGCCAAGAACAAGCTATCGGGGTTCCCCCTGGGATGAGTCTAGATTTCCTTTATTGTCCTTTTTTCTTCTGCACATTTAGGTGCTCTGCCCTTTACTCTAACATTGTCCTCCCACCCTGTCAACCCCTGTCTGTAGGGAACAGCAGCGAGTGCCCCCCTCCAGGGAATGCTCCGGACGATACAGTCTGCGTGGACATGGGGAAGTGCAAGGATGGGGAGTGTGTCCCTTTCTGCGAGAGAGAGAAGAACTTACGGTCATGTGCATGCAATGGTGGGTGACATGGCAGTGAACTCAGGTGCATGCTTTATCTCTCCTCCTCAGAGAGCCCTGGCTTTGCTGTGGGCTTGCCTGTAGGAGGGCTGAGTTTGTGGTTTCTGAAAAAGTTTAAACAGTTGTTTTTTTCAGGGCTAGTGTTTTCAGTTTAGTAAAGGAATGTGAATGTGCTCCTGTCTTCTGGTTGTCTGGGTTGAAGACATTAAGACAAAACTTAGTTTGACACCACAGTTAAAGGAAAGGGCACTCTTTCACCTCCTCTGCTGTGGTGGGCAGGAAGGATCATAAGGAGATCACAACCAACATCTGGACCAGGGATCTAGCAGAGGAGTAGAGGTGTCAGGAGGTTAAAGTGCCTTTACACAGGATCCCTGAGTCTAGCCCCCTGCAAACCTGCCTGTCAATAAGTTTTACTGCTTGCTGGCTCTGCTATCTTCTCTTAAATGTAGTAAAGCAGCTGGGAGTAGGAGGAAAGCTTCACAGAGAGGGCAGTGCAAGTGTGTGCTGTGAGCTCCACTGTTTGAGATGAAGGGCATAGCCAAGGAGAAGGGAGCCTAGAGGACCTGAAGCCCAAGAAATATTTAAATCTGTCTTTTGGATGTGTTTGGAACCTCTTCACTGGCCTGTTGATCTGTGCATTGTTTGGGCTATCAGCATGGAGAGCTTGGTCCCACTGTGTCCCCTGATATGTTTCCAAGGGCATGTGATTGAGTTTCAGGTGGTCATCAAAGTGTCCAAAATTGGGCAACTTGCAACAGTCCTGCCTTCCTTGTTGGGAAGTTGGGCAGGAGTACAGTCAAGGGCAGGGAACTCTTGGTGTTCCCAGGGAAAACGTTTGTTGCTTTATTCCAGAAACGGACAATTCCTGCAAGGTGTGCTGCCGGGATGAGCAGGATAGGTGCATACCATACATGGATGCTAACAAGCAGTTCCTGTTCCTGCGCAAGGGGAAGCCTTGCACTGTGGGCTTCTGCGATGCAAATGTAAGTTTTCTCAGATGTCAGGGCATCACATACTCTGCTTCTGTAGCTGAGTGTTTTGGGGTCTTCAGTGAACAGGACTACACTGGTAGAGAGAAGTCAAAGCTTGACTTCCTACTGAATGAAGTGAGACTGTGTAAGTACCTCTCCACAGGGTAAATGTTCAAGAGTGTTTGAGGCTGCAGACAGAAGTTAGCTCTGCAGACCAGTCCAAGGTGAAGTGTTACCTTCTGCTGTGGCTTATTACCCCCTTTTGCTACTCTTTACACCATAGCCAGCTGCCCGTTGTGCAAAGGAGGTTAATGAGCACTGCTGTCAGCTTGGCTAGATTTGCAGCAGTTGCTATTTCATAAGTAATTCACGTCAAGGAATCATCACATGAAAAACTTAGCTGGCAGTGTCTCAAAGAGGCAGTGAGCCTGTGACAGGAAGACTGATAAATTACTGGCATGCACTGAGTTTCTGTGGTACAGCTGCAGCAACAGTCATGTCACCTGCAGACCCCAACGGTTGAAGCTGAGATGTTGGCAGAAGTGAATTTGGGAGTCTGTGCCCCAGCCCTTCCACCGGCAGAACTGAAAGGCCAGTGGTCTGCTGTGTTAAACCAGCACAGCCCGATCTGGGAGTGAGTCTATCTATAAACTTGGGCCACTAAGAGCTGCAGCTTTGTTTGTTTCAGACAGCAATAGAATTGAAACTGTTTTGCTAAAAACAAAGGCAGTAAAAACAGATTGCTGCTACTGGGCAGGAGTGTAAATCTGTGTTCAGAATGTGTGTCAAGTGCTGCTGTGTCTACTTTTCATTTCATTACTGTCTTTGTATCTTCCCTGTCCAAGAAGGCAGTTGTTAATGGAAGTGTTTACTTTCACAGGGCAAATGCGAGAAGCAAGTACAGGATGTGATTGAACGATTTTGGGAGTTCATAGATAAACTCAGCATCAATACTTTTGGTAAGATATGTAACCGTATCCTTTGGGCTTTGTTAGTACATAACATAAACCTCTAAAGCCTCAGAGGGAATTAGCTGGCTGTTTTATTCACCTGCATGCAAGGGTAGCTAGTAGCTGTGTTTCTAAGATAAATAAATACATTTTTGCCTCAAGTTTGACAATACTGATCTTGCCTTTTAAAGCTGAAAGGATGGGGGATTACATTGCATTTTTCCACGCCATTATTTTCCAGGCATCTTCCAAGCTTGTGAAAGAGATGTTGGCTTCTTTTCTAATACCAAGAAGTAGGTCAATTAGAGAAAAGGAATTGACAGTCTTTATAGAGGTCAGCTAGATTCAGTATAGTATAAAGTGGGCCTCTCACTGGGACTTAAATGTCAGCAGACTGGGAGGTAAACTTCATTTCTCTCTCATTTAAGAAAACCACTGAGGTCACGCACCTCAAGTTCTGTGCCTGTACTGAGTCATGGCCCAGCAATTGTGAGTAGGCCTCCTTGCTCTTGATTCCCACCATGCAATCCAAGCAGATAACCCCCTCTGTGTTACTGGAACCATGCAAAACCTGCCGTGTAGTGACTGGGTAACTGCATCCGCTCACTGGTAATGCTGTGCCTACACAGTGTAATTATCTAGGTTTGGGGCTTTCAATCATGAGTTCGCAAAAAATTGTTTCTTAAGTTATTGTTAAAGCTATTTAGCCTGCTCAGGTAGAGGCAGTTTGTGATGTTCAGATATTTTGTTTGTGGAGGCAGGTAGTTATCACACAGCAGTTCTGGGCTCCCCAGCTCAAGAGAGACAAGGAACTATTGGAGGCAGTCCAGCGGAGGCCACAAAGATGAATAGGGGACTGGAGCATCTTTTTATAAGGAAAGGCTGAGACCTGGGGCTGTTTAGCCTGGAGAAAAGATGACTTAGAGGGGATCTTATCAATGCTTACCAATACCTAAAGGGCAGGTGTCAAGAGGATGGAGCCAGACTCTTCAGATGTACACAATGATAGGACGAGGGGCAAGGGCACAAACTGGAACCCAGGAGAACATTTGAACATAAGGAAAAACTTTGTGACTTCGAGGGTGACTGGGCACTGGAGCAGGCTGCCCAGAGAGCTTGTGCAGTCTCCTTCTCTGCAGACTTTCAAAACCCCCCTGGATGTGTTCTGGGAATCCTGATCTAGGTGAATCTGCTTTTTCAGGGGCTTGGACTATGGGATCCCCAGAAGTCTATTCCAACCCCTACCATTCCGTGATTCTGTGTGAAATTGGAATTTGGTAACAGATTTGCACTGTCTTGTATAATTGAGGGGGGCAGTGTGGCTAACTCAATATAACCTGTTCCAAATCAACTCATACAGAGTATTACAGCCTTTCAGCATTTCTCATCAAAGGACATCAGAAGAAAAAATCTGTTATTACTAGCATATTTCATACAATTTTCTAAAATTGTGTAAGCTATCTTTGCCTACTCCTGCAAATTCTCTGAGCAGTTCTGTGGCTTAGTTTGTGTGAGCAGTGGCTGCAGAATGGGCATGTTTGTATGTTCATGAAAGAGGATTTTGTAGGTAACTAACTGATTTGAACTGATTTCACAGGGAAGTTCCTAGCAGATAATATAGTGGGATCTGTGCTTGTCTTCTCCTTACTGTTTTGGATTCCTCTCAGCATCCTTGTGCACTGTGTGGTGAGTAAGCTGTCTTTGAGATAACTGCTCTGTTAGATTGAGCTGTAAGAGAACATCTTCCATATTTGAAATGGCAGATGTCTGTGGCAGGTGATGGGAAGCTTTTAGCAAACAGTGAGGAAATCCAGCATATGAAAGACTTTCTGCTCCTTCAATAGGCAAAACTCCTGCTAAAACTCTTTTGGGCTCTGGCAGACCCAGTGCTCACATGACTGCTCTCTGGAGCCCATTCCTGTTCTTTCCTAGGTAGATTTTCTTCCTCTGCCTCCTGAATTGTACCCAAGTATAATTTTGGTAACTTCCATCAGAGTCAAATTTACATAAAGCCCTGCTAAGAAGTAAGACATTTTGTGGGGAGACCCAGAGGGAGAAGTGGTCTTGGTTGAGCTTGGGTGGATAGGTAGAGAGCTTGTGGCAGCTGGGAGCACTGGTATGTGGTGCGATACTGACAGCAGTGTGGGATTAGGGCTGGGAATTGTTATGCCCACAAGGACTCCTGGGATAGACAGGAAGTCATAGGAGGCAGGGGAAGAGAAAAGAGCCACACACACTGCTCTGTCCCTGCAGGGAAACGGGGACAGAGACCTTGCAATTGGGAAACTAATTGTCTTATGTTCTGTGTTTTTTTGTTTGTTTTCCACTAGGACAAGAAATTGGACAAGCAGTATGAGGAGAACACAAAGTCCCTGTTTTGTCCCAGTGTAAGTTGCTGTCTGAGTATCACTTGGCAGAAAGCTAGCCAATCTGTATTAGAAAATCTGAACCTATGGTGTATGCAGAGTGTTTTATCAGAGAAGTGATAACAGAGAAGCCTGCCTCACGCTGCAGGTGGATGAATCAGTCTGAGAGGAAGCTGTTTTCCTGAACAAGCCTGTGTGTGATTTATCAAGCACTGCAGCTTGGTGGGGTCTTATGCTTCCTTCCTGCAAGAGTTGTGCTGTGACCTTGTTGACAAAGCAGCTCTGTTGCAGCAGCTGCAGCTCCCAGGGCAGGAAGCTGCTCTGCTCTGTGGAGCACCACTTCTCACAGTGGGTAGTGGACGAGGTTCCCTTGGCATGGGTCATTCGGCAGCTTCAACCAGACTGCTTGTTCCCAGCCAAGTGGTGTCAGTGAAGTGAGAGACTCAGTGGAGTGATATTGCAGAAGAATCTCTGCAAGATGTCATGTCTTGACTGCAGAATGGTTGTTTGCAGGAGTCAGCTTCTAATGGCCAGATCTGCTAAAACCTTCCAGTTTTTAGGGGACAACTGGCCTCAGGGAGCTGGGACCCATCTGTAAAACTTCTCACCTTGTAGATACTGAATTGGGAGAGAGGAAGAGCAAAAAAAGAAGTGCCTAGATACATTTTAATTACAGTCTAGCCCAGGGCACCTTTTAACACAGGGGTGTATGCACGCACACACACCACCGCCCCACTTTCTGCCTTCAGTGCTCAGTGTAGCTAGGATTCTTGAGGAAAAGCCAGTACAACAGACTACCTGGATTGGATGTTCCCTTCCTTATATGTAAGTATAAATCTGCTGTGGAGGAAAAGGACTTAGATTTTGAAATTCAGTGCAGTGGGTTCAGCCTAGCTGACAGAGTAACCTGTGGTGGCACAAGGGCAGTTGGCACATGCCTGCTTGGGGGCAAAGGGGAGGATGCAGTAGATTTAAACTGTACTAACAGAAGTACAGGTACTCCTCAGAAGGTTCCCATGGCCCTTTGAAAATGGTGCTAAAACTGAACCTTGGAGTAGGTCCTGGTTGCTTTTCCCAGTGTTGTGACTGCATGTGTCTTGCAGAATGTGGAGATGCTCAGCAGCCTGGACTCTGCCTCCGTTCGAATCATCAAGCCCTTCCCTGCGGCGCAGTCGACAAGCCGTCACCAGCCACTACAGCCTATCACAGTTGTGCCTCCTGTCCCTGCAGCACCGAAACAGGATCACCAAAGAATGGACACTATTCAGGAGGACCCAAGCACAGATTCTCACATTGATGAGGATGGGTTTGAGAAGGACCCTTTCCCAAATACCAGCTCGGCTGCCAAATCTTTTGAGGACTTGACAGACCATCCTGCCATTAGGAGTGAGAAAGCTTCATCCTTTAAACTACAGCGCCAGAACCGGGTGGACAGCAAAGAAACAGAATGCTAGTGTCTTGCTGCTTTCTATATGTATGACTTGTGTCTGCAAAATAAGGATCTAAAACCATTTCATTTATATAAACATATGTATATATATTTTTGTGAGGGTGTGGGAGAGATAAGGAAGTGACCTACTGCAGATGCTGGTCATGTGTATGACCTTCCTTAAATGACATTTATTAGAGCATTATATCTTTAAAAAAGGAAAATCCAAACTAAAACTGGCTTGTTTTTGAAGCTTTTTGGATTTGTTTTTCTATTTCCTTGACCTTTAACATTTCCTTCAACCTGTGGTGCAAAACTGAATATCCTGCTGGATATTGGATTGTGTATATCAGCCTTTTTTATAATTTAATATTTTGTAGTCTGACAGCACTGATAGACAAAATTAAGGGGCTTTAAAAAAAATGAAAATACTGCAGTATGTGCCATATAGAGTAGATAATTTTGAAGCTTCAGGTACATGTAAGCAAAAGCCTAAACAGATGCCTTGAAAACAGATGAGTAATGAAACAAACAAAAATAGCCTTGCAGCATTGAGCGAGATACATTATCAGAATCAAGAAGCTTAAGGTATACAGCTTCTAAATAAATAGAAATAAAAGGATCATACAGAGGCTAGTAAACCTTACACTGTGCATGGAAATGCTCCTCTAGCATTAAACTTTTTTGTCTCTAGTGGCGAAGTTGTATTGTCTTCATGGCAGAGAGGAGCTTTTGTTGGGAGTTTCCCACGCTGCAGTCAGAGGCTTGTGTGTCACGTGTTTGGTAGGAGAAAGAAGCGTTACAGGAGAAATCATTTACATGGATGAGGCCTGTTTTAACCAGCTGTTTACAGTGGTGTTTTGGTGCAGAAATGTTTCTCCAGGTGTTATTTTGAAATAGGTAACTCTTTTGTTGAGATGTTTAAAACACTGAGCCTCGGTTTTCAGGGTCTATGTGGCCTTTGGAAGCTCTACTGCGTAAGTAAATGGGGGGGAGGGTTCACTCCATCGCAGGGGGGAGCATTTGTTTAAAAACAATTGTGAATTTAATTAAAAAAGAAATAAACTTTTGTTAAACATACAGGGCAAGTGTAAGGAGGAGACTTTGTGAACTCAAATTCCCACACAGGTGGGATGTGTGATGTTGAAAGTTGGTAATTTAGTGGAGTCTTCCAGTTTGATTCTGGAGGCGAGCTGGGAAGGTGAGCTGGGAATGGCACATGAGCGTTGTTTTAGCTTAGTAGCAGCTGGACTGACAGTGGAGTCACAGAGTAACTGCCACAGTAGTAAAGCATCATCTTAGTTCTACATCTGTTCTCTCCCATAATGATCTGTTGATAAAACTGACATAAAAAAGGAGCAGTGGTGCAACCACTGTAACTGTTACAAGCCTGCGCTCAGCCACAGGGGAACTGCAGTTGCAGAAACCTCTGTTTTTAAACGGGAGGGAAAGGAACCAAAGTGGTGCTGAAGGACTTTGGGCACAGCCTCCTGCCCACCCAAGGATTCTTGTTACACTAATACTTGAATGTGTGCCTTCCTTATGGTATTTCTCTCTGACTAGCTATTGTGTTTTATACTGGTTTTGAACTTTGTTTGGGTTTGTTGTTTGGGTTTTCTTTTTTTTTTGATTCAGTGCAAAGTACATGTGTGAGGAGTTAATTTAATTCCCAATACAATAAAAGCTTTTTATATTAAAAAAAATAAATGAGCTGTTCTTGTGCATCCCTTTAGAAAAGACCTAAATTATTCTGTTTTCAAACTGAGTTAAACATCTGACATACAGCCAGACTCAAGCTAGTTATCTCTAACTGCTTCCTGTTTTGGAGGCCAGACCCCAAGTATCCATGCTGCAGATCTGCACTGCAGGACTGCCCTACTTCCTGCTGGGGGTGGAGATGAAATTCATAGCTAAGGTAGAGGTGTGTGCTCAAATGCCTTTTCAAGTAGATCTGTTAAGTAGGTGTTCTTAGCACTAAAGTCATTATGTCCCGGATGAAAACCAGGCACTTGAAAGCACGAAAATAAGTGATTTGGAGCAGGCCCTAGAAATCACAATCCATCCTCCATTAACCTGGGCCTTGTTCCAGACACTGAGTGGTAACTTCACAGTTTGTTCATCATCACATCTAACACTGGAAGATCCAGAGATTCCCCAGGGAGCCCCTTCTGCTGCTTAGCCAGTCTTCCCAGTAGGTATTAAAATACTGAAAGGACAGTCAGGTTTAATAGTCATAAATATTTACAAATCAAACTAGCTTCTGATCTAGCCCCAGGCACAAGAAAAACAGCTACTTATGTTCCAATTTATAACACTATTACACAGTAGATGACAGGTCTTGGCCAACTTGTGTTATTTAATGGAGCAAAGGCAGCCTCATGGCACTAAAGACACAGGACATCCTGAGGCGTTCTCATCAGTCTCTGTCTCACCCAGTGCCAAATAAATACATCACTATTGAGCTCATCTGTTTTGTGCCAACATAACTCTTAACACATCCCACAATTACCAAGGGGCTTCATCTGCAGTGAGAGACTTATTTATTTGGTTTTAATCCATGGTCCAGTAGTATCGTCCTTTATGCTGCTACCTAGCTGGCTAACCAATTATTTCCCAAACCACTTTGCTTTGCTTCTTGAATTTCGTCTACATTTCAGGTAATTTTTTGGTGTATAAAGATAGTTTTGTAGTTTGTGTTCTCTTGACCCAAATCTATACAGTACTCATCTGTTACATTAGTTTTTAAATTATGGATGAATACCAAAGCCCAACTGAAAGGTCTCCCTAACCTGATGGCAAATGGTGCAGCATTGTCAGTAGAAATTTAGACCCTTTCTGGTAGTTTCTTCAAGCTCCAAGCATCAGATGAGCATGTGCATCACCAGTTTTATACTAACCAAGAACATGCACTGCTTTGAAATCTGCCTACACATGCAAGCCAGGTGTAAAGAAGCTGCTGGTGGTGCCAAAGTAAGTTAAAATTTAACCCCCCTGCTCTGAACTACAATCTATCACTATGAAAAACATCTAAAGATTATACAATGGCTTTTGCTGCTGTGATATATCCAAATAAATTAATCTTGACTGACGTTAATGGCTCCATGCTACAGCCACTTATCAGCTCCTACGTGTTTAAAGCTAGTAGATGGCATTAACCAGCACAGTCCCCAGAGCTCAGCTAGACCCAGAACTCAGGGCAGCTTATGTCCCATGGTCACAGGACAGCTGAGACTCTCATTTCCCTTCAAGTGTTCCAAGGAAAGAGCTGCTTATCCCCACAGATGCTCAAGCTACTGGCACTTGCAGACAAACCATCCCATGCTACACCCTGAGTAGTCCCATCTTTATTCTTTCTCCCACAGATCAAGCGAAGGGGACACCAAAGAGTACTGACAGGGGACTCCCCACGTGTGCAGCGGCTGCGGTGTGCTGTGGCCAGCAGCTGGCTGTGACAGCCTGGGTTTGGCAGCCTTGGCTGCTTCAGCACCTTACTGAGAGGATCTCACAGAAGACTGGCCTCAGGGTTTGTATGGTCCACATCACGCCAGTAAGGAAGCAGTGAAGGAAGAGCAGACAGTTTTTTTTCCAGGCATGACCAAAGTTGTGCTGCTAGAAAGTTGCTGCCTTCTGCTGATAAATGAAGACCATCGGACAAATAGGAAGAGAAATCCTACAGGGGAATTAAAACCATGTATTAATGGATTTGCTAGTTGCAAATGGAAGGCATTGAGTAGTTCTTAAGTTCTTCAAAGCCAACCAGTCTAGATAACAGGGTTTTTTCAGCATTTGCATTAAAATATTAAGAGAATGCTCTGATGGCCAAAGTTCATCAGGAAAAGATCATGGGACTAAGTGATGCAATCAGACTATTGAGTCTACTGCACCAGAGAGTGAAAAGATTCAGTGCCCAAACTAGAGTTACCTGTTTACAGGAAAAAGTCTGCAATCTGTCCCCCATGAAAGTTTGGCTGTTTGGCCAGACACATCAGCAAGGTACCACATAGCCTGATCCAACACTGAAGTCAGCCTGACACTCTGCAGTGGGTTGGACTAGGTGCCTCCAGAGGCCCCTTCCCACCTAAACTATTCCATGATTCAAAGTCTAACAAAATGGTTATTTACATGTAACACACCCATGGTACATTTTCTAACCAAATATGAATGGCCAGGTTGTATTAAGCTTTATTTCTCACAGCTGACTACAAAGCATTCTAGATTATTGTTTTCCTTCCCCACAGTGTGATTTGGATACATTTTGTATCATTTAAGTGATAATGCAACACTACCATTTCTGCTCCATGATGCATTTCACAGTTCACAACAGTTCTGAAGCCTTTCTCATGACATCATACCTGGTTTTTTTGCATCAGTGTCCAGAGGTCGAGTACATCTGTTCCACAATCCCTAGCTACCTGAACACAGGCCTGGGCGTATTCCCCAGTGGTGGCATTGCAACGATTTAATTTGTCACCTGTCAATCAGAAACAAAGAAAACATTTAGCAATTGCAGCTGACAGAGCTCAGTGTCAGTCTTCTGTGGCACACATGGTGTGTATCAGTGTGTTAAACCAGCAGACATAACTAATCAAAAACTAAAGCCAAAGCACTTCATTTTAAGTGCCTGGAAGCTACAGTTCCTTCAGTCTTCTTCAAAGCACCACATTTTTTGTGGCATTTGAAAATAGTTTCTTGACAACAGACATGCAACAGCTGAGACAGAGGCAACAGCAACAAGCACACAGAATTAATGCTTTACTTCTATGCTGCTCACAGCTTTCACCTTCTGGCAAGCTTCAGGTGAAGTCAATGCATAGATTTAACACTCTTCACATACCTGCTACTATAGCATGTAAAATAGAGTAAAGAAAATGTAAATCTGTTTACAAGCTTGCCTTCCACTTCCTGGATGATATCTGCCATTAACAACTCCTTGGGGTAGTCTCCTCATTGTAATGTGCTGGTGAAACTGGGGTACATTTATGTGTAAAGCTTTATCAGCACTCACAACTGCTACATTTGTGTACACAGTTACCCTGTCAGCTGGACCTTCAGTGCAGCCCCGTGCCAGCCACTGTCAGCCAGCAGTTGTGCATGGAGCACAGTGAAACTTTGGGGCAGGATACTATTCAGTCATGTTGTTTGTCTTTTTAATGGGACCTATAATGCAATTCATCGACTCCTACTCTACTCCTTCCTTGCATCTGATGACTCCTACTTCTTCACACAGCCACCTCTTTCCTTCAGTCATTTCTTTTCATCAGGGAAACATCCTCAGCAGCCTCACTGGTCCTTCCCCACCACAGTGTGTTTCCTGACTCTTGCTTTCTTCAACTTTCTTCCTGGCAATGAAATGACAGTTGTGCAGATGACAAAGAGCAGCTCTGACTTTAGTAAGGGCTTTGACCGTTTCTCCTACAGAAGCTGAGTTTCTTTTCATGCCTGTTTTCACACTTGGATGAATGTTCCTGTGAACATCAACACCTCCATGTTTCACATGTCTACTTTGCTCTGATACCTATCTGACAAAAGTAGAAATAAGCAGAGCTTTTCTCCTGGATACTGGCTGAAGGCAGATGATCTGATACTGCTGCTAACTGTGCCCACAACACTTTATTAGTGGTCCATGGTTTGAGACCACCCTGTCTTTTGTTCCATCCCTAGACAACAACCTCTTCTAGATGCTGGCAGATTCAGCACTGTAAATGCAAATTTCTCCCTCCCTACCCCATAAAATGGACAGCTTTAAGGCAAAAATGAATTAACATTTTAAAAGTATTACTTGATAGCTAGGAGCCAGATAAGCAGCATTCGCAGTGTGCTCACCTAACAAATCTTCAGAAGGACATTCTGGGTGCATATTTTGCAGACTGTGGCTGTAGCAGCTTTACCAGGAGCTGGGCAGACGTGCCAAGAAAGGCTGCTCTGTGCCTGACCAACCCCTTATATCCTACCCAAGGATCTGCTACAGTAATGTATAAAGTACTGGCCATGTCTGATGTCTGATCTGACCTGCTACAGCTGCTACTGTCTTAACTCAACCTGTTTTACTCTAGGACTTTCTCTCCTTTTCCAAATTAAATATAAAAACTATCCTGCTGGATGAGACTGAAAATCAACATAGTCCAAACCCTGTTCTGCACAGTGATCCCTGCTGCACACCAAACCCCTAATGCAAAGTCCTGCAATAACACAGTCTATCTAATGCAGGTTAAACGTGAGATCACCTTCAAGATGTTACTGCTTTGGCTGAGTATACAACCCAGGAAAGGCAGGATCACCTAAATTAAGGAAAATCCTACAAATACGAAGGTGACAGCTCTGTATTTACCTGAGTGTAACTCAAAAGTCTTCTACAAATGTGTAAGATGTGGATAAGCTGTCCCAACAGGAAAGAGGACATGTTCTCAGGAGGTACAAACTGTCGCTGCTGGAGGCAGAGGATAATGGCAATTTCCAGCAGCTGAGTAACACAAAGCAAGCAGTGCTGTTATGTTTCTATTTTTAGAGTTGGCTCAAATCACATAATGAGAAACTATTTACACACCTCTTGCTTATTTTTCAGGTACTTTTATTGAAATCCTTAGCATATTATATTTTCTGGAAGTTTTTAAAATTTAAATTTAAAATAAACCTGGCTGGGATATTCCTGCTTATCTGAACAGATGTGAAATATGCTGTCAATATTATCAAATTTTCTAAGGCACACAATGCCAAGATTTCTTCCTCTATTCATGCTATTTTGGAAGCTGCTAGAACATGACAGTCTGCCTAGGACATCTCAGTAAAACTTATGTTCTCAAAGGGCAGCCACTTCTGCCAGTTTTATGCATGAACAGATCAATCACCACTTTTAAAAGGATGTTACCAATTAGCTTACTCCACAAGCTTATCCAAAAGCTGTTTAGCAAAACAGCTAGCAGTCATCCTCCATCAACTCAAAGAGCACAGCTGCAATGTGGCACAAGCACAAAGCTAACCATTTGTCAGCCTGGGATCAGTAACTCACAATCTGCCAGTAACATGCAGAAATTCTGCCTGTTCACATAACTCTTTTACCTTTGGCAAGACAGGCCTTTTCCCACGCTGATTCCTGAAGAGGTGGTGGTGTAATCAAAACAATCCTGTCTTCAGTAATATCCACTGACTTCAGATACTGTATCATGCTCTTTAAGTTTGCAGCATATTCCTCCAAAGGAACGTGTTGCTTAGGGTTTAGATCTGTTAGGGGACGGAGCACATGAACGAGCGATGTTAAACTGCTTACAGATTAACTACACAACACAATGTGCTTTTCACACAGAATATGAATGTGGGCATGCACTCTCAGTATGCAGCTCACCTCCATCATTGATTCAAGAGGTGTGGTAAGAAAAAGTCATTGCTCAATATATGTTTTTTAATTCTCATGGATACAGAGAAAATTTTGGAAGTTCTCATGGATGTACAGTCAGTCCTTCATGCACTGATGTTACCATTTTGATTAGACTAGCTCTGCATGCTGCTATGTTTATCTTAAAAGAGAATCCAAATGGAATTCACTCATTTCCTCAACTTATCTGCCAAGAACTCACCAGACTGCTTTCAAGGCAGAAAATTCAGGTAGATGCCCAACTCCAAACTTAGGTGACAGACATACAACTAATTCTTAAGCACCCTAAAACTTACTTTTAATATAAAAACATGGTGAGAGAGAGAAAATGAAGACACTGCATGGTTTAAATACAAATAAGATGGCTGAGAACAACCCATTGTAAAAGCGAAGAGGGCAATCAGTTCATAGAGAAGAAACAGGAAGAGTCTGTGTAATGTTCTACCTGTTCTACTGAACTTTAAAACTGTTAGGAGAACACATCACAGAGATGGGGAAAAAAATCAAAAAAAACAAACCAAGAAAAAGACAAGCTACCATACCTTTCAAAGCACTGTCATTAGCTCCAAAGAAAATAGTAACAGCAACAGTACTCTCAGCACCAGCATTTTTAGTGATAAGTTTTGGAAGGACCAATTTAGCCCATCTAGTGTTGTACCCCGAGAGCCCACGGTTCACAACATCACATTTTCTGAAACACAGACACATATATATAAACAAGAACATCTCTCCCCTGGCCACCAGAACAAACTTTGGGACTTTTTGAACTATTCTGTCAGAATAGTTCTGCCTCCATCCCCCTCAGAAACAACAAGGTCACAGCAGTTTTCAGTGGGGTCATAACTCTACGTTTTGAAAGTGCATGCACAGACTGTATGCGTAGTATTCACATTCACTTACACCACGAAACCAGAACAACAATCCTGACAATCATTTAGGATTTTTTTCTTTCCACTTAAACTTTGTGTAGAAAAAAACGCCCACTGACTATTTCTACCACTACAGGACAGGTCACCGCTAAGGCAGTTTCGCTTCAATAAATAAATAAATATACACTAACTATTAACTTTGTTGGTTTTCTTTTAGAAAAACTGCATGACTTCTTGCATGCTAGAAATCAGTTTTGAAATGTAAGGTCTTACCTGGTCAGTCTCTCTGCAAGGTATGTCCCCCAGCCATTTTCCTGGAAGGAGTACTGAAAGCAAGAAAAATGGTTAGACCTTCACTGGAAAAACTTGCTTCCCAGCAGGTCAGTCTCACCACCTTTCCTCCTCAGATTTCTGCACATGACCTCTAGCACTGCTGCAGAAGCACTTCCTCCCTCCCAGCCTGCTCTGTCCCTGCAGAGGTCAAAGAGCCCTGGCCTCCCCTTGACACACAGCTGGCATCAAACATGGGACCATACCTACAGACCCTGTAGTCCCTTTATAATCCAAACTGACTGCTTTCAGCCAGTAGTTTCATTTTGGCCACTGGGCCTTTTTGAAAAATCTTTTTCTGCTTTGTTTCTAAGATCCTTTCACTATGCCTTCATTCTCCACATGCTGCTTTGAAGATATCCTTTGCCTTCAGCCCAATCTTTATTCATCAGAGCAGCTCTGTGGTCCCACTCCACCATGCAACCCACACCACAGAAGGCAGAGACCCCAAATGAACGGTAAAAGCTGATATTTTACAGGAACTTTAGAAATTTCTGCAAAAAGGTTCTAAATCTCATTTAAAAGACCGTCAAGCGTGTAAAGTTCCTGGCACGCTCTCGTGGGAGATCCAAGACACAAACACCAATGCCGGGCCGCACTGCAGTTTTACCGGTCTCCTTCCCGCCTGACGGTACCAGGCCCCTGCCAAGGCAGGTTTCTCCAGCAGCAGTCCCAAACGGACGGCTTCCCCCGGCAGCCTGGCCGCAGACTGCCTCGGCGGCCGGCCCGGCTGCGCCGGAAGGCTGCTGCCTCTGAGGGGAGCGGCTCAAGGGGCTCAGTCGCCGCCATTCCGCCTGACAGGCTTCTCCTGCGCCAAGCAGGCTTGGCACCCGCCGGCCACGCAAAGCCGGGGCCACGCTGCCCCGCACCGGGACACACGCACAAACCGCCGGCTGCTCCGAAAACCTTAGAAATCAGTATGAATTAAAGCCCTGTGCTTGCCCACTCTAACGCCGGGCTGCGGCTGACTGCGCGTCTACGGGAACCCCGGCGCAGTCCGCAGGCTGCCGCTGCCGGTAGGAGGAACTGGGGTGTTTACAAGGCTCCGCAGCACCAGGCGGAGATTGCGGAACCCCGAGGTCGCTACCTCAGTGATGGAGTCTCCGAAGAGGACGACGCGGGGCCAGAGCAGGAGCCGCCCGCGGGCTCCCGCCTCAGCCAACGCCATGGCCACCGCCGGACATCCGCCGGGAGGAGGAAGTCTTGCCGCTTCCTCTACGGGGGGAAGTAGAGTGGCTGCAGCTCCCGGGGAGATCCGCGTGAAAAAATGGTTTCATTTCGCAGCACAGCCAGTGTTCATTGCTTTGCCCCCTTCTTAAAAGGATTATTACTGGAAGTGAAGTACGTCCTCTTGCGGAGTTAGGGGCAGGGAGAAGGGTCGGGAACTCCCCGCCAGTCACCATCCTCCTGCCCGGGCACGGCTGGGAGCAGGAGCGCAGCCCGAAGGGAGTACAAACCCACGGGTAGGTTAAGTTACAGTGGCTGAAAGCACGTTATAGAAAAGCATATTTTTAAAAACAAGATTTTTGTCTGTTCCAAAGAGATCCTTTCTTGAAAAAATTCAATTACCTTCTTCAAAAGACTTCATACTCTTACTAGTTACCCAGTGACATACTATTTGGGGAGTAAAGCTGTCACTAATAATACACTAGTACTACTATAAAGATTATCGGGAACCAATTTAATCAGCTGTGAAAGCCAGCCTATATTGGTGCTTGGGATTGCCCTGACGCAGATGTAGGACCTTGCACTTGGTCTTGCTGAACTTCATGAGGTTGGCATGGGCCCACTCCTCCAGCCTGTCCAGGTCCCTCTGGATGGCATCCCTCCCCTCCAGCGTGTCAACTGTACCACACAGCTTGGTGTCATCAGCAAGCTTGCTGAGGGAGCACTCGATGCCATTGTCCATGTTGCCGACGAAGATGCTGAACAAGACTGGTCCCAGTACTGATCCCTGAGGGACTCCACTTGTCACTGGGCTCCACTTGGACAAGGACTCACTGACAGCCACTCTTTGGGTACAGATGTCAAGCCAGTTCTTTATCCAGTGAGTGGTCCATCCATCAAACCCATATTCCACCAGGCTGAAGACCAGGATGTCGTGCAGGACAGTGTCAAAGGCTTTGCTCAGGTCCAGGTGGTAAATGACATCAGCTACTCTTCCCCAGTCTATTGCTGTTTTGAAGAAGCTTTATTTTGAACATATTCAAGCCCAAAATATTCATTTTATGCTCCAACTGGTCCTTAATCTTCAAAAATATATACAAAAAATATTTTTAAATTCTGCATTGATATAGGTTAAGGATTTTTTTTTCTTATTCCTTGTACACACACATAAGAAAAAAGAACCTGGGAACACTGCCTGATTTTATTATGCTCTATATGCACAAATAGTTGCTCTATGGTTGCTCATCCAGTATTTGATATAACGCAGCAGTTTCACAGTCACAGAATTGATACCTTTGACTTACTGAAGAAAAAAATCTTATTTATTCTTAAAAAATAGTCCAAATAAATTGAACATTTAAAAGATTTTTTTTGTTATGTCCTAGTTATCTACAGATATCAGCATACTGGGCTGAGAGCATCATAAAGCCTTTGTGCAGCCAGCTCCACCATTTCACGAAGGGATTCATCATCTTCACTTCCTGGCTCACAGTCAACTGTCTGGGAACACAAACCAAAGCGTGTCAGGACAACTAGCAGTTTGTATTCTTTTTCAGCATGTGAAGAATGCTCATAAGGGGAAAGGATAAAGTAGTCATGCAAACTAAAAACAGAGTTATCAAGAGTGGTACTGTGTTTTTAAATGGTCTGCTAACATGGAGAATAATTCAGAGAAGACTCATGCAAGTCCTGCTTAGGAATAAGCAACTTTATATCAAGTTTTGTGTTTCATTACTAACTTGTTTCAAAAGCACTATGTAAAATGCATTAAGTTCTGTACATTACATTTAATTCAAAATAAGATAAAACCATACAAGGTTCATTCCTTCAATATTTCATTTTCTCTGGGAATTCACCTGCTTTGTATTAGGTTCACACTGTAAACCACATGCATTCATCAGAGGGACAGGCACCTGGACTCAGACTTTTCAACACACACCCGTAAGATAACACTTACAGCAAAATAAAGCCCTGAAGAGATTAATTTTCTCTACAAAGACTTGTTTTAGTGATAAGATGCTCATCCCTAACATGCAAGTTGATCAACAATCAAGCCAATCCGCCGACTACTCTCTCTCAAAAACAAAGGGCAGCATTTCCATAGTAATACTATTCTTGATCCTATAGACTTTCTAAGCTTCAAGACTGTACCTTCTCTAATTCAGTATTAACTTGTTGCTCTTCTGAACAAGCAACTCCTTTAAACAATACAGGTTTGGGGGAAAAAAAAAAGGCATTTGAAAATGCAAATATGCATTTGATGTCATTTAACACTGCTGTTAAAAGCATAACTGTTAGAGCACTGTGTTAAAAGTTAACACGGAAAAAATAAATCCCCATGACCCACTATACAGGCAGATCCACACCACAGGTTTTTATTTTAATGCTAGTGAAGTTTTGTAAGAAGATAATTTACACATAAAGAAGGACAGATCTTTCTTGTAAACCTTGGTTCACAGTGGCGCACGCTTGCCATTTCCGACACAGTATGTAAAAAAATTACTACAAAGATACACGTTGTTGCAGTTCTGTCATTAGGGTTTCTGTCAGTACACAAGTCTTGTAACAATAAAGATATACATCAGTATAATAATATATGAAAATGAAACCTAACTTCTTGATTAAGCTGTATGCATTTTCTTCCTGTCTTGCTACTTTTTTCTGTATTGCAAGAGCTCTTCTCATCAGTCCTGTACTATGTCTACACTGAAATGTAGCATATGTTTACTCAAAAACTGAAAAGAAGATGACATGGTAATCAAAGACTGTAACTTCTTATCCTCTTAAGATAATTAACATTCACTTGTTTTGTTTCAATAGGTAACAGAATTTGAGCAGGGACCAACCCTTTCTTCTGGGTTTGTCGAGCATGAAGTATTTGTTGTGGTTCCTATGGACAGCATCAGGGACCTACTTCAAGGGAATGCATTACTACCAAGGATAGTGGTAATACATTATGTACTTTTAATAGGTTATTAATAATGACAAAGTCAACACATGAAAATGCTTAAGGAAATGAAGGACATGGTTTTAACCATTCTTTACGGTGCCCCATTGCTCAAATAACTAGGTGTGATAGCTTCTTAAAGCAGCCTTCTCAATGCATGACATCCAATACTGAACTCAGCTAGTAAATTAATAAAGCATCTCTTTTTGTGAGTATTTCAGGCTTTCAATTTAGCTACAAAATGGTCAAGATGACATCAAAAAATTATTAGCATCATTTCTACTCTGTGATTGTTCAATTATTCAGGCCAGAGCCTATGTTTTAAGTGCATTTAAAAATAACCTGTGGGTGAAATCAGTTTCTCCTCTACAATCTTTATTCATTTTTATACAAGTAGAGAGCTGCTGAAAAATACTGTGTTTTCTTCCCAAATTTACTACATTTGTTACAGAAACATTGCTAGCATTTTTTTAAATTAAGAAAACTCTCTAGGTAATGCTTCTGTAAGCAGCTCAACTGAGCTTGCAGGCTGGATAGCTATTTCTTGGCTGGGTATTGATCAACTGATGAGAATGTGAATCAAATTAATGAAAAGTGAGCAGGCTTAAACTGTTCTGATACCAAATACAAACCCATTTCCTTAGCAAAGGTGTAGATGATATCCTAGGCAGCACTGTATACTAGATGGGAGACTCACCTCTGCTACACATCCTGCATACAAAAGTTTTCTGTACATACCCGAGTGTCCAGTGAAATATTTGCAGTCTTTCCATCAACCGTGATGCACAGGATGGAGCCATCTTTTGAACTCACACAGTCTTCTCCAAACATATCCCTAAAACAAAGACCTATGTGTTGAACACATGGCCAAACAGCAAACATATTTTTCTTTCTAGTCTCTTTAGGGTTCTAACAGCCTTTTGTCAGCAGAGTAGCTCCTTTCAGCAACCCACTCAGATAATAAGTACCAACCTAAATTACTCTGACAGTGGGTGTCACATAACAGTAAGTATTTTACCAAAATAAATATAAAAAAATGAAGAGAAGGATTCCTTTGATTTCAAAAGAGGCAAGATTTCTATGTCAAGAATAGAATATACAAGAGAGTAAGTTTTAAAACAGCTGTGATCCCAAGAGTTATTTTTGTAACCATTCGTAACATGATTTTGGCAGATAACTTAAAAACCTGCTTCTGGAAGAAGTAACTGGTCCCTGTACTCAAAACTATAATGATGCTGAGAACTTTTTACTGTACCTCTTTCTTTACTTAATTCCTGGCCTTCACAGAAATAAGGCTGAAGTACATTTGCATAAAGTAGGTGTAAATAACTGTATCTTTAAACTGCATTATACTAAAATGATAGTATTTACATGATTTAACAGTGATCACTTTCCTTTGGAAAAATATATGGCAACTTACTGAAGCATGATCTCCATTCTCTTCCTATACACATCCATATCTAGTTTTTTGGAAATTTTCTGTACTGCAGCTGAAAAGAGAAAGTCATTTTACTTCAACAGACATTTGCTGGGAGGGAAAATTGATTAATTAATACATACAGGTTCCTAACTGACTTTCATGAAAAACAATCCAAAAGCTACATATGACATAATGAAAAGGTATTAAAAAAAGATGGAAGATTCAAGGAAAAGCATGCATTTAAAATATATATATTCCCTGTACTCATCACATTTTAAAATAGAAAACTTTGGAAGACTGTTACTTTTTACTTTTCCTTTTTATTGTTAATGCTCTTTATTTCACCTATTTCCTTTATGTAAAGGTGAAAATAATATACTTTCATCATTTGTTTATAATCTCTCCATTTTCTCTTATTGTAAGAAAACATCACATCATGGAGGCTGGGAGCATACAGAGAGTACATAAAGAAAAGCTGGACAGCAAACATGAGTAGCAGTAATAGGCAAAGACATTCCTGAAGCATGTTTCAGCATAGAGAGGCTGAAATAAAAATAACAATACTGGTTTTAGACTTGGTCTTGAAATCAAGAGGTAGTTTAAAACAAGTAATTTTCTTTTGAACACAACTGTTGCACTCTACGACTACTTGAAAGGGGGTTGTAGCAAGTAGTGGCAAAAAAAGGGATTCAAAATCCCAGAATCTCACTCCCTAAAAAGTTTGATAAGGAGAGGAAGTACAACAGGGGGATTGCAATCTATTGCAAGGCATTATATTCCTTTAAGCTTGATATGCATTTCTCTTGAAATAAAAAGAAATACCTTATTTACATAAGCATACACTAAACTTCCTACCTTTCTGTATTTTGGGATTTGACTGCACCTCCAGTATCACTGTTGTCACAGTGTCTGCATACATATCATTAGCAGGATTTGCCACCCACTGTAAGGGCAAAAACAAATAATTAGTAACGTGAGCCCATTATTTGGGTGGAGTGAATAATCTCACACAAAAAACTGTGTAACTTTGATTGCATTCTCCTGTTTGCTTTTTTGAAGGAACTCTGGATATTATCTGTTTTCAATTCCCCTGTTAAGGTAGATTCACCTAAAACAGGTTGACCAGGACCATATCCAGGTGTTTTGAAAATCTCCAGAGAAGGAGACTCCACAACCTCTCTGGCAGCCTGTTCCAGTGCTTCTCTACTCTCAAAGGAAAGAAGTTCAGATGGAATCTCCTATGTTCCAGTTTGTGTCTATTGCCCCTTGTGTGCTCGCTGGCACCACTGAAAAAAGACTTGCTCCATCCTCTTGACACCTGCCCTTTAGATATTGATAAGCATTGGCAAGATCCCCTCTCAGCCTTCTCTTCTCCAGACTAAACAGCCCCAAGGCTCTCAGCCTTTCCTCGTAAGAATGATCCTCCAGTACCCTAATAACCTCCACAGCCCTCTGCTGGACTCTCTCCAGTAGTTCCCTGTCTCTTGAACTGGGAAGCCCAGAGCTGGACACAGTACCCCAGCTGTGGCCTCACTTGGACATAGTAAAGGGGGAGGAGAAACTGCCTCGACCTGCTAGTCACTGTTCTCACATGCACCCCAAGATACCACTGGCCTTCTTGGCCACACAAGCACATTGCTGGCTCACAGTTAACTTGTGGTCTACCAGCACTCCCAGGTCCTTCTCCACGGAGCTGCTTTCTAGCAGATCAACCCCTAACTTGCATCAGTACATGGGGTTATTCCTCCCCAGGTACAGGACTCTGCACTCACCCTTGTTGAGCTTCATTAGATTCCTCTCCACCCAACTCTCCAGCCTGTCCAGGTCTCACTGAATGGCAGCACAGCCTTCTGGTGAGTCAGCCACTCCTCCCAGTTTTGTACTATCAGCAAACTTGGTGAGGGTGCACTGTCCCTTCATCCAGGTCATTGATAAAACAATGAAAAAGGCTGGACTCAGCACTGACCCCTAGGGAACACTGCTAGTTACAGGCCTCCACCCAGACTGCACACCACTGATAACAAACCTCTGAGCATTTTCATTCAGCCAGTTCTCGACCCTAATCATCATCCACTTATCTAACCCTCATAACCTAAGCTTACCTATGAGGATGTCATGGGAGACAGTATCAAAAGCCTTGCTCAAGTCCAGGTACACAACATCCACTGCTCTCCACTCATCTACTGAGCCACTCATGCCATCATAGAAGGCTATCAGATTGGTCAAGCATGATTTTCCTTTGGTGAATCCATGATGACCACTCCCAATAACCTTTTCCCCCATGTGCTTAGAGATAGCCTCCAGAATGAGCTGTTCCATTACCCTTCTTTTATGAAATAGTTACTAATTACCCTAACTACTTGGGGGGTGGAAAGGAGGAAACTCCACTTGACATTATTTCCAATTACTATATGCCAAACACAAAAAGGGCACCAGATCTGCCATTATACTCTTGAGTCACTACAGTGGCTAAATGAACCAACAAGCAACTACACAGCACTACAGCTAAGAGGAACTTTGCTCTAGCCTTTATCCTACTCATCATCCAACAGAAAAATACTTCAAACATTTAATTCTCTGTGGCACCTCTCTGATGCTATTTTGCAGAAAGGGGAACAAAAGACTTCTTTCTCCTTCAACAATGCCCACCTCAAGGACTACCATGCCTGGCTCCTGGATCACAGTAATGTTTCTGAAAACCTTCAGGGCTGGTTTTTGTTGAATTTCTATTTCTTCTACATCACCTAAGAATTGACAACAAATGGTTAGCAAGAATAAAATGATACTGAAAGCAAGACTATCTTCACAAGAATATTGGTCATTTTTAAAATGAAGGCCTGACTGTTTTTATCACAACTGCTCAGAGTAGCTCACAGAATACTGTGCATACTCTCTTCTTTTATCTGGCAGTATTATTTTCTTTGCTCTGGACTGTTGGGTTTTTTTAGTATGTAATATCAGCCATTTTACTTGTTCTGAATTTTTACATTTTACTGGCTTAATACAGTGATGAAAAAGAAAACAAATGACAAATTTAGTGCTCCATTTGCCAAAGTAACCAGCTCCTTCTAACACTTTTAAAGGATGACCCATTGCTTACACAGGCATAGAGATTAAAACAAAAACATCTGTGTGCCAGGTAGCTCTCAGGTTGTAAGATGAACATGAATTGAATAGATGATTTCTCTTCACTACCGATATCAATTAGATTCTAACACTATAGAAGAAAAAAAACTTCCTGAGCTTTAAATCCAGGAAGGGATCCTGCGAAGTGTGTATGCCTTTAATAAACCAGGACAGCAGTTGCCCCTCACCTTTAAGAAACCTACAGAGCCACTGGGGATCACACTAGTGGAAGATGGCTTCTGACTCAGAGAAAGCCAAAAAGGTTAAGATTCTTGCCTCTTGAGGAGAGACAAAAGAGGCTGTCTGCTACAAAGGAGGACAGAGCTTTTGTTTTTATTAACTGGATGGCATTGTCCATTTTATTTTGGGGCTGGAGATAAAAGATCAATTAATAAATTTTACATTAGAGTGGCTGTAACACTCACTTTTGTGGCTGACAGAGACAAAAATCAGCCTAGGCTCTATATTGCTATATGCTTATTATTTTGTAATACAACTACAGCAAAATCCCCCCAAAACGATGTGTCATACTCGTGTGTCAACTAGTTCTGGCAGAAGCTGCATAATCTAATTAAAGCTGTAAAATATTAAACAAACTGTGGCACCTAAGTTACTGGTAAAGACATTTCCACCCAGCAGACTTCTGAAGACTGGAAGCCCTTTTCAAAGTTGACCACTATAAATTATGCTCGTGTCTTTCCAAATACGTACCAGTAAGTTTCTGTAGCTGATAATAAAGCAGATTAAAAGGGCCTGTATATGGAATGGCTTGTGTCTGTGTTACAGTGCTCATTGCCAAGTCTGTATAATCTGGAAGGATTTTAAAAGGTATGTATTAAAAACTCTCTCTTTGAATTCACTTCCTAAAAAAAACCAAACTACCATCATTGATAACTAACAGCATTGATACATTTAAGACAGAGCATTGAAAAGGACAGTTTGTAAAGAGGAGGGTGAAGTATCTACTGTAAGACAAACAATATATCTGTGGCTGTGAAATCAGCAAGCACTGATTTTTGTCATACCTATTAGAGGCGAACAATGAACCAGGACAGCAGAATTGCTTTCTCCCAGGCTATTCTGACCTCACATTTAATTATTCTTCTATTTTGGAATAGATCAATTTCTTTAGTAATAAATAACTTAGTAGAAATAGATAAATATTTTTACTGTAGTGTAGCTTTTTACACTAAAAACTAATGGCATTTTAGAAACTGGCAGGATATTTGATCAAAGTGCTCTTCTGTTCTCACTGGCATGTTTTAGGCATTTTCATGCAGAGGAAGAATTTTTAAGTAACCAGAAGATAAATGGTATTTTACTTCTTTTCTTCTACACAAAGAACAGAAAAGATTTTAAACTTCAGTGGACAATGAATTGAATGCCTCTCCCCTCACTACAACAGTTCAGAGCATTATAGACAAAATTAAACAGAAAAAAAATCCCACTAATTGCTTATAGAACAAAAGCAAAACAGTATTGTATGTCTTTTAATGACAAAAGAAGGATACAACAAAGTTTCAACTACCTACTGAGTACATCACTGTCTTTACTTACTGGAGAGGTCACATGGAGAAAGGATGTGATAGTTAAAATTTCTTTTAACTAGGATTCCAGAAATTCTCTGTCCTTGCTCTGGTTTCTTATCTGCTAAAGATCCCATCACCTGGACACAAAAACCATACATAGTGCAACAAGGCAATCTGAAGTATTCATACCTTAAAGGCAACTATGGAGATTAATAGTTTTCTTGGAAGATCAAACATATTATAAAATTAACTCTGAAATACAAGAAAGTCACAGTAACCAACAAACATTCTGAGGTATAATACAAAATGTATTCTGTATTGTTGGAAGACTGAGGAGCCAAAATAAGAAAAAAGCAAGCACATACTTTGAGTTCCTGGAAAACATACACAATCCAAACCCAATTAAAAATAGAAGCTTGGAAGAAAATGTACAGTTTTTATCCCAGAGGAAAATATTGGTGTACAGATAAGAAAATACTGATTTTTCTACCTTAGCGAGTTTTTCTCCTCTGAAGTTTAATGTCACAGCTTCAGTATTCCTGGGATTATGAACTTCTATATGAACTTCATCATTATCCTCATACTCCCGTATCAATGCTGCTTTCAACCTGGCCATTTCATTCTGCTCACCATGAACTAAAATCTGTAGGAAAGACAGTTTTCCTTTCAGCAGAAGTTTTGTCCAACCAGACACGCTTAGTCAAATTATGCAAGAAAACTGCCCTCTTGTACTTCATCTTTATATAAATATAATTTCATTAGGCCAAAATATATGAAGCATTAGCTCAATTATATTACATAGTTCTATGTGCCTTTGAATTCTATGCATTATTCAGTGGCCTAGATTTCACAACACTGAGGATTAGTAGGAAAACACATGGAAATAAGCGGAATGAATTATAGAGATTCCATTTAACTTTTCATACACAAACCACATCTTTATATTATGAAAGGGAAGTATTAAGTTCAACAATAAAAGTTAGTTAGCTTCTAATTTTTGCATCTGCCTGTATATGAAAATAAACAAAAACATGCAACTTAGGATGCTTCACCGTTCACAATTCACAATCTTCTTTGCCAAGTTAAATCCTCTTTTCTTCTGCTATGAGTTGTTTGCTTTCACACTGTGCTTGCACACTGATTCTCCCCCAGTCTCACTAAGTTTCAGGTCCTAGTCCCTGTTTTCATGCTCTGGTCCTTCACAACCCCTGCTCACTATGATTTACTCATGCTTTTCCCCAAAAGTGCTACCTTTGTCTTTTGCTGCCTGCTACATACTTTCAATCAACGTTTCCTTGTTTATTTTGGGGCCAATTCCAGTGAATTATTCCAATACCAGTGTCCCCAGCTTAATGTCATCCTATACAACCTCTAGCACTAAACACTCCTGGAACAGATTATGAATCATACCACGTTCTTGAAAGTTATTTCACATGCAGTCAGCTGAGAGCAAGTTCATCTTTACTTTGTTAAGGTATCATGATGAAAAATGGCTAAAATCTCCACCTTTTACCAGTCAAAGCATAGAGATGCTGGCTACTGCTGGACATCAGTACCTGCCTTGATGACTCAAGGCTGTGAACCAATTTGATGAATACCACTCTGGAGAAACGGGCAGCATGTATACTAACCACATGTGGAGGTTTCAGGGCCCGGATAAATTCACTAGTTTGCTGATAATCTGTGTGAGCAGAGAAAGAAATATAATCCACAGACATCTTCAGTGGGAGTTTCTGCCCTGACATAGTTGTGATCTCTTCAGGTTCAGACATGATATGCTAGGAAAAAAGAATACTTGAAATAAAAAAGTGAAAGCCTCCTACAGACACCATATAACTAATGCTTTATGTTTCAAAAATCAAGGAAATAATATTGGCAGCCAGTAACTGTGAAGAACTGAAAAAGTATCTCAAATTTCACAAAACACACACTCACAAACAAAAAAAACATGCACAACACACACCATTTCATCTTTTGAATCCTCAGCAGATTTGGCAGTTCATTCTTCTTTCAGGTACATCTCTCTCAAATTTGGATAGAAATGATAACAAGTGTGTGACTTCTATCTCTAAAGGCAGAACTAGATCCTCTGTCTTTAGCTGCTAGAATTTTAAGAATTAAGAATTTTGTGCTCTATAACCTGACCATGGCACAACATGCACAAGGCAGTCTTATCACTGACACATAAATAGTGTTAGATTTAACAACAATTCTTCTAGAATAAGGGCTACGGCTTCCTTCACAAAGTTAAATGGTAGAGGGGTCTAAAGACAGAAAGCAGTATCAATCATTCTTTCTCCTGACAAGATAACTGCTCCTAGAAAAGATTTTCTGTATAACATCACTGGAAATAGTCATACACAAATTTTTTGTATGCGTCCTTAGTATTAGCCAAAAGCAATTAGTTTTGACTACACAATTATGCATATCTAACAATAATCTCAGTAAATCCAAATGAAGACACATGCTATTGGTCAACTCTTTTTAAACATAACAGGAATACTACTTCATATTAAGAAGTTGTGATGCATTAGCAACTTACCTTAGCAAGTGTTCCTTCAACACAGTACCCTGCTATAATTACTCCATTTCTCTTATCTGTGCACCAGCTCTCAAACAACTCTCTGGATAAGCCACTCTGCATCATACCTGGGGAAGCCATCACAACACTTGGTCCAATATCATCAAAATGATCCATACTCTAAATGGACAAACAGCAAGAATATTAGTTACCACAACTCAATTAAATGAAGGACTGCCTGGCTGCACCCTTGAACAACATACAAGTAGAGCCCTGTGTTCACAGATCATACTCCGTTCTCACTAAAAGTGCCCTTTGCAGGGAAGTTCCTCCTACGGATGCCCATTAAGGAGCAAACTATAAGCACAGGGATCTACAGTGCAAGAAAATCGGGGCATAAGCTCCCCTCAAAAAGCTCTCTGAACACTGGCACAGCAGATAACTCAGATATAAACCTCCACCTAATCAATCTGTTAGGATAGTAAAGATGCAAACTATTCAGCAAATATGAACTCTTCTATCACCCTTCTACCTTATCTCAAGCTTACCTTCAGATTACTAATATGCTTAAAAACAAATGGATTGTTGATGTTAATTTGCTTGCGGATTTTGTCATTCATGGCATTCACATAGGTCTGGTAAACTGCCATACATTTCTTTGCCAAAGAGGAGGCATAGTATATAGGGATATCATGGAGTTCAGGATGATTCTGCCAGTATTCATCTAAAAAACAAAAAAAAAACATGAAAAAGAGAAACTACAACAAAAAAACCCCCACCAACCAAAAAAATACACATCACCACCCATAGTATTACCTCCAAAATACATGCTCCTCAGAAATGCTAATACTTCCTGTAAAGCAGATTTAGCAGTGGGGTTGGTTTTCTTTCATTTTTACTACAGAAAATGACAATGACACACTGTTTCTCACCTGTTCTACTAAAGAAGAAAAATCAATCACCAACTAAAAATATATACAACAACAATGCCTACCACTACAAAGAAAAAGGCAAAGAAACCAAGATGAACTTCAGATATTTTTGGCAAGTCAAATTGGAATCGATCACTAAAAGGCATAAAGTATACATGATATTACATGGCAATAAATCTTATACGCAAATGCAAGTTTTACCACACCACTGCAGTAAAATGAAAATCTCTCTGTCAAATACTAATTATCTGTAAAGAAATCCAGGGAGCTCAAGGTGTGAAAGGCTCATCCAGTTACCAAGCCTTGCATTTTGTTTATCGCCAACAGTTACATTTTACAAGCTTAAATGAAACAAGAACAGGAAAAAAGCCCTCAAAAACCACAACTTATTTTATGACTAATGACAGTAGCCATGACCTTTACTAAACACAAAGAAGAGATCTGACAGCAGCTGTACAGACATAACTGCCTCGTCTTCCCACTTGGATACAGTTCTGCTACTCTAAAACACATTTAGATTGCATAAGTGAGGAACAATCATCCAAAAATAGAGGTATGCTCTTTTGGCTATATTTGTACATCTAAAATGATAGAGCTTTAGACTAACATTTTTGATTTGCAGACAAACCTTTTAAGAACATGTCAGAGAGGCTCACTGCCACAGCCATCTTAACAAGCTCAAGTGTAAGGTGAAAACAGCCAACAAAACATAACCAACAGCAGGACTCAGTGTGACACAGAAAGACTGCACCCACCATCACAGTTTTATGTACCGTAACACAGTACTTTTTGTCACACACTTACAGACAAAAGAAAAACAAATACAGAAGTCTGGGGGCTCAACTGTGTAAGCGTGTGAGGTGCAACTGCACGTTATACCTAATTAAGCATCCAATTGCCTATCTGGCTTTACAAGATGTATTTTCAAGCTTATCTTCAGAAACGCATTTTAATATCTACACACAGCAAGGAGAGGCTGACAAATTATAAACTAATGGCTACACATGATTTAAAATACTCCATTTTTATCTCCTCTATAAAATAAAATCCCGCAATCAATAAGTAGCAAATAATACTACAACATAAAATACTACCCCATGCCTTGATCCAAATTTATTAACATCTGCATAGACCAGTAACACATTTTGAAAACAAACTAATTTCTAACGTTGAGCTAAACTGAAATGGAAAATGAGAAGAATTTCAAGTATTTGAGGTAACACTTTAGATTCAACACCCCTAAAAATGAGTACTTTAGAGATAGTTATCTTTTGGAAGTAAGCAAATAAGCCTGGAAATAATTTATTTAAAAACTACTTTATCCGAAGTACTTTGTAACAACTACCTGTGTATTTTATGTGAACTGACTTATTCCTGTAATGTGTAATTCCACCTTCCCAATTTTAGCTCTTCAAAGCTCAGTTTGGTTTTCCATTATCATCAAGACTTAAGTGTCTGTTATGGTCTTCTCAGCTTTTTCTATAAAGAATTTTTCATTTAAGTTTGTGAATTAAATGGTAAAGATAGTGAACCTTCGGAACAAAACATTTTTTCTAGCAATATAGTTTAAATATAACAGGTTTTGTTGTGACTGCTTACTTTTTTCAATCTCTAATAGTCCCTATTTGCTGACATGCTGGTTCAACAAGATTCAGACGTTGAGCAAGTAACCGTGCCATTACCCTTTCCCTTTCCAGGTCTCCACTCTACCTCACAAAGCAGGACTGCCTTGGTTGGCTTACTGGATTTTTTGCACTTGAACAAACATGTTCTACATTCTCAGATACTCAACGTGCTGGAAAACGGCTCAAGAATTGTTCAAAAAATTATTTTATCTGAAAGACTTCACATGAAAACAAATATTCTCATTTATCTCTGTATGCCTTTTATTAAGAGGAGCTGGAAAGGTACGTACCTAAAATTAAAAGCAGTTCTTGAGCTCGACCCAGGGCAAACACAGGAATAAGACCTCTGCCTCCTCTATTCACAATGTCGTGAACAGTGTTACAGAATCTTGCCTCTCGCTCTTCCCTTTTCTCATGAATATGAGTACCGTATGTGGATTCCTACAGGTAGAGAAACCGAGTATTGAAAGTACTGACACAGAGATTAATTCTTCATCTTCTGCTCTGAATCCAACAAGAAAATTCATAAAAACATACTGGTGTTAAGATGGTGGGGAAGGGATGGGGAGGGGTGAGGTGAAGGGGGAAGAAAAAAAAAAATCAAAACCACCCCACATACCCATAACCACTTCCACCACGGTAAAAAAACCAAAACTTCTCGTCTCCTGAACCCCTCCCAGCAATTTGGAAAGACAGATCCTGTTGGGGGGTGGGGGGAACCCTATTCATTTTGATGCTTCTTTTAAGAGGTTTCAAATTTAACATACTTATTTTCCTAACTGGAAATGCTGCTCCTGATCTGATGAAGAGGTCATAGAATTAATATGCTCAGTACCGGTACATGTGCCAGAATTTAGAAACTCCCTGCCAAAAATATAGGAATTACACAAAATACAACATTTTCAAGTGACTTAAATTATCAGTTACAGAGAGCAGTTAAAAGGGACATAGTAAGTAAATTATTTTAAAGTGTTACACTGAAAGATCTTACTGCTTCCAGATATAAGTGTTACTTTTAAAGCTTCCCCTGAACTTCTGATTTTCCAAACACAGATACAGAATAAAATGATTTTGCTCAGAAAACAAAACAAGACAAAAATATGAAGTAGTATTCAGGGCACCTCCATCCAGGACAAATTCTCAATGTAGTTGGAAGTAGGTTAGGATGTACTAAAGCGAGCTATCTGGCTAAGCCGTGGGTTGTACAATACATTGCACGAGTTGAAGCCTAATAAAACTCCCATCTTGAAAAAGCTACGAAAATGGTGAAGGGTCTGGAGGGGAAACTTTATGAGGAGTGGCTGAGGTTTTTCACCCAGAGGGTGACTGGGATCTGGAACAGCCTCCCCAGGGAAGCTGTCTCAGCATCTAGCCTGATGGAGTTCAAGAAGTGTTTGGACAATGCTCTCAGGCACATGGTGTGTACTTGGGGTGTACTGCATAGGTTAAGGAGCTGGACTTGATGCTAGTGGGTCCCTTCCCAGCTCAGTAGATGCTGTGAAACTTCATCAGAAGAATTATAAAATGAAAATCAGACTTTTTAAAACACTGAAATGTTGGAGTGTTCTGAAAACCCACACATTTTGATATTTCACACAATGTACAACCATTAAATCTACTGTTCTTCTCATTCCATTTTAGCTTTTAAGTAATACCCCTGTACATATTTAATTGCTAATATAAAGAAGTAAGTTTGTAAAACTTACAATTATAAGAATATCAGGTTTAATATTGGGAATCTCAGCTGCCATCAGATGTCTGTCTTCCTGTCTTGAGAAATCACCTGTATACAAAAGCTTTTGGAGACAAAGAGGAACAGTTACTCTGATTACAATATCTACCAGGTCGGCAGTCTTTAAAAAGCTGGTGTGTGGGAAAGATATTTTTTAAGAAAAGATACTTTTAAGGAATTTATGACAAAAAGGTCACTTGTACTTTAACTACAGACTCTTCTGATGTGGATAATGCTTAAAATATTAAGTCAACAATACAAATATTTTAACAACTGTAAGTAAAGGTATTTCGAGCAGTACCTTAATTCTAACAGAACTAAGTAAATGATTATTATGCTTCTCTTCTTTGTTTAGGATATACAGACGCTATCTCCAGCCTTTTGCACTGATCATAATGAAGTAAAAATTGACATAGTGGAAGTAAAAACTAGGTAAAACTGCATTAAAATATCAGTATACAAATATTATAATAATAATAATCCAATAAAATTACTTAACTAAAAAAATCTTCCCGTAAAATCCAAACATTCTACATGGTTTAATAAATGTGTCACTTGCTAGTTCTCATCAGTGTGAAAACACATGCTCTAAGTCAAGGTCTCCCACCTTGACTTGAGTCCAAGCCTATAGGACAGCTTCAGTCACAGCTGGTGGTAGAGTGGGTAACAGACAATGATTAATAATGAATGACGACATCAGAATTCAGGCTTGATTGCAACTTTATAATAAAAAGAAAATACCTTCACACCAGCTATTTCAATCATAAACATGGCTGCTCCCAGAACGTGGCCTGCATGGTAACACCAGAATTTGATTCCTGCCACCTCCTTCACTTCATGGAAGTTGATGGTCTCAATCTTGTCCATGCTCTCTTCAAGGTCTGTTTCTGTATATAGCATGTCATCCGCTGATATATTACTGGATGTAAGTGAAATGGCTAAATATCAGCTCATCTTACCAGCTTAGGTCATGTAACAATTGGAAAAAAAACACTGCCTGGATTTTTCCCCACTGACAGTAACACTTCCATTCAGTAATGCTACCTTAGAAATCAAGTCCAGGTACTCTAATGTATTTCACCTAAGCAGAGTTAAAAGCATCTTTCTCTTGGAAGGCCTTGCTAGAATGGTCTTTTCAGTTGAGAATCTGTTCTGTATTTGTCTAAAAGTATCTGAGATTCCCAGCCCTAGATAGGGATCTGCCACTTAGCTTGTAACTATTCTCAAAAACCAAACTGAACCACACTTTTCCCATTAGCACAGAGCAAAGAAGTTAAAAGAGGACTCTCTATCATGTTTCTGACCCAAGCCAGAATCTGCTGAGATATGCTTAGGACAACTGCATTCACATAGAGAAGATATGTCAAGGCTTTTAGCAGTTGGAAAAAAAAAAAGAAGAGAGAAAAAACCCCAGCAATATGTAAGTAACAGAGCACTCTTTTTATATTTAATATTTAATTTGATTTTGTCCTGAAGAGTGATCTGTATTTTAAGTGCTTAAAATTCACTAGTTCTGTAAAGCTTAAGAAAAAAATAGATATCAAAAAGTGTGAGAAGAGTGTCTTAAGGGAGACAGATGGAGAAATAAAGGATACTATTAAAGGTCTAAACGAAAAGAATAAGATGAAATAAGATTTTTCTTCTAATTGATAGGAAATTATTTGAGAGACACATTATCCATGAGGGAGTAAGATGATTCACTACTTTTAGCCTGGTTATAATATTGGTACCTATGGCAGCATATCCAGCCACCTCTGGTAGCTTCATCTCACGTTTTCTATTGGATATATAGGTGAAATAATTCAGGAATTGAAGAGACAACCCATAGGTCATCTTACCTGACTTTGACATAGTCTGAAAGAAGCCATCTGTAAATAGCTTTTGTGGCATGAGTCATAAATGTCCTCCCTTTAAAACTTGTTTTCTGCAAAAACCATGGTAAAGCTCCACAGTGATCTAAATGGAAACTTAAAAGAAGACACACAAATCCGATCAACACATTAACATTACACACCACTGATACATAATATAGCTCATGTAATTCACTACTTCACCAGATTAACATAGCATCATAAAAACCCAGAAACAGAATCTTTAACCTCATTGTTAACTAAGCTGATCACATTTTGTGCACTAGTCACTAGAAACAAAACCAAGAAAAGGTAAGAGTAATACAGGAAGCTCTATAATTGCAAAGGTTTTACCCAAATAATTTCAGAGTTAACTTTTTTGTAATTTAGATATAAAATCAGAGGAAGGAAAAATAATAGGAACTGAGAAGACAATAAATGCCAAAGATACAAGAAAGTTAACAAATGTGATCCTAAGTTTGCATGTTGGACACTATGGGTTAAAACGTTAACTACTAAAATTCTGCCACACTTCTAGTTTGACCTATCTTAAGGAAGTGCTTTTGAAATAGTAGAACAAACATATACCACAAAAACTCAGGATTTTACAGAGACCCAGTTATGACTGACTAAATCATTTAGAAATGGCTCTCCTCGTCTCTCAACCACTAAGCAATATTTCAACCACATTCAAAGCTTGTGTAATTTGCTGAGGATCTTCTTCATTCAAAGCCAACAGAACAAAACCCACCACCAGTACTTTTCAGCAGTCTTTATGTAGAAAACTCATTCTAGAAGCTGTCACAATGGTTTTAAGTAAAGCCATATTATAAAAAAATCAGGTAATACGGCAAGTTCAGAGGAAAGCCGTAATGTCGAAAGCAACTGAACATCCTTAACTTCAAAAAAGTGGGAAGCTAAAATTTTGCCATGCTGTTACTATCTCTGTAACATCTGTTTTCAGCACCTCTTAATAACCTACAAGTGAACACAGCTCAGATCACAACCTCAGGATATTTGGGTTTTTAGGTGCAACTTACTGACTAATTAAAAGGAGATCAATCTCAGCAGGATCTATCAAATCAATGTAAGGAAGAGCATCCATTCCTTCCAGTCCAGGATGGATTCCACAGTCAAGCTGAAAAATGAAAGAAAGTTAAAGCTTCCAACAGAACATATAAAAAACCCTTTTCCATTTTGGTCTAAACTAGTTACCAGTGACTGGTAACTTCTAACATCATGCAAAAGAAAAAAGTATTTTTTCTTTAAATTCTGCTTTTAGCATTGGATTTCACATTTCAAGCTTATCTAAATGACTTATCTCCACTGGGAAACTGATCACCTTTCAAAAGATCCTAATCTCTTTATGATTTTGTACCTATGCAAGCCTTCATTCACACTTCAATATTGAATGCCTGACTATACAGAACCAGGCAAGTTATTTCAGCCAGCATCTGAGAAGACAGAAGGGAAAGAGAACATGTCAGTGCTTATAGGTAACTACTTACACATAACTGTTGGCAAACATTAGCCTTAGGTTCCACCGGAACCTAGTATGTGTAAATTTTAGAATCCACACTTCAGACACATACATTCTTTTTGGGAATATGGATTTAACTTACAGGACAGCCTCTGTAATGCCTACTACACATATGCTACACTGTTCCACAAAGTTACTAAATGTGCCCCTTCTCGCACAGTGGCTGACTTCACTGTGGAGGCTGAATTTAACTGATAACATCTTTTTTGTGAACTAAAGCACCATAATGAGAGTGTATACAAATACATTCAAGCCATTATTACCATTATTTTTCTTCCTTTAAACTCCAGAATGATGCATGACCTCCCTACTTCTTGACCAGCACCCCTGCAAAAGGATACCAAAGTCATCAAAATGAACCCACAACGTATAGATCTAACTGTTTATTTCTTGCCTTTATTGGGATTATTTTTCTGTGTACAAATAACAACTGCACAGTTCAGACATTTAAAGTAACTGAAGAGTTACATTTATCTCAATGGAAATGAGACCCTACTTAATGCAACAAAAATAAAATTATTCTGTTTGGGGAAATTATTTTGTCTTCTCTCAATTTAATGCATGCCTGTGCACTAGACTCTCAAAGTATTGATATGTAAAATGAATGGAAAGTTTACTTAAATGAAAAATTACCTTAAGCTGAGTAACTCTGAAGTAGCATCCACAAGAAGACAACTCTTGTGATGCTAGCAGAAACACCTTCAAATTGCACTGGCATCTTTTACCAGAGAAAAAAATTAAAAACTTAAACGACTGCATAATGCTGTCGAAGTGCAAAAGGCAAAAACGTTGCTCAGACGACACTTTACTAGTGCATAAGGGAAGGGCACAACCCTCGTAACCGAGTGTGACAGCTGTCCCACATACTGCAGGCTGCCTGCTCGCTGGAAAAGCAAGCAACGAAAAAACAGGTGGTAGGGGAAAACAAAAATGCAGCTCAGGATTTCAACACCTCGAACAAGGTTTCAGTTAGGCCGCTCACGGCACGCTCCCGCCCCACCACCTCCTCAACACCCCCTCTCGCGGCTCGCGTCGCCAAGCCCGCCTCAGGCGCTCACAGGGGCCGGATGAGCAGTTGATCGCTTTCCTCCGCCGGGATCAGGGCCTCAGCTTTCCGCTTTACCGACATGGTGGCATGAGCCCCGACAGCGCGACTCCCAGACCAGCACCCGTCCTCTTCCGCTTCCTCCTCACCGTGCCCCGGCTGCGCCTGTGCCGCGCAGCGACCCGGAAATGGCAGAGTGCGTATGGGCCGTGGGCTGAGGTGAGGGGCTGGGGGTGGCGAGTGGGGTTGGAGTATGGCTCTTACCCGGGTGTTGAGGTTCTTGAGGTTCTGCAGCGGCGCTGGGAGGAAAGAGTTGAGGCGCAGCGTCCTCGGAAGGGGAAGAGGATGAAGATGGGTGTGTGTTTGTGCTTGTGCTGCAGAGGGTTGCTCGGCCGTTGGCGGGGGGAGCCGAACTGCCGCTGGGAGCTGCCTACTGTGACAGGGGCAACGCTCCTGCCTTCCTCCGGTGGCGGGCGCAGTGCTCTCCGCCTCTCAGTAGGAAGCAGGTTTGCTGTTTTGTTATTTATCAGGTTATCATTTGGGGGTGGAGGTTAATTCAGGAAGGAGAAAAGCAAAACGCGGGATGCGGTTCCACCCTGCTTGGCTTCTCCATGCCTCACCCCGCAGCAGGAGCCAGAGTCTGAGGTAGGACTCGATGCTTCCTGCGTCCGTAGTGGAAAACGAGGCTTGTCGATAAGGGCGGCTTTAGCCTGTCAGGAATCAAGTGTTTTCTTAATGACAACATAGCAGCAGCCTGGGGACTGTAATCCAGCACTGTATCACAGATCTCGGCTCTTCCTTGTGCATTTTCCATTGTTTTCTGCACTGTGAGCTGTTTTCTGTAGGCTGTCTTCCCCTTTTGTCTTCTCTGAAGCTAGAAGGTGGGATTTTAGCACTCGCTGACTAGGAGCCAGCATCCTGCATCTTGACACTGGCTGGCCAAATGTTAAGTGAGGCAATTGAAGTGGGAGGGCAGATATAGAAAAATGCTTCTGGAATTTCTCTCAGAACTCCCAGTAACTCAGTTCTAAGGAAGTAAATGTAACATGCTTCTTGCTTTAATTTTCAGGAACACATAAGTAGTAATGGCTGCTCTTAGAAGTATTACAATCAGTAGTCCTTCAGAGGAGGAGTTTTGTTGTTGTTTTGGGAGTGTTTGTTTAATGGGAGCAAAATCACAGGGACTGCATTGGATGCACTTCATAGGGCACTTAAATTGTAGTTACAAATAAAAATCATTTAATGCTTTTAAGTGCAAACATAAATTTTAAATTTTGCCTTCTTTCTAAATCTGTATCTATATACATTAGAAACTGACCTTTGTAAACTAGGTAGCAGCATATTTTTGATGAATCCAATGGATAGGGAAGTTCTAGGGAGAGCTTGAGGGAGTTTCTGCTGTTGCTCACGAAGGAGTGAAAAGCAAAAGAGGAACATTCTTACTTCCACTCTCAGAGTCCTTAACAGTATCCAGTTTTTGTCCACTTTGGACACAGTTAATCAGGTGTTTGCCAGGAACTCCTTTCCTTGATGATATCACAGCTATATTTTTATTCTTCCCACCTAGAAGATCTTCCTTGATCCAATTATGAAAAAATGTTTAGAAAAGGGAAAAAAAGACACAGCAGTAGCAGCTCACAAAGCAGTGAGATCAGTACTAAAAGCAAGGTAAGCTCAATTTGGTATATACTCTGTTTAGGGAAGCACTTCTCGATTGTTACAAGTTGACAGTTGAATGGTTTTCTTGCACTGATAGTAGCATGTTATTTCAATAAAACACCATGTTCCACAAGGTGTTTCACTATTGCTCAGATTGTGTTATGAGATTTAAAAGACCCTCTCTACTATAAAGCCCTCGTATTTTGAAATGAACACGACTGCTTCCACAGTGAAGCCCACAAACACAGGAGTGTATGGCAGCACATAGTAAGGTTTGGAGGAAAAAGTATGTTTGTTCTGTAGTGAGAAGTACTGTCTTTAAGAAGGTGCCTGGTGCTAGATAACAAAAATTAGTTTATTCTGCAGTACTAGTTGGGTTACTCAGTATCTCTAAAAAGTATTCTGCATTTTGAATAATATGTCCATTTTGTCTGATAGGTTTTGGGATGATCAGTTGAATATTCTGGATTGTCCAAGGTGCCGTTTCACTTCCCTTGCACTGCTATGTTATTTCAAGCCTTGGTGACAAGCATGTAGTTGTCAAATTCTTCAAGTTAAGATGCAGTACCAGAAAAGTCTGGACATAACCTTAAGGTTCATTTTCTCTTCTTTTATCTCCTCCTCCTTTCAAAATATTTGTGGACTTTTCAAGGGTTCCTGCTGAATTTAAATGAGTCTAATCTACACTGAGGCAGAAAGATAACTTCAAGTAGTGTTGGGTTTTTTTCTGCCCATTTTGCAGTGCTGCTGAAGTAATTAGAACGTAAACAGTAGTTTAGCTTTAAAAAAGGGTTGAGGCAGGGCATCTAAAAGTGAATTGTTTATGTGTTCTCAGTAACTTTCTGCTGATACTATTTTATCTTCTTAGTCTGTAGATTCGAGTCTTGGGGGACTTTCCAGGTCTAGTACTGTGGCTAGTCTAGATACAGACTCCACGAAAAGTTCAGGTATGTAATGGGAGTTTGAGCAGGTATGTGCAGAGCAGGATTGACTTTATGGCTGTTCATATAAAAGAACAGAAATTGGAAAAGGTTAAAATATGTATTTTTAATAATTGTGAATAAATCTGTGAGATAGCCTGCTGACTAATGAATGCATAGCTCCAGCCTTCTAAAGTATTACCAATGAGTCATCTAGGATTATGGCACTGTTTTTGAAGTAAAGTGTCTGACTAAGAAAAACTTTGTTGTGTTACCAGCCTAAATCTGGTAGAACCATTTGGAAGCTGTTTCCTGCTTTTCTAACTTTACATTTGCGTAGAAATACGAAATAAGATTTGATTCCACTTGTTCTTGCTCACCAGATCACAGCACATCACTGTTGTACCAAACACTTTGTTTAAAACAAATATATATTGAAAAGTAGAACCAGCTTTTCTCTGTTTTCTGATTCAAGGTTGTTAACTCCAAATTTGATTTAGTATAAACAATGCTGTATTATGGATTCATATGAAAATGTTGCCTTTTGCAAGGGCTGTTCTGAATCAACCCAGGACAGCTCATTAAAGAGAGGAGTTAAAATACTATGGTAAGGTTAGGTGTTTGATGCAAAAATTACAGAATTTAATAAGTTAGCCCTGTTAACACCAGTTAGATAGCATTGCTGTTCTGGAATTGTTCAGAATTGCTTTGTTTTATTTTGTTGCAGGACAAAGCAATAGTAATTCTGATACATGTGCAGAATTCAGAGTTAAATACGTTGGTGCCATTGAGAAACTGAAATATAATGAGAGCAAGAGTCTGGAAGGGCCATTGGACCTGATAAATTACATAGATGTTGCACAGGTAAGTGGCTTACAAAAGACAATACCAACAACATCAGGACATTGGAAGCTTAGGTGTATTTCTTTCATATTATCAAGTGATCTGACATCTTTCTTTGTAGATTTTATACTTAATATTAAGTAGCTTACTTCAAACAACATTAAGAGACAAATCTCAAAAGGTGTCTTGCTCAGTTCAGTGTTATTGAGTAAGTGAAGGAGATGCATCCAAAAAGCTATTCTGAAGAAGCAGGCTAAGAGCAAAGGTCCTTTTCATGAGTCACTACTGAACAAGTATCCCAACCGAAAGTTGTTGTCTTCAGCAATATTAGGATTAGTATCTGGGAAAGAATTATCTCCTCTAGATTTCTTCAGTACTGTAGAAGTTTTCCTGTAGAGGAAAAGGTCAAGTTTCTGCTTACAGTCACTTAAGAACTTGTGACCAAAGAACCCAAGTAATATTTGGGTCATCTTTGCCAAACTGTGGTTGCTTGTAGTTATTTTTGTACTAAAAGCTGTAACTGGTAGTTCTCATTAGGTAGCTGATCATTTGGATCTCTAAAAGCACAGAATGTTTGTTTATCTTGCAGCAACTTGACATTTCAAGTATCTGAATATATGCTAAAACTGTTTTTACAGGCAATTAACAAAATTGCTGCCAGCGTGGAATATAGATCACCCAGGGTGATCACAGGGCCAAATTTCCCACTGACATGATAAATTCAATTCTGGAATCATGTAATGTGGAAGTGACCTACAGTGATCATCTAGTCCAGCTGCCTGACCAATTCAGGGCTGACCAAAAGCTGAAGCATGTTGTTAAGGACATTGCCCAAATGCTTCTTAGACACTGACAGGCTTGGATATCAACCACCTCTGTAGGAAGAAAGTTCCAGTGTTTGACCATCCTCTCAGCAAAGAAAAGCTTCCTAATGGCAAGTTTGAATTCCCCTGAATATATTTTGTGTAATGTTGAGATTGGATGAGAGGAGGAGTGGCAGGCAGACTCCACAGAGCAAGATAGGAGCAGGGTTAGTGATGTTGCTGATTCAGTGGACTAAAGCATGTGTAACCACATTTTCTACTATATATCTTCATTGTTGATGTTCTTCTGTATGCAATAAAAGCTTTTGTTTGTTTCCCTCCAAAGCAAGATGGAAAGTTACCTTTTGTTCCAGGTGAAGAGGAGTTTATTATGGGAGTTTCCAAATATGGCATTAAAGTTTCCACATCTGATCAGTATGTAAGTGATTCACAACAAACTGTCTTTTTGGGAGGAGTTGAAAAGTGCTTTCATTTCTCTGATAGATGATCTGTGTGACCAAAATGTCACTTCTTGGTTTAAGCACAAGTAAACAATGCTTCCTGTCATGTCTCGTCAGGGCTCTCTTCATTTTCCTAGTTGGATGGGTTGGATTTATGACAAAAATCCATTCCTTTTGAGATAAAGCACCAGACAAAAGGCAAGCAAGCCTTTATGCTCTTAGGGCACATCTTCCTTTCTTTGTGGCTGTGCCATCTTCTCACATGGAAAAGTAGCATGTGGTGGCCAAGACCACAGGTTTCTCAGCCTGAGTTTGTAATGAAATTCCTGTTGTTATTGGGGACAGGAAAAAACAAAGGATTTTTTTTTTCAAGAATACCAGATAGTCTTCCTCTTTATAGTTTCAGCCTTGTACTCCAAATCCAAGAGTGGGAGTTCACTCCTGCATTAAAGCCTTCCATTTCATTGATCAAACATATTTTTTGTTTGCATCATTTCCTACATGCAGTTTATTTTCCTTTAGTGCACTACTTCATGTAGCTTGTTTACTAAAAATAAGAATCTGGTCTCTTCCCCAGGGCTCTGTAGCTTTGTACTGCAGCCATGTGGTTCTCTTCTGGTTGCCGTCAGAGCCCCAGATACCATACATACTTGGCCTTATGAAGTCATGACCCATCAACAACCCAGCAATGCCTCTTCATAAAAGCCTCCAGATGAGGACAGCGAATAGCATTGCTCAATGGCTGAATATGCTGAAGAGAGCCAGAAAGTTTCCTTTGCTCCTTTCAGAAAATAAAACACTTGTTTCTAATGCCCGAGAAGAAATGTAGTAGTTGTTACTAAAATTTGAATTCTTTTGGGTTCTGTTTTTGCTGTCCTCCTAAATTCCTAACTCTCATTAAAAGCAGGTTACACTACTGAAATTCCTGCATACTTTGATAAGGATCAGATAGCTAATTTTAGGACTTCTATCCATCATTCATCTGTCTTCAAGCTGGTAAAGCCTTCTGTGATTACCCTAGCTTGCACTGGCATTTGAGTGCAGTGCATTGCTTTCCGAAGTCTGGCTTTTTGCATCTGTGTCACTGTTGATATTTAATTTCTCCTTTAGTGTGTTAGTGCCTACCTCTTCCATCGAGTTGCAGGATGGAAAGGTTTTCTCTGCATTCATACAAAGAATTCAGTCTTTTATGACTTTAGTCCTGTCATTTGCACATAATAGGCAGCTATTTCTTTTAGATGCCAAAAAGAGAATTGACTGCAGGATACAAAAGTGTTCCTCATGGATTTCAGCTAAAGTTTGAGAAATTATTTAATTAGTAATGAAATATGTACTGATATATTTCCATTGTTTATGGATCCATCCTCTAGAATCACAGAATGGTAGGGTTTGGAAGGGACCTTTGGGGATTATCTAGTCCAAACCCCTGCCAAAGCAGATTCATCTGAATAAGGTTGCACAGGAATGCATCCAGGTGGGTTTTGAAAATCTCAGGGATGACTCCACAAGCTCTTTGGGCAGCCTGTTCCAGTGCTCCTCTACTCTCAGAGGAAAGAAGTTTTTATGTTCAAATGGAATCTCCTGGGTTCCAGTTTGTGCCCTTGCCCCTTGACGTGTTGCTGGCACCACTGAAAAGAGACTCGCTCCATCCTCTTGACGCCTGCCCTTTAGATATTGATAAGCATTGGCAAGATCCCCTCTCAGCCTTCTCTTCTCCAGGCTAAACAGGTCTTGTCTCTCAGCCTTTCCTTGGAAGACCGATGCTCCGGCACCCTAATCACCTCCATAGCCCTCCACTGGACTCTCCCCAGTAGTTCCCTGTCCCCCTAAAACTGAGCCTAGATGCGCCCTCTCCAGGGCAGACTAAAGGGGGAGGAGAAACCTGCTGACCATACTTTTCCTATATGCACCCCTTCTTGCCTTCTTGGCCACACAAGCACATTGCTGGCTCACGGTTAACTTGTCCACCAGCACTCCCAGATCCTTCTCCGTGGAGCTGCTTTCTGGATGCCATCAAGCAATCCCTTTTTGGAATGGCCATGATCAGAACTGTTGGGACTATTGTGAAACACTGCAACTGTGGTGGAGAATGGAAGTCTCCCAGACCAGATCTCTGCAAATGGTCTGGCTATAGCCATATGGCTACCCCAGCCCCAATGCAACTGATCTTGTCTGTACCCTCTTCTGGGAACAGGTTCCTGTCTGTACCCTTCCAACAGCTGAGACATACTGGAAAAGTAAAAAGTTATTTTAAGTTACTTCTGTGCCAGAGGTAGGTACAGAGTGTACCACCTTTCCTACTCACAGAGGGTGAGTGAGGGTGGATGCAAAACTAATGGGTGCTTTCATAGTATAGCCAGTCCTAGTCCAGATAGGAGTGCAATTCTGAAACAGATGCAAAAATTGAAGCTAGATCTGTGTTAACCATTTTTTAAAAAAAACCACTGTACTAAATTCTCAAAACCTGTAATTTTACCAAGGAATACTTTTCTCCTGTAAATAGATCTGAAGTATATTGTAAAACAAAGAATCAAACCAGGTAGAAAACTGAAATAGCTGTTGCACTGTTCTAATGACTTCTGTTTGCCATGTGGTTTCAGGATGTGTTACATAGGCATGCTCTCTATTTAATTGTACGGATGGTCTGCTATGATGATGGTCTGGGAGCAGGAAAAAGTTTACTGGCTTTGAAGACAACAGATGCAGCCTCTGAAGAATGCAGCCTCTGGGTATATCAATGCAATAGTTTGGTAAGAGTTTATGTTTACAGTATTTTATTTAGACATCAGTGTTTTGATTGTAAAGGAAGCTTCTAAAATCCAAGGCCCTTGTAAAGGTTTTTTGGCTAAGGGGAGCTGCTGAATTAAAACAATGTGCTTTATGTATGGCTGGAAGAAAAGCCCTGCTGACTACATTTAATCAGCTTTGAAGAAAAATACCTACAATCCCTAAAATTGCCAATGAAGGTACATGCCTAAAACTCTTCACAATCATAGAGTGCTATCATAGCTGCTAAGGACAAATCTCCATTTGTACTTCCAAAGACAAAAACCTCTTAAGATTGGACAGAACAAGGAGGGATTGAGAACAATTCTGGTACTAGAACATGCATTCATATTTATAAGCAAGGTAAGTGATTCCTTCTTAAGAGAAGGAGAATTCATTGTCAAGATACTTGATAAGACACACACCCTTAGCAGCACTGCAGGGACACATGAACTGACTTTCTGAATGCTAGTGTCATGCTATGATGAAAGCTAACAACTGTGACTCATTTCAAAAGAGCTGATTTAAAACAGCTTCCCACATGTCATTCCAGACCAGAGAAATCGAATTAAATCTCACTTGTGCTACTCCATTTTGCATGTCTCTTCCAAAAGAATCATGAAGGTCACGTTCTGCTTTAAATGAATTTTGAGATGTTTAGAAGCTCTTCAGAAAGTATTAATGTGCATGTTTGGGTTTTTTTTAGGAACAAGCACAAGCGATTTGCAAAGTGTTATCTACAGCCTTTGATTCAGTTTTAATGTCAGAGAAGTCCTGATTTTCTTCAGCAGCACATGACTGTGCAGTACAAGAGGCCTTTGTGTGAGGAGGAAATGGGGCTCCTTTGATAGCACAGGCTGGCTGTAGCTACACACAAACCTAGAAAAGACTTGCTGTGCGAAGAAGAGCCATGCAGCCTTACACATGGTACTTGGTTATTCCTAAAGCATGACTTGAAGAAATGATTCCACCTTCAGTTTCCAGGACAACACAATATTTTATATGTAACGTTAGGGTTTTTTCCTAAATAATGTTTTATATATTAATGTCAATATCGTAGAAGTGTAAAATAAAACTGACACTTGCTTCTGTCTCCTTGGCTGAAAAACAATTTGGTAATACACATTTCACTTCCACTTAACCTAGACAGCAGAACAAAAGAAAAGCAAAGTGATAATAGGTAGTCAGTTGGTGCTTCCCACCTCTAATTTAATCTTAGCTGTGCCATCTACGAAGTTTCTATGTTCAACTAAGAATCCACAAGATGTACATTTTTTTTTGGTCAAGTGCTACGTTTCTGTATTTCTCATTTTACACATTGAAAAGAAAAATATGGCTTAAGCAGTGCAGAGTAACAGAAAGAGCCAGAGTGTTTTTAAAAGTAGTTTTATTTTTCCAGACATTTGACTGGTTAACAAGAGTAAAATTTATTAATCATGCTCTAATTATAAATCACTGCATCCAGGACATTGAAAATAAGAGTTGATTTTAGGTTATACAATATATACAGTTGCTCTGCAACTAAACAAAATAAAAACAACTGAATTGAATATTATACATCTCGTAGCATTCTAAGCTGCATTTTACGTGTCACTTGCTCCTTTTAAACAGTTAACACAGTAACCTAATAGTCTGTCTATTAACAAGTCTTTTGAATGATTATTTTAATCAAATCTGAAAAGTTGTATGAAATATGCCAAAATTTTGGACTTAAAATTCTTAATTTTATATTATAAATAGATATCTACAGGCTCTAGAATTTACTTTTCCTCTGCTGGAGGAACAAACTTTGAGAATCATGGAAAATCTAGGGATAAATTTTGCTTAGCTGCTCTTTATTGGTCCTCAAGATTTTATCTGTCTGCACTGTTAGTGCTACTAAGTTGTATTCTACAAGTTTCCTAGCTTCTAAGCGACCAGTGAACAAGGTTGTGACATTTTCAGCCGTATTCCCCTTCTAGCGGAAGAACTCAAGGAAAATTTGCATCATTATTTGTTTAACTTTACGAGTTGTTACATACACTATAAGATTCTGTGTTAAAAATACTGTACATTAGGAGATCTGTGCAAAATAATATGCCCATTTACTCTCTAGACTCTATCAGGGATAGAAACATACAAAGTAGTGTTGCAAACTGAAGGTATCAGTGAGTGAATAAAACTGTAGTGCTAAACTATTACTCTGCCATTTTACTGGGAACTTTGAAAATACGGACTAATTTGCTTCGACTTGCAACAAAAACATCTTGAAACATTCCAGTTTGTTCCCCATTTAGACTGCAGCAACAGCATTTAGGAAATGAAAGTTAGGCATATACTTGGCTGTACCCCCACACCTCTGCGAGGCTATCGGCCAGCTGTACCATTTAGAACAGGCGATACAAGGTAAGATCAGTGTTGCTCTTCCAGCACTAACACAATGATTTTTCCCCAAATAAGCATTTCTGGTGGTAGCCTATTTTCCATTCTGTTCAATATGAAATGGCCAATTTAAACAGCATTTGCCAGAAATTCAAAGTTCTCTTGATAAATCTAGAGATACAATATTCACGAAACGTGATCAAAGCCAATGTGACCTAAACATTGATTTTTCTTATCCTATGCCATCAGTTGTTTCCTGTAGCATAAGCAAAACCTGGTACAATTTCACAATATACAAACATCAAAATGTGTTGGTGTTTTGACTTCCATCAACCAACCGGGAACTATCCATGGTCTAGCCTTTGTTCACAAATTAGTAAAACAAATTTTACAACAGTGTAGCTACCATATATGTGGGTATATTATATAAATACAGAGTGAGCAAACTATCATTGTTTGCAAGGTAGTGGCACACATTTTATAAAACAGAACATAACGTGGTGTACTTGAGGTGTCAGATATCTTACTGACCAAGGATAATTAAGTTTTCCACCAAGTATGTTCTCTCTGTGAACACACTGCTGGATGATTTAAGAAAATTCAAAAATCTAAAGCTAAAATCTAAACACTGTAATGAGACAAGTGTAAGAAATGCTCTGCAATCCATCATTATATTTAAGTACATTTCAGGAAGTGCAGTCTTCATGTCCTCAAGTTAATGTAGTAACTCATTCATATTGCCATAGTTTAGTTAACCAGCAGTAGTCACATTAAATGGCCAAAAGAGATGTAATGTACATAAAGAACATTCAAAAAAACCTGTTTCTATCTACGTGCAGCATAGAAAAAGGAAACAGTCTCAAGCACACAAAATTAGAACTAGAAAGTTCCAACGACTAACACGGATTTCAGATAACCTTAAGCAAGTATCTACATTGACTCTGAAAGAAAGAAGTTTCTCCTGTGGTAAACTGAAATACTTTTTCACTTTTACCTGGCCAAAGACACCCAATTAAGATTGTTTCTTCTGTAACTGTTGACATTCTGGATGACAGCCAGTATGGCAAGATGCTGAGTGAGTCCAATTTAGAACCACACAGCAGCTTGCATGTTTTGGTTCCAACACTTCAAATGGTATCAAGAATTTATAGATTCACTGCCCTGTTAGATGCACACAATTCTCTGACTGGGGAAGCAACACTGAACTATGTATGGCATTGTCATGTTACAAAAGGGAGAAGAAAATTACAGTTAATTGATTGAAAAGAACATTCATAATGTTGTGATGTTCACACACATGATTTTGATTGTTAAAGCTTTTCAGTTCACCTTGAAAAATACAGGAAGAGTTGTTGGTTTTTATTTAAGTGTAAACTGCTCACAAGAAGTTTTCACATATAAAAAGTTTAAAAGTCCCAAAATCAGAACAATGGCAATAAAAAAGTAAGCTACAGTACCTAGGACTTGGGCAGTGCTCTGGCAAGGTGTCTGCAGATAGGCAGATGAAATGAAATAGAGCAAAACTTATTTCTGTGACTGCTGGAAATGAGAAATGTCTCCACTTATCAGTAGCAATTTAGTCAACAATAAAGTGCACAAATGATACAGGGAAAGCTCCTTTCCGACTGGGATCTCCATCAATATGACCAATCTGAAAAAGTCCAGGTATTGTTCAAGTTAATTTCAAAATGGCATTTCAGTATCACCAAAGTGATCACCAGTGACACATCCTGCCTGTAGTGACACACCTTTCCCTACATATTTTCTGCATTTAAACCTTCTCCCCTCTCTGAACTTAAAACGATAATGTTTTATCCAATTCTTTGCAGTAACACTTTAACAGTACCACTGCTAAATCATTTCAGTGCATTCTGCACTTCCTGGCAGCTCATATTCTGCCTGTGTTAAGATGCTTCTGCTTCTCCCTCTTAACGATCACCCAAAGGTAAAAGGATGGATCAAGTTTCACAGTTTTGGGGTTTACATGAATCTATTTGTGTTTGTACAGCACTATCAATTTAGATGCAATCTGAAGTTCTATTCTTCTCTAGCTGACAGAGTAAGGCAACTGTTTTCATGCATAACAATTTTCCAAGACTTTGCTTTAGCCGATGAGACTCTGGAGCTGATGAGACTCTGGAAAGTAAATAGCTGAGATGGTTTCCCAGCTCAGATAGATCATTGCTCAGTCTCAATCAGCTGAAGAATTAGGACAATACAAAGCTGTCTTCTGAGGCCTACCACACAGCATCTGAAATAGTAGCACTCTTAAAGTGCTGATATCCCCAAGAATTTCCTGAACCATGCAGACCATGTACCCTACTAATCAGATTTAATGTATTTATCCCCTGCCCCCAATAAGAAAAGCTGAAAAGTTGTCTGAAATTTAATTTTTTGAACAAAAGAAGTTTTTGGAATCAGATCTTCACAAGATGAAACTTTTCTTGTTCTTGGGAAAGCCATCAGAGGATCTTCTGAAGTTGTTATCAACCTCTGGATTTCATTTGTTTCTTTCAAAGTATGTTGTAGAAAATGCAAAACACTCACCCACCACTCCTGATCTTCTTCACCATCGACTACAATAATATCTCCCTCCGAAAACGTTAGCTCATCTGGGTTATCTGCTACACAGTTGTAAATTGCTTTTACTCTCTTGGGTTTAGTTTTTGACTGAAATATAAAAAGTAAATGTAAATAATACAGCATAGAAGAGACAGAATAGACTTGGAGTTGATCTAAAGAAAGCTTCAAAACTACTTCCAACAGTTGTTTTTCATAGGTTAGAGTTCAGCAACATCTTTTATGCTGGGTGCTCGTGCTTCAAGCTGAATTCGGCAGCATTAAAAACCTTTTGGAACCACTGCACCACCAGTATGAGCCAAGATTCCCTTAGCAATCTTCCAATTTGGCTTATCCAAACCTGTCTTCAGAGCTCTCCATCACTGCAACAAGTATGACTTTATTCAAGTAGATGGGGTGATCAAGATCAAGTGCTATGCAGCAAATGTATCAGCAGCAGCATTAACAGAAACAGACCTGAGCCACCTGCCCATACATCCCTTAATCTGCTAAACCCAGTTCAGCACTGTACAAACCCTCCAAAGCATCCTCTGCCTCTCTGTTGTCCTTTGAGGACTGCAAGCCAGAGGAGTGCTTTGGCAGCTCTTCCAGTAGGGAAGTTTAGTAAGAAGTTGCAATATTCCAATACTGCATTGGGACTAGTGGTGTTCCATTTGAAGCGATGCTGAAATTGTTTTAGTAGTAGTATACAGTAACCACCATTCTGACTTCACACCTCTCCCAAATACGGCCTGCTGCTGCGTTTTTCAGCCTCCTCACTCTTTGCTGCATCAGTAATGCCACCTACACAGTGTGTCCACACAAGGAGTAGAGAGGCACAAGACCTGGAGGCAGAGCATAAGCTTTCTATTTTGAGTTAACCCTCTTCCCCAGTTTGCCTAGCCACAGCCAGCAAAAATCTCTATCCTAAGGTGCCAGAGTAGAGTTGAAAGAAGAGAAGTCTGTTAATGTAGTGGGTGTCTGTGACAGAGGCTCCAGATGGAATAAGGTCTCATCACCATTCTGGAGTCCTCCAGGGACCGGTCCCAGTCTCTAATCCGGTCAGCCATGGAGCAGAAAGCTTGTAAGGGGAGAAGAGACTCAATTCACAAGTCTGCTTCACCAGCAAAATGCTCTGCTGTGGACAGTATGGCCCAACACCCTCTTAGTGTGCCATTTGTTTTAGATCTGAGCTCTAACAAGGGGATATGTGAATGGCAAAGGAGGGAGGCAGCATGATCATTGTGCTCTTCTGCAAGCGTCTATTTGCATTTCAGTGGAAGAAAACCTGACCTGCTCAGACCAGATAGATCTTTAGCTCTATCTGTAGGGCATACCCCTGAGAGTTGGCAGCCTTGCACTGGATCACAGCAATTTTGCCAGATGCTCCACCTCAGACATGTTACAGTTTGAAGCACAACCACCTTTTAGGTCAACAGGGAAAAGCTTTTTCCTATCAGTACAACAGTGATATAATTACTAACTTCAAAGTGCAGTAATTACAGGTATTTCTTGTTCTTTAGAAGGCAAAGAAATTAAAATAGATACCATTCCCAGGAGACTAAAGTCTTGCAGGAATGTTTCCCATGTATCTACAACATGATTTAAAAAATCTAAAATATACATTGAAAAAAAATATGATGCATCAGGAATTTCCATCTGAAAAACAGGCTGATGGACAAATATATGGCACATGTAGCCACTGTGTATGTACAGCTGGACCTGTTTTTTCTTTATCCAAGGAACACTTTGCAATCATTTCCTAAATCTAGGCTGGCCTCTGGATTCTCTGGCAAGGTAAAGACATAGCAAAAGAGGCTGGAATATAAGGCTAAATGGAGCAATTTAGCCAAAGTATTTTAGTTAGACTGATCTAGCTAAAGCTCTTTAGCTGAGGGCCCTTGACTAAATCTCAGCTAAGATGCTTTAGCTGGATTGATTTAGCTAAAGCACCTTAACTAGCGCATGCTCCCCGAGCCAGGTTTCCCTTACTTCTCTCTCCTGTGACAAGAAAAAAATCCTGCTATCTTCTCAGTCTCCCAAGATTGGCCCTACAGAAGCCCAGGAGACATCTAAAGAATGTGATTTGTTCTTCATATTACATGCAATTAATATGAAATTGTGGAGACACTGTAACTGTTCTGACAAAACAGCCAGGATGCTCCACTCACTCACAGTAGAGCAATTTGTTCTGTAAAACAAAGAGGGAGAGAACAACATAGGGAACTACTATAACCTTAATTTATAGAGAAAGCCAGGTAAGGAGCTGTTTCAGAACTGACAGATGTGTTGAAAGGCCACAACCAGTGCTCATGCCTGAATCCCATAACACACAACAGAAACTAATCAGGGTCCAACAGTTTCACAGAGTAAATCCCACAATTCCCTCAGTGCATAACATTCCATTTTACAACTCAAACCACTCATCATTGTGCCTAAACCATAAAAGTTATTTTGATGCAAGACAAGATAGTAACTTTTGTTTTCTCCTCCACTCTTGTTTAACACAAGATTTTGTACTCCCAACTAATGCAAGATGAACTCCAGATGTTTCTGTGGCTTTTCATCATTATCAGATAAGAGCTAATAGGAGTTGTAAGAGCTCAAGATAAATGTGCAAGGCTATACACACAAACACACTGAAGTTTGACCTGGAGAGTTACTATTTTAGTAGACATGGTTAAGGAAAAATGGATGAAAGGTGAGAGAGGACTGAAGAAAGCAGTCTTTTTGTTACAGCTCATAAATAAGACAATTGCAGATGCAGGAACAGCATGTTCCCCACCTCATGCTGGCTCGTATCCAAAACAGTGTGGCTAGTGAACAGCCCCCTATATGAAGCACTAGGGAGGCCACAGGGTGAATACTATGTTCAGTTTTGGGTCCATGACTACAAAAAACATATTTTGGTGCTAAAGCATGTCTGAAGAAGGGCAACAAAGCTGGTGAAGCATCTAGAGCACAACTCTCATGAGGAGTGGCTAAGGGAAGTAGGGTTGTTTAAGTCTCAAGAAAAGGAAGCTCAGGTGAGACCTTCTCACTATCTACAACTACATGAAACAAGGCTGTAGCAAGGTGGGGGTTGGTCTCTTCTCCCAGGTAGCAAGCGACAGGACAAGAGAAAATGGCTTCAAGTTGAAGCAGGGGAGGTCAGGTTGGATATTAGGAAAAACGTATCCACTTGAAAGGGTTGCCAAGCATTGGAAAAGGGTCCCCTGGGAAGTAGATGAGTCTCTGTCCCTGGAGGTATTCAAAAAACACGTAGACATGGTACTTTGTGACATGGTTTCGTGGCACAGTAGTGGCAGGTTAACAGTTGGACCTTATGATATTAGAGATCTCTTGGTTTTGTTTTTTTAAAGCACATAGGATCACACAGGAAATGCAAGAAAAGCAAAGTTTTCATAAATACTTAGTACAAGTCATACACTTATTTAACATGAGGTACAGACTTTGTGCTTTCCATGCTTTTTACACCTTCTCCACAACAGGATAGACTGTTATGGTAACTGTGCTTGACAGAATACAGAAGATTTAATAGAACCAAACCCCAGACCGTCTACTTACTATTTGTGATTTCCTTGGCATTGGTGCTGGTGGCTGGATCTGTGCCAAAGTATTTGTTGTAGAACCAGTTTGTGTTACTGGAATTTCACACACAGAAGACAACTCTCCTGCTAGTAAGATAAATAAAACAATTAAGTTTAGTCATGCTTTAAAAAAAAGCCTAAGAATCATGATACAAATTGAAACCAAATTAATTATTCTTTAAAAGACACAATTTTATATCCCACTAGTATTTCATTTTTTTAGTGGTTCTTTTTAAATAACTGAACAGATTTCTTTTATAATTTTCATTACCAAAAAAGCCCTTTTTTTGCAAAGACAATTACCTAAGACTTTTAATACTGCAGCTATGCTAAAAGAGAAAAAAGTCTATAAAATAGATGAGAACAGAACCAAGTATCTCATTTCTCTGTTTGCTCACTACCAACTCTGTGCTTTTAGAACCCTTTTTTCCTAGTGAAGACCATCATTATCAAGATGCTGTATTCTTCACAGGAGACTCCTGACACAGATGGTAGAGATCCATTAGCAAATCCCCCTTGAGTATGTCAAAGGCAAATAAAAAGAATCACACACAGTAAGAAGCAATGAACATAACATATACAATACAAGGGGAAAAGACAAGTGGGAGAAATTCCACTACAACCACCACAGAATCCACACAAACTTTTTGTTATTGTAATGTCCCAAAGTAGTAGTTATTTATAAGTGGCTCTGGGTAGCCCTAACTGAGCAGAGGAGTTGGGCCAGATAACCTCCATATTTTATCTCAACCTCAACTGTTCTGTGATTCTTGTAACGTGGTCCTCTTATTTACATTAATTGGCTCCTAACTCTGTTCATACAGAAGAGTTTGAGACATCAGGGCCTACACAATCAAGAAGAGAAACACTAACACTGATACTAACCATATTCAAATGTGTAAGGTAAATTATAAAAACCCACACTCTCCTGTAGGCTGTTATGATCATAGCTTAATTACAATAAAATGAATCTCTAAACCACAATTACCAGTTTGCTGTAGAGACCCAAGTCCTCTGGACTGCCCTTTGTTAGTTAAGCCAGATGACTTCTCAGTCCTGTGCAGAAAGTTAAAACTTCATTTAAGAAACAAACAAGAATTCAAACCAGAAAAACAAAAAAGTATTTTCCAAGTTATAAAATTTTTGTCATATCTTCAGTGTATTTTGGTGACAGCTATTTTGCTTTTAAAAATACTGCTTTCTTCTGTATTTTTGATTGCACCAATCAACACTGTACTTAATTTAAAAATGTAAGGTAGAAAATAATGTAGGTTCAACTACTATAATCTGTGTAGAGCCGAGTCATACAATCTTAAATCATTAAGCTGTCTTGTTTTCACTGTGGGAATCCTTGTAATCTGTTCCCTTAGTGTCTGCCTTCTGTTCAGTCCCATGCTCTAGAACACACTACTGGCAAAAGTATGCATGCTTTATAGAAGACTTGTATGTTATATACCATAAAACTGAGAAGTTATTAATAACTACAAAGTATATTAAATACTGAAATGACATCAGTTACCCTGGAGCAGGCTTTCTTTGAGAGATTCTACTAGGAGGTTGTGGGGGCAGTGGTGGTGGAGTTGGTTTAGTTTGTGGAGGAACTGGTTGCTGTTTAGATTGCTGGTTCAAGGCTTCTATAATGCTGGCTGTCTTTGCCACTGGAGGCGGTGGTGCCGGAGAAAGCACATCTAGAGGAGAAAGTTAGACACTTACATCTCTATTTACCATTTCTTTGGTTCTCATCTCGGTTTTTCCTGTTACAGATTTACCCCTATCCAAGATAAATGCTTTACTACACATAATCAATAACTTAAACAGAAAGCAATCCTTCCACTGGAAGGAGGACTTCTTTAGAAAGAGGTTTACATTTTGTTTCACCTAGTCAAGGTCAGAGAGCTCACAAGTACATCAACTCATTCAAGCATTCAAGAACAAGGAAAGAAAATTCTTACCCAAGTCAGTCATATTCCTGAAACCAGTAGATTAGAATATATTTAATATAAGTACTATTATTGTTTGCTCAGTCAAGGCCTTCAGTTTGTGTTTTATGGAAAAGTAACTGAGTGAATAATAGCTGAGAAATTTTATTTAGAGCTGTGTCTTTTCTTACAATCCCATTACTATTAACATCTAACTAATGTCGCATTAGGTTCAGCAGTTAATTAAAATGTCTATTGAACTCCTGAAAGCACCACAAACACAGCTTACCATGCATTGAAACACGTTTTTGCACTCTTAACAGTCTGCAAGAATCAAGCAAAACACAGAGACGTAGCCTCAGGCCTTCATGTCACACTTATCTGCACAGCTAGTGAGAAACACAGCATTGACACTGTATACACACATATACCTGAAGTGAGGAGCTCTTTTGCTCCATTAATATACAGTCTTTCCTGTTGACCCTGCACTACACCATACAGTCCTCACTGGAACATCAGAGAAGATGGTTCATACAAAGTTACTGGATGGGAACAATAGGCCAAAGCTACAGTCACCAAAAGAGGAAGTATGAGTTGTGGAAATGGAAAAATAAGCCAACTATGATTAGATACAGCAGAAAGGAAAACAGGGGAAAGTGGAAACATACTTGTAGATGTTACACGCAATGGCGGCACAGGGGGATGAATAGCTGGTGGATCTGATGAAGACCTCTGCCTGCTTATACTTTCCACTCCTAAAGAATTTGTCTTCCACATTGCATTAGATGAAGAAATTGTCTGAATACCACTGCCAAGAACTGAAGGCTGAACTAAAAAGAGAGGAAAATACTGTATTATTATTATTGCTTACCCTAATCACANAAAAAAGAAAGCTGCAACTAGACCACTATATTCAGCAACAGGAACCACTGCCATCCTGCTGGAATGCCAGAGCAGAAATCAGAATCTGGCATAAAAAATTACATACAAGTTTCTGGGTGAAGTCTCACTGTTGCTTTACTGAAGTAAAATTTGTCTCCAGTCATCACTTTAAAATATGTCAACACTTGAAAAAGCAGAAACTTCTCAACAAGACAGAAGGCAAGTCTTGCTGCCTTCTTTAATCCCTGACTGATAGCTGTAAGCTTTCTCAAGTACTGCAAGAAAAGGACCTCACTCTCACATCAGTATTAGCAGGCATTGCTGACTCAGTGAAACATCAGTTTTGACTTGTAATTGACAGAAAACTGTAATTCTGAATTTCACCCAAACAAGAAGCTGTAATAGTAGTCATGAAACAGATACAAAGTACAGCTTCCTTCAGGCCCTCTTAAATGACTGCATTCATAGGCTGAAGAGCTGCCTCCCCATTTCATAAAAGCACACTGCTTCACAAAGCCAGTATTTTGCATATATCACGCCACTTCTCCCTACCTGGCACATAAGCATCCTATTAAGAAAAGATGAAGCAGAGTAAGGTATGAATAAATATTAGGTTGCAGGGAAAAGCATAAAAGGCTCAGAAGACTCGGTGAAGAGCCTAAAGCTAAGAGGATAAAGGAGCAATAATACACCATAAGAATAACATCAACAACATCAGCAATCAATAAAAAGCTAAGACTGATGATACTATTACAGGTTTTAACTAACAATATAACATAATAGGCTAATACACTGCTAAAGTAAAGAATATGAGCTAAGAATCTAAGATAGGCAGCATGCTTCCTTGGCATATTGGTGCCAAGAAGTCTGGGGCTAGGAATGAAATAAAAATTACACTCTGAAAAGTGTCATTTAATCACGAGCAAACAGTGGATAAAATAGGTTGGCCATTTTAAAAATAATATCAAAGGGTAAACCAGTCTTTTTAAGTATCCAACTGTATTACAAATTTAGAGATAGAATCTAACAGTTAAACAGAGTAGGCAACCTCCTTGGGTGAATCTTCCTGTTTAATGGGGGAAACTTTCCTTTCCATCAATTAAAAAAAAAAAACAAACAACAAAAAACGACCTTGATCTTTAGCTCAGACTTCAAAAATGGTAAGACTAAAGGAATCCCACCTTGGTTAAGTTTTATGTGCTGCTAAACATCCCTCTGTCACATGCTAGCCTTTTTAAGTAACTCAATACCATGCTGTTCTATTGCTCTGGTTTTCTGCCCTCAAAATAATGTATTTGGATCCAACTTTTACACTGCAGCCATTCCTGTGTGACCAATAACTGACTTTTCATTTACACAGACGTTCAGTTTGCCATCTTGGACATAATCACTGGTGTATGCAGTCTTGCATTCTGACCTCTGCACAGTGCTCCCAAAGGCAGAAGCCATTCATTCCCATACGCCTAAAACAGTCCCCACTTGTATCTCCTCTTACAGAGTCTGACTTACAGCACCAAAGGAAACCATGTGTTCACATAAATTTAGGATCCACGAAAGCTATAGATATTAAGTATTAAAACAATGAAACACATCAGACATGCACAGTACAAAGAGGACCTATACAGATTTCTCTAATCTTCAAACAGAGTATATATGAAGGCAAGAATGAATTTCACAGCACAAGCTTTCATGGTAGATTTCACAAACACACAACCCTTCTGAACCAGGTGAGACACGTACATTTTACATGGTTCTGCTGATCAGGGTACAACTGGTAACTGGCAGTTGTTGAAATAAAAGTATATTTATTCAGAGAAGACTTTGCAAGGTTAAAATCTCTCGTGTTCTGCATACTCTCTCCATTCTCCCATGTCTTAATTTTTCACAGTAGCCAAATGCTTCTTCAGTGGTACTGTACATTTAAATTGAACAACAACAAAACCTGCTTAAGTAAACTGACTGCAGTCATCTTTTTGATAAATTGTTTAACTCTACTAGGAATTGTCTTTCCAAACATTTTTGTGTACATTCTTGTGTACATTCTTTCAGGTATACTGAAAATCAAACTCAGAACAGGTTGTGCAGCTTCACTTCACGTATATAAAATGGTGTCTTCAATAAACTGTTCCAATACTTACCTGTGCAAAATAACTGTAAAAGAAAACCTAAAAATGGCCTAATAAAAAAGTTCCTATCCCATTCTTCTAACAATGGTATTTTCCGGTGTTCATACCTTTGCCAATATTCCTTGGAGGTAGAGGAGGTGCAGTGCTTGTAGCAGGTCCTGCAGGCTGAACAGGAGGTGGACTGCCGCTGAGTATTGCTCCATACGTTTCATTCTGTAATATACTGGGCATAAACCCCCTTTGCTTATCCTTAGCAATGCTGGCTGCATCTCTTGCCAAGGATGCTACATTAGGCTGAAGCTGGTTTGAGCCGAGCTGGTAGAAGCTGACAGGCCTGTCCTCTCTCCGGTTGGGACTGGGTTGCTTAAACACAATTCAAAAAGTACTCACTGATACCACATTAGTTGTACTCAGTTTATTTATTAGTTGACAAAGTTATTAGTTTCAAGAAACAAAAAGATGGCTTCTAAAATGCATTTTTGTTGCTTTTAATATGCAATCTAAAATCTACATTCTGCCCTCTTCAAGACAAAGCAATTACCAAAAAAAGATTAAATGTGAATTGTATTTCACACTAATAATTATTTATCATTTTCTCACTTTCTCCTGTAGTATACTCCTACAGGATAATACTGAATCCTGTACTCCTACAGACAGACAATACAGGTATTTAGACTGTATCAAGTAAAGTTTCCCTTCATCAAACTACCAGGCAGTATTTCCAAAAGACCGAAGATCCTAAGCCTCATCCGAAGATCAGCAGTGTCAAATCCCAAATAGATGATCATAATCTCAAAACCTGGCCACAACTACATGAAAGTATTCTACCTATAGCTCAAAAATTAGGAGCCAAAACCTCTAATGAACTCATTTTAGCTCACTAAGATCAACAGACAGGTTTGGGAGATTACTTCAGTTGGCATCTGGGATAAGACACTGCTCATCCCATGCACATTATCAAATGATATCTAATTAGTTGTCTTAGATTTACAGCAAGCCATCTGCTTGCTATGCTCTCTTTACATTCTTTCCCCTGTTTCAACAGCAAGCACAGTCATTATTGTGATCAAATGATAATTAAAATAGCTGGAGTTATAAATTCATGTGGCTAGTAAAGGAATGGGTTGTAACAATCCACAGCTCAGAAAGCATAAATATGCCTTTAGAAGTAGTGTTAGACAAACATCTGGCTGACATACGGGCCCTATGAAATTAAAATAGCCATTTGTAGTAATAGCATTTAGGCAGAATAAAGATTTACACCAATGATATCACATATAAGCAACCAATTTTCCTCTGAATATATTCAAGGCTTACTCTGGGTTGATCATGTAGAGCCTTTAGACATGTTATATAGCACAGCATTATAGCTCAGAGACTTACCAGAATGATGTATATGACAGCCAGATGCAGTAATCTCTACATTTACATTAGCTTAGCACCCTCTCTCCTCACTGGCTGATACTCTCCATTCCCTGACCTCTCCCCTGTCCTGGTTCTGGTATTTGTTTCAGCCCACACTTCTGTCTGCTTTCTAAACCAGCAGAAAATTCTTTTTTGTTTTATTAACTTAGCTTTTCACTGGTTTACCAAACTGAAATAGCTCAATACAGGGAAAAATGAGTGCCAGAAGGGAGGCAGAAGATGAGGTGTGGAACAGCAGCAGAAAACAGTTGGATTGTTTTAGCCTTCTTCTACCCTAAACTCTTTTTTATATGAAAAAATACAGACTAAAAGAGCTCTGAATGTCAGACATGATCTTTTCCAACAAAGATTACAAAATCTATTCAATTGCTTTACCAAAAGCAAACAACCCCAATAGCTTTACAGAGCTCTCATGTGATCCTAAGGAACAGCAGTATTCACCAGTGCATTCAATGCAGTCACAGACACCAGTCTGTGATTAATAGTCCTTAATCTCGTTTCAAAAGTCCCTGTAGTATAAGTCTATTAATAGTGTGCAGTGAAGTGGCGGTTTTGTTACTTTAGCCTCATTGCTGAGTAGGAAATAACCTCCTATATGAGATGGAGCTCAGGGACTAGCCAAAAAGAGAATACTCAACTGCAGAAGGCAACTGGCAACAATGAAGAAACTGAAGGAAAAAAATAAATCAAAACCACAAATTCAGAGTGTCCCAGAAAGGAATTTACCAGACACCTAGTTGTACATTACCCAAAAAGTTTTATAGCTGGAAAAGACCCGAAACCTCTGAAACAGAAAGTTTCAAGGTGCTTCATCAAAAAGGTCACTTACTGCTGTTATTATCTGAATACATAATATAGAAGTACATACATGTGTGATGCAACACAAAAGCCCACCCAGAAGAACTGGGTTTAACACTGCACACACAAAAAGAACAAAAAGATGTGCTCAATAGACATATAGAACACTTCAAATTCTGAAAGTTTCTGAATGTCATCAGTATTTAGAAGCCTCTATTTCAAGTTACTTGGCCCCTAGGAATTCAAGCTGCTCTTGAGTGTTGTTCCAGTATGAAACCATGGTAATGTGTTCCTCATGGGTATGCTCAGGTGCTGAAATATGGTTTAAGTCGGTTCTGAAACTGGCAAATTAAATTCTGAAGATGCAATGAAGTTCCTATGCTACTGGAGTACTTCATTTTACTTGTAATATGACTACATCCTTGGAGATATTCAAAAGCCATCTGGACTCAGTCCTGGGCAACTGGTTTTGGCTAGCCCTGCTTGGACAAGGGGGTTGGACCCAATTTTCTCCAGGGATCCCTTCCATCCCCAACCATTCTGTGACTCTGGACCTAACAGCACCACAACAGCACCAGAAATTTCAGGCATGAAAAGGGAGAAAACCAAACATAGTTTTACATGAAGTTTCAGAATTGAGACCCTACCCTGATACTAATGCCTGCAGTTTATTTAATGAACAAGTTTAGTTCCACTGAAGACAAAACTGCTGCAAATTAGAGCCATTGACTGGAGCTGTTTCACAAACATGAGGAGATACTACAAAGTGCCTCTGTTTGTAAAAGTGATTTTTCTAGCTCATGCTAGTTTTGCTTTGTTATTTGGATCAGCATATCCAAGTATTCCTGGTTTATTGAAACAAACTATTGACTCCACTAAAAAAACAAGGTGTCACATCTGGCTAATTGTCATTTGATCAAAAACAGTCATACGTTTTATACCTTATATTAAGAGGAAACAAGACAAATTTAAAGAACTAAAATGTAAACTACTACATTTTACTACAGAACTTTATTTCACAGTGTCTTTATACTTAGAGTAAAAACTAGTGCCATTGAAAACATTACGAACACCATGCTTACGCACACACGTGTACAGAAAAATAGTAACATACTGATACAAACCTGCAGTTTCTCATCCACATCATCATCACTTTCATCCAGATCTTCATGGAGTAATCGCCACTCATATTCTACATGAACATGAGAATTAAATCTTCCAGACAGTGCTTGAGTAAGCTAAGGAAAGAAAGAAGTGACTCTTGACATCTATGTTATGTCCAGTACTTTATCTTAAAACAGCCTAAGACAAACAAACAAAAAACACATAGAAGGAACCTTAGTTTCTAAGTACTTCTATTTTACTTTCATTTTAAATCATAGATTTCAGTAATCTGAAAAGTTACTGCACTGGAGTAGGCTTGAAGAACTAAGCTCTGTGACCAAATACAACGCAAATAAATCAAAAGCAACTGGTTTTTTCATTAACCCTTGTAGGTCCACCTTCCATAGCAGGTCTAGTCTCAATTTTCTGCAATAAGCACCACATCTTTTCTGTTTTGATTTAGAAACTGCAAGTCAAAGAAATTAATTACAATGACAGGGGTTTTTGTATCAGACTCTCTCATCAAGAACCCACTAAGCCATTTTTCTTGTTACTTTGGAATCATAGAATTATCTGGGTTGGAAAAGACCTCCAAGATCATCAAGTCCAACCCTTAATCCAACACTATCGTGATTACTAGATCATGGCATTAAGTGCCACATCCAGTCTTATTTTAAAAACCTCCAGGGATGGTGAATCCACCACCTCTCTGGGCAGGCCATTCCAATGCCTGATTACTCGCTCTGTAAAGAACTTTTTTCTGATATCCAGCCTAAACCTTCCCTAGCAGAGCCTAAGCTCATGTCCTCTTGTTCTCTTGCTGGTTGCCTGGGAGAAGAGACTGACCCTCACCTGACTACAACCTCCTTTCAGATAGCTGTAGAGAGTGATGAGGTTACCCCTGAGCCTCCTCTTCTCCAGGCTAAACAACCCCAGCTCCCTCAGCCTCTCTTCATAGGACTTGTGCTCAAGTGCCTTCACCAGTTTTGTTGCTCTTCTCTGGACCCGCTCCAGCACCTCAATATTTTTCTTGAACTGAGGGGCCCAGAACTGAACACAATACTCAAGGTGTGGCCTCACCAGTGCCAAGTACAGAGAGTACTGCTGGAGAAGAGACCGAACCCCCACCTCACTACAACCTCGTTCCAGGTAGCTGCAGAGACCAAGAAGGTCTCCTCTCAGCCTCCTTTTTCTCGAGGCTAAACAAGTCCAGTTCCCTCAGCCACTCCTCTTATGAGACTTGTGCTCTAGACCTTCAACAGCTTCATTGTCCTTCTTTGGACATATGCCAGCACCTCTACGTTTTTCTGGTAGTAAGGGGCCCAAAGATGAACACAGTATCCCACCTGTGGCCTCACCAGTGCCAAATACAAGGAGACAAACACTTGCCCAGTCCTGCTGGCCAAACTATTTCTGATGCAAGCCAGGATGCCATTGGCCTTCTTGGCCATCTGGGCACACTGCTGGCTCATATTCAACCACCTGCTGACCAACCCCCTCAGGTCCTTTTCCACCAGGCAGCTTTCCAGTCACTCTTTCCCAAGCTTTGCTGAACCTCATACCACAGACCATGTCCAATAAATCCAGCCTGTCCAGGTTCCCCTGTAAAGTCTTCCTACGCTCAAGCAGATCAACACTCATGCCCAACCTGGTGTTGCAAACTTACTGAGGGGATCTTACTTGTGGATCTGGGACTAACAGCTCAAACAGAACAATGCCCTGGCCCCAAGAAGTTTAGCATTTCCAAAGCATCTAAAAAGAAATACAATTTTCTTCTTAAAAGAATATAACTTGATATATGTATATAACTATTTCTAAGCATACAATTGTTCTGTCTGGAATATATTTGTTGAATATATAAGAATTATATATATTCACTGAACATATATGGCTCTGGAATAGCCTCCTCAGGGAAGTTGTCTCAGCACCAAGCCTGATGCAGTTCAAGAAACGTTTGGACAATGCTCTCAGGCACATGGTGTGATTCTTGGGGTGTCCTGCATAAGTTAAGGAGCTGGACACAATGATCCTAGTGGGTTCCTTCCAGCTCAGTTGATACTGTGAATACCCAACCCAACTGTGAAACTGTTCAATATTCAGACATGATTCTGCTTATAAATGCACAAACACACAGAAAGATGTAACACTTACCAACTCTTCACAATGAGTATGTTTTAAACGTTTAGCTATATCAAGTGGGGTCTCTCCTGATTCATTAGCTATATTAACAGCAAGAAAAGGAAGTTAGGATAATAGGTGTCACTGTTAACATGTCCATTGCTAAAGACAAATACAAGCCCATAGGTATATAGTGAAGTACCAAACCAACACACTCCAAAATTCATCTCTTTCCTTCATATGTAGGTCTGGCTCACACCAGTCCTCTGAGTGGCAACTCAACATGCCATACATATGGAATGATAGCCAGGAAATGGCAGTATATAACTAGGCAACAAGTTGACAGCTAAAAATCTTGGTACAGACTTATCTCAATTTGTTTGAAAAACAAGTCCATTTTAAACTTAAACAGCAAATTATTTTTGTTTCTAATAATGAAGATTATATACAGTGTTCAAGGCCAGGGTGGATGTGGCCCTGGGCAGCCTGGTCTAGTTGGTAACATCCCTGTCCATGGCATAGGGGTTGGAGCTAAACAACAGAATTATCACGGCTGGAAAGGACTTTTAAGAACATCAAATCCAACCAATAGTCCTACACTTCTGTAGCCTCTAAACCATCTCCCAAAGCACCACATCTACCTATTGTTTGAAAACCTCCAGGGATGGTGACCCCACCACTTCCCTGGGCAGCCTATTCCAATACTTCATTACTCTTTTGGTGAAGACATTTTTCCTAATATCTAATCTAAACCTGCCCTGGCACAACTTGAACCCATTCCCTCTAGTCCAATTGCTAGTCACAAGTGAGAAGAGGCCAACACTTGCCTTTCTACAACCTCCTTTCAGGTAGCTCAAGAGAGCAATAAGGTCTCCCCTCCAACCTGGGCCATTCTATGAATTTATGGATTGTATGACTATACACAGAATTATGATAAACAACTGAGGAGAAAATGCACTTATTTCACTGTCACTGTTTCTGAAACAGTAACAAATAATGAAATTGAAGTACACATTACCCTTTTACCTATTTCAATAGAAGCCTTCCCTCTCAGCAGCAGTTTGAGGCACTCGACATTGTCCGTCAGACAGCAGTAATGCAGAGCTGTGCTACCTTTACACGTCTGCTTATCTAGATTGCCACTATTGGAGTACAAGAAAGAAGAAAGCAGATTAAACTTAAGTTACCTATCCTGCACTAAAACCCACTCTCATTACAAGATCTACAAAGAATGAAACCACATTTGCAAAAACTAAAATTGGTGCTAGTATTTGTATTCATTTAATATTTGTATTACTTCACATAAAGGCAGTATCAATAATATTTTAATAATTTTTCATACACTTACCTGTTTTGCACTAAAAAGTCAACTATATGAAGGGATGTTCGATCAACTGACCTAACAGCAAGGTGAAGTGCTGTTTCATCTTGCTCCTGAGAATAAAACAAAAGAATATATTTGTTTCTTCTGATCTACAGAAAAGTTTTATTAATACATCAAACAGATCAATTCAAACATTTAATTTCAAAGTATTCAGGCATACTTCCATTAAAACACTTTTCTTGTTTCCCTTTCATCCCTTTAAAGTAAACAAAAACCAGGATGAAAATGAATAATTATTGAATTATTTAATGTTTAATGTTTCCAAACAATTTGAAACCGTTTTAGATTAAACTTTTTAATATCTTCTTCTGTTATTGTTAAATTCTACCACTGAAAGGACAAGTGTCTGGAACAGTATTTCAAACCTTATTTTCAAATTAAAAATAGTCCTTTTTAATTAATGAAAGCATATTGCACTTACAACAATTTGTCTAATAAAATCTACAACACTTACATGGCCATTAGCCAGTGGAATTTTTTCTGTGAGATCCACACCTTCAGCATACACTTGGACTAATCCAAAAATGTCTCTTGATTTGACTGCTTCACAAAGAGCATGCAATTTAGCTGCATTGTCAGCATGCTTTTTCAATGCATATTTTCTCTCAATATACTTGGCAGTAATATAATCTTTTCTTGCATTCCTGAAATTGAATATAATTTCCTTATGTAACTTTTAGCAGAAGATACACAAAAGAATTTTCATAAATACATGCAAGTAATTTGAAATAAAACCTGGGAAAGATTATTTCTCATTCACTCCTGTAATTTTTCTTTGTAAACACGCATGTAAGACATGCAGTCTCCTATTTCCAGAAGATTAATCAAATCTCCAGTGTGAAGACAGAATTGTCCCCTCTGAACTCTGGTGGGAAGCTGAGATCAAGATTACCCAGCTCCAAGTAGAGAAGAAACATCAAAGCTTCATAGTGCTGGATGGTAACAGCAGCCTTGCAGGTTTATGTTTACCTGACTTGTACTCCCTACACATGCTGGAAACAGTCTGCATGAGACACAAAAATCTGTCTTGTACCTTTGGACAGGATCTGTATTTACAGCAGTGTGCATGTTCTGTAAAGCAACTCTTCACCACAACTGTAACTGGTAGGATGTAGTGGAGATGTTGTTTCACCTCTGAATTGAGGTGAAAACTTAGTACGCTTGAATCAGCGTAAGTTATCACTTTTGCCCTTGATACCCAACTAGCAAATGACTACTCCACTTCCCAGCACATCAAGACAGGAGTCTGCATGCCTCCCAAAGGCATGACTCCTTACCAGCTCCTGGGATGTACACAACATTGCGCAGAGGACACTGAACAGAGCCATACTTTATCATCTAGATACTATATAATAGGGGAAAAAAAAATCCAAATAATAATAAATTGAATCAATGATAACTCTTGTTCCTCAATAAGATAGTATTCCTTCATAGTTCTTAAAATGTGTCTATCTTAAGGTTCTCATTTCATTAAAGGAGCCCCAGATTTGATATGTAGATATAGCAAACTAAATGATTTTTGTTAAATATAAATTTTTAGTTGCCTTATGCTACGGATTTTGCATTCAGTAAAAAATTTTAATTATTAATATTATTATACTGTATTATTATTGATAAAAAACTATTTAAACTGCATGGTTTAACATTGGTCCTGTCAGAATGCTGAAAGTCCGGATAATGTAAAAATCAGCTTGATCCAAAGGTAATTCTTCTGGATTTATTTCTACATTGTTTACTATTTCTTTTACAATGGAGTAGTATCCAGCCAAGCAGGCAGCAGTCCTTGTTGTGCCTCTGCCATCACTCTGCAGTGCCTTCGAGGAATTTGAAATGTTCTGTCTTTATTCCACACAGTTAGAATCTTAATTCCTAGATGTAGTTTCTAGACTAGATGTTCAGTATATTTCAGGTAAAATGTGCACCTTATTCCAATTTCTATTTTGTGTTTGAATAGCACAAAAAAAATACTGTCGGTTTTAATCTCCACCCTTCTATGTCTTTAGAATTCCCAACAAGTGATGTTTCATTTATCTCTGTCCCACAAATCACGATCCAGAGATTCATCAATAATCCTTACTATTAAGGAGAGTATAATCAGATAAAGCTCAATAAAACACACACAAAGCATTAGAAAAGAAGGTTTACTTCTCAGCTGTAAGGCTACATATAAAACACTGACCATCTTCCATGGCCTGCTGGTGCAAACCATAATGGCACAACCCATTAGCAATATTAAATTAAATGCTTGCTTTTTTCCAGAAATAGTGGCTTTTTACTTACATATCACTGCTTGGATTAGGTTTGACCATCTCTTCAACTGGCAGCCAGAATTCCATAATCTCATTAAACCCAGCATTCCCAATATTCTTTGCAAGCTGTTAAATAAAAAACAAAAATAAATCAACCCATGGCTCACTTAATAAACATGTTCAATTATTGGCCACACACACACTAGTGAGACCAGAGGGGAAAATGGGAGCTGGGACGTTTTGTTTCCAATTCCTAGTTCTGCTGCTATGTCACTGAGGATGATTAGGTACCTTTCTGGATGTCAGTTTTTAGCTGGGATTTAACACACAAACAAGCAACTGCAGAATAATCCACCAAGACACCAGTTCATACAATATAAGCAAGTACTTTTTGCTGTATAACAACACTCATATGAACTGTCACAGAGCAGCTGATATGTCATAACAACTTTGTGTAGCGAAGCTGAATACATTTTCTTCCTCTGAGGATTAAAGTTATCTTCTAAAACAATGTTAAATAATTAAGTATTTGCGAAGTCCTTCAATTTTAATCTGAGAGGCAGATATCTATGTCAAATAGCTGTGTTCTTTTAAAAAACAAACAAGGGTGAAAAGGTTTGAAAACACAAAAAATATGAAGCCTCTATTAATTTGGATTCTAAGATCAAGCAAAGTTTACAGTAAGCCACCATGTCACAGGAGGTTCCTTTAAACCCAAAGAATTAGCATATTGTTACAGTGACAAATATACTTGGAAGCATTTTATAGTAATATTTTGAAGTTAAAATAAGCAATTGATTACCAAAAGTTCAGATGTTCCCAGCACATCTAATGTAAGTGACTGCATTCTGGAATAGTGAACACCAAGTTCTCTATGGATTCCTGAGCATTCAATGCAAGTTAGAATTCCCAAATTTGTTGAAAGCCAGGTAGGATCTGAAACAGAAAGCACTCACAGAATTAAAATTTATTCAGGTAATTATTTCATTCTAGAAATAATACTGCAGTATACAGAAATTAAATTCTGTAAGGTAAGTTTCTTGTATGCAAATTACCATTTTTTTTTTTAATTTATGTCTTTTCATTTTCTATATTGGGAAATATAAACCAGGATATTTTCAGTGGTGAAATAAGTGAAGATGCAGTTCTGTTTGTTTTTTGTAAAGGACATAGCTCTTCAAGGGAGCTGCTCAAACAGTTTTTTTGTCATTCTCCACATGGCTTTCAGGAACTGCATTTTTCCAACATAAATATAATGTTGTCAAATTCTCAGTTCCAACTGAAATAACAATGCCTATAGGGGTTTTCTTTGTATTTCAAGTATAGGTTATAGAATAAGTGAAGCAGCAGTGATTCTGAAGCATACATATAGCACCACACTACAACAGATTTTCTCTCAACTATTTCAAAGATACTAAGGCTCAAGCCTCTCCTTTCATTACCCTTGCTAGTCTTGTCTCCTGGTATTTTGCTTTCTTGCTATAACATTTCCTCCTCTTCCACACAAGTAACTTTTTAGAAATTCATTTATTTGATAAAGGCTTGGTAGTAGCTATTTAGAATCTTCTTTAAAGACAGGAGACTCTTCCCATAGTTTTATACAGTATCTATTGCTGGAAGTTACTATTCATTTATAAAGTGCATACAGCTTCAGATCTGATGTTTTCAGCTACAGTTTCAGATCATACAACCTTAAGTCCTGCAGTGCCTCTGCAACATAAAAAGAACAGCAGGATTGAAAGAAATAATTTGAAAAGGACTGAAGTAGAAATTCATTGATCAACAAACCCAACACTGCAAACCATAGTCAGCAGGTTCATTCTTTTTCAAATGAGCACAGTCTTAAGACACATTCAAACATATCCAAACACAGAAAAAAATGGAAACAAATTTTAAAAAAGAAAAATAAAAATAAAGAAGGAAGAAAGAAAGAAAAAAGAGAAAAAAGAAAATAAAAAGGTTTATTAGGAAAATCCTTCAAGCATCTTACTGCTGTCCAGCTTTACCTAAATCTTAGGTAAAATGCAGGCTAGTAACTTTGTAAGTTTAATTGATTTATATAAGCAAAAATCCCATTTAGCAAAATACATGGAAGAAAACTAAGCTGCTTAGTTACGTTTTTCTCCACTAACAATTTGCATATAGTAACTCAATCTTACTCAAGTAGTCCAATAAAACTGTTACAATATACTGCCATGTGTGAAATCTTTGCGAGATAGGAGTAAAAGTGAAAGCATAAAACATCAGCTGAAATACTCTCACGAGACACAGAATTTTTACCAATTAGAAATATGCTTAATTGAGTCACCTTGTGCTCCACAGTCACAACACACATCATTTCCAGTCATCCTCTGGACTTCAGATATAATCTCTTTTGTCAGTTCCTGGACAATATTATTTTCTCCTGTGTTATCATCTCCTTTGAATGCATTATTTAAAGCTTCCTCTTTGCTGTTTTGTAGCACAGATGTCCATCTAAAATAGCAGTAATATTTTGCTATTAAATGTTTCAGCACTTCTAAAGTTCAAGGTAACGTCTCAGTAAAACACCAGCATCACACATAAAATTAGCAAAGTAACTCACATTTGACATTCCTGTTCATCCTCTGCTTGAAAGTGGTATGTTCTGTCATCTGCACAATAAATAATTCACATACTGATTAAAAAAAAAAGTGACTGAAAAACTGATTTTGCAGAAATCTCTTAGAAAAATTTAGAAATAATAGATGTAAGACTCCTAAGGCCTCTAGTCTCGTCCCTGCAGCGCTGACAGGCAAACTCTCTTCAGCAATTTTCACTCTTACTACCTACAGTTCATCTATGTTTGCACTTATGTTTACACAAGGTGGCTTGTTGCCCTTCAAACAGAAAATTTTCTTCAGTGCTGTGCTCCTGTTGCATAAGCAGTAGGAGAGGACAGTAATTTTTCCATGCTCTAGCCTCAGTAATCATAAGCTCTGCTAGGGAAGGCATGTGAGTAAAATGTAGAGTCCATGTTTGAGTTTATCTGTGTATATAAGAGATTTACAGTTTCCAAATGAGCTCTTAAAACCACAGTAATCAAAAATAGCAAACAAATATGCTGGACACAAAGTCCAAACTATAGTCAGAATAAGCCCATTTCTATTACATCAAACTCAAAAATTTTAATTTACTACGATTGTAATTCTTAGCACTGAGATCACAATGTAGTATTAAAGAAACAAGTATAATACACTTTAAGTCTATGAAACAAATGAGGTATGATACAGTCTAATGATCAAGCTGGAGTTAAAATTAGAACAGTTGATGAGAACAGGAATACCTACTGTCAAAAAGATATTCTAGGCTGAAAAACATTCAGGCAGAAAGGTATTAAAAGATAGTTTCAAACATGAAGAATATTAAGAAAGTGAGGATACACCAAAGGACAGAAAGGAAAATGCTGTCACAGTAAAAATATTGTTCCTTTATTGTAAGGTAGCACAAAATGATATAGAAAGGTGTAAAGAAAGCTTTAAAAATACGTGGTTTCCAAAGAAACAGGTACAGTTAGTTGCATTATGCTAAAGTAAGTGAAATGATAAGTTGTAATAGAAAGGGCATTTTATAAAAGGAAGCATTCTACAATTGCAGAAATGTTTAAGTGGGTTATTGAGACATCTAAAGAAATAACACAACACTCTTCCATATTAGCTGCAAGTAAAAGACCTGAACAACAAACCTACGTGATATGAGGTCAAAACATTTTTTCTCCTCTGGGTTTGTTTTCACTTGGCAGGTTAACAGATTGAGCTTTGCTGGAGGTCTGTTAGCCTATATGAAGATAAAACATACATGTTTAAATATATTGATACTCACTGAGCTCTGCAGTCCAAAAACACAGGATAACATCCCAGTGGCCAAAAAGACCTGACAAATGGCTGTTACTTTAATTTTTCAGGTAATCAAGTTTTAATTGATGTTTTCTTCTGCACCATGGTTTGTAAACTACATTTTCTTATATTTGGCCAGTTTGTTCATCAATAAATCACAGAAAGTTAGGAGTTGGAAGGGACCTCGAAAGATCATCTAGTCCAACCTCCCTGCCATAGCAGGATTCCCTAAACCTGGTCACTTACTTGCTGATTTCATCATGATTTTTTTCTAGATATCACAGTGATTTCAGCCATGAAGAAAACAACAACAACAAAAGATTCCTTGATAATGAGCCTTTCTTTTTTATTTTTTTTTTTTTGCAGACAACCAGCAAATTCCATTTAAGCTCTTTAAACATAAATCAACTTTGAGGAATCTGAGGTTCCTCAAATACAAGCTTTTGCCTTGTGACCTCTTGATCCAGAAACCCATGTCAGAATTCCTATTTACATCGGTTGCTCTGCTTCTATTGTTTTTTAAATCCATGTGCATTAAATTACAGTCAGGTAGATGTTGGAAAACTTCCAACTGCTAATAATTACACAAAGGAGCAGTGTCTGTTTTTCCATCAACCACTACCTTGCACTTTGCTTTACAAACACTAATTTTATTTGAAGCTTTTAGTTGTCTAAAAGTGTACCTTCTGCACATATGCCAATACAGATGTGTATTCAGCATTACAGCCGGGTGACTGTTCCCTGCACCAACCATATTCTACCCACCCACATCCTGAGAGCACTTGGCAGGCAAGTTTAAGTCAGTATACAGCATCTGCAACTGCCTGAAGGGAATTGTTCTAGAAACTAACTGAAAAAAAATAGTCCCTCATGAAGAGAGGCTACATGACCCAAGAACTGAAATCCAAGAAGAATACTTAGCCTTGAAAGGAAAAGCACTTAAAAATTTGCATTTGATAAAGCAAACAAAATGGACAACTGAACTTCTGAGAGATGGCTGATTTTGATTAACAGCTGGGAGAAGAGAATGACATCATATTTTACACACCAGGAGTTATCAACCCTGAGAAAGCTTGGAAATCAATATTGTTGCTTCAGAAGTTTCAGAAGACATTCAGAGCAGCCCAGAAAATTCTCAACAAACAGAAGCTGCTTCTATCCATTTCAAGGTCCATGGAAGAAGCATTAATTTTTTACCTAAAACTGCCACCAACACATAAGGGGAAAGTGAGCAAATAAGCAAAAATACATTTTAGAGTGTATTTTAAAACAAGAAAGTACCCTTTTAATTTTATAATATAAGATGATCAAAACCAAACCTGTGAAACCCACATATCAAAACTCACATTTAAGTATCTACTGTAGCAACTGATTTCCAGCTACAGCTCCACAGATTCCAGTGGGAACTTGCTGCTTCTAAAAATGTTACATCATCTGGTAGACAGCTTATACAAAGAGAACCACAGTATCTTCATAGACTCAGTAACTGTTCTTGCATGTGAAAGCTTTAAAAGTCTGCTCCACAAGTGGATTTCATAGTCTCTGCCAGCTCTAAGCTGCCCTAGCTACATTCATACTGGACCACTACACCATGCCCATTGCCAAGTTCATTTAGAGCACATGAAGACACCAGTACAGAAACAGTGACACGCTCTTCTCTGACAAAGATGGACTCACACACACTCAAATGAAACAAGGATAAACTGGTAGACAATCCCAAAGCCATGTCAACAACTCTACTTTGCAGGCCTGGTTTCACACTCCTCCTTAACTCCTGGTTGTCAATTCAGGAGGCAACAGCTTGTGGCTAGATGCGCAAACAAGAGATTGACTGATTTTTGCTGCCAAGGTCAACTTGTAGTCATAGCAACAGGCATAACAGGATGAAGAACAGAACAGTTCATAACAGGATCAAGAAACAGGACTGTTTCTTAGACCAAGAATGGGAAATGCTGAGTTGATGTTTGCTTTAAGAAACTTTCTTTAAAGTTTTGAGAAAACAATATAAAAAAGAGAAGCTATGGGAAAGGGAAAATGTCCATGTTTAAAGCCAAGCACAAAAGGTCCAAAATACAAAAGTATAAAGTTTTAAAACTTTCAAATATAAATACTAAAAATCTGTTAATGTGTTTCAAATATTGGTAGCAAAGAAAGAGGGACTTCTAACTCTGTCTCTTGTCATTCTGGGAGAAATTACTTTCAGAGTTGGATTTTCTCCAACAACTCTGTCCCCAGGAAAGCTACCTTCACAACAGACTGCCATATAGCAGCAAATCTGGGGGAGAGAAGAGATTCAGCATTCTTTCAGTTTGTCTTGTAAATACAAACAGCTGTAAAGCTGTATCTAAACGATGGCTTAACACTCAACCCTATCTTTTAAAAAAAAAAAGAAGTTAGAATTTGTATTTTTAGGTAGTCTGGTAAAATATGAACAGTTTACATGAACTGCGTCATTTAAAAAAAAGCCCTTTTTTTCTCCATTAACATTCATGAGCATTAAAACAGTTGTATTTTTAGATACTGTTTATGTCTTGATAGGTTTCTGAAAGACTGCCTCAAAAAAATGTATTCATCTTATTCAAAATGCTGCATAAGGAATCTAGATAATTCCAGACTATAAATATAGACCAGCATTGCTTGCCTTTTTGCATTAGCAACCACGTACATAAAATACTGTAAACAAATACTTACTGTACCATGGGAAATTGTAAGAAAACCATTTTTAACTGAGCACTTCCTTTTCTGCCACACTTTTCTGATTCTGGTTTAAGAGGGGAAGAAAAAAAAAGTGACTCATTTTTTTAATCTATTTAGTATTACATTGCTTCTGCTCTTAGGACTTAGTTATTTTTTAGTAGAGCCCAGCATTACTTACCCATCGCTCTTCTTATACAGACTGCCATTTCTTTCAGTGCCATGTTCCTTGTTTCCCTGAGGCTGATGTAAACTGTAAGCTGTACTCTGACGAATCTGAGAATCCTGAAATATACAGAACAGCAATTTGTGCATTCCACACTTTGAATCAAAATATCCCCCCCATTAATGAGCTTCAGAGCCTTTCCTTCCTGCTCTAACTGTACAGGCCAAAGGAAGCACATTTTTCCTCTTCAATGAGAGAATAAGATCCATTTCTTTTTTCAGAGGACACAAAAAGTATTTGAGTAGTCATTATCAGCACCTGCCAAAATCCTCTTACTTGCTTTTCTTTAGCTTTACTATTGGCCATACCACATGGGGGTTTTAACTCAAACATTAATTGAGCAGCAGGCTTTCCAATTCATGCAAACACTGCAGTGTACAAATGCTACAAGTGATTACCTGCAACTCCTAGAGCACCCTGCCGTTAGAAAAATAATTACATACATAAATTTGAAGGAAGTGGTTTTCTTTGTGGAAACTGAGTCAAGTTGTCTGAAAAGCAGAAGAAATCTCCTGGAAACATAGTTCAGGAGGCATACAGGAAAACTGAAAAATTATTTCTGTTAAGAATAACAAATCAAAATAGCTTTAACAAAGTAGAATTCTGGGACAGGAAGTGACAAGGATTAACTAACCCCTTCGCACTTCCTCTCAGAACTATCCAGAAGCAGGACAAATGGTTGAAAAGAGTTCAACTTAAAAATGTAAGAACTTGATAATAAGGAATCTGATGTGTGATGCTATATTAGTAGCAGTAACATGATGGGATGGACTTCTCAATATATACAGTAACAAGGACAAATACTAATTTATAGTTTTCTACTATCTTTGCTCTATGGACATAATACATTTCTTATATATGGGAGATAATACAGACATAGCAAGGAAAAAAAAGAAACACCACAAAGAAAGCAGCTCACTTAAATGACTACCTGAGCTATTCCAAGCAAAAACTTAAGAGCTATCAAGAAACATATTACCTAATCTGATAAAAATTTTCTTGCTGAAAAGGTAAGTTATTTTGTCTCAAACATACTAAGAGAACGATCACAAGATACATCATTTTGGGTTTCCATAGGACACACAAAAAACACACAGTGACCTAAAAAGTATGAATTAAGAAGATGATTTCTCTCTAATTACAATTAGCATCACACACTTTATCAGCCTAAGCACAAAACATCTCTGGATATAAGCAGGGGGAAAAAACACAAGGAAAAGCAAGAACACACTGGGACTGTGCTTTTTCCCAGAGACTGCCAGCTCAGATGGAATGCTGCTCCTTTACAAGCTCCAGCAGCACATTCTGTTACCAAAGCTACTAATGTAGCAAAAGCTATTCAGAATCTTCCTCAACAGCAGTGGCAACACATGATGGGTCCAAAACACGACAGCAGGGACAGAGCTGCGCCAGATACCCCTGTTCAGCACACTTAGGACTCCACACCTCCAGGCTGCAGGACTTCAGGGTCACCCTGAATACAGTGCTCCTGAGAACCACAAGATGAGCTCAAGACAGGCTGCAGCACTCCTTGGTGCTCCTTTACAGCAGAGGCAAACTATGCCCATTCCCCCATCTCTTAGCAAGTGATGTAGAAAGCTATTATCAGGTAGCTACAATATTTATCTGAGGCTTTTAAAGGTACTACAAAACCAAAACTTAAATGTCCCTGCCTGACAAAGCATCCCTTCAGATTTAAACCAGCCTGTTTACTGTTCTACTACAGCCTGTGTACACAGAATTATTTGGCTTTGCACTCTGACTGCTCAACAGAAAACCAGAACAACGTTTAAAAAGAATTCTCATCACTGATTAAGAACTGTTGCACACATACTTTTACTGACTTCTGAAGAAAATCTGATCTGTCACTGACTATTGCGTACTATCAATGCCTTTGTCTCTGCCTCCCATTAGTAAAGAAACTCCATTCCTAAGATTAGAGGCCTTACAGGAAATTAATTTTAGTTCTCCAAATCCTCAACTACATGAAGTTTTCAGATGACCTCCAATACCTGCCCACAGCACCATTCCATTATTTCAGACTGTGCTGCTACTTGTGCGTTATTTTCTGCTGCATTTCAGATATCTCCCCTCAGCTGTTGTTTACACTCAGCTGCTGTGTTTGGCCAAACTGGCAAGCCAATCATACAAGCTTCCTGCCATATTTCAACCAGAGAGGAAGCTCCTGCAGCTGACGTGTATTTCCACACATTCATTACTATGAACAGTATCTTAAAAAAAAAATTCATACTATTTCATGAAAAGAACTTAAGAGACAAGGCCAGGAGATCTTCCATTTTAAATCTTAGTTCAGGCCATGTCTAAATCAATAGTGTCTAACATGACTTCCAGATGATGGTTTTCCACAGCCCTCTGACAAGCAAGTTCATGATTTTGATCTAGCTGCTAACAAACAGGGTGCCATACCACAAACCACCACCATAATTAACATCCTTCCGGGCAATTTCAGCATGCCTGTGCCACATGCAGGCTCTCCGAAGGATTTTCCCTTATTTCTGGTTTGCATCTCACACATAACAAGAGTATAAATGACAGATAACAGGGTCAGATCCAATGGCTTCATTGGAAGAATAGGAACAACGTACATTACCTATGGGAGGAAATACCTAGCACAGAGTACTGCCATTTTAAATACCTCTTGCATGTAACATGATCAGAACCGACTGAAGTACACAAGCCTAAGAAACTGAACTTTGTCCATATTATCAGCTTTGAAACGCAAATAGGCATACAAAAAAAAAAAAAAAAAAAAAGGAGAGAGTCATTCTATTGCAGAATGTTTATAGTGAATCACTTCACTGACCAGGTTTAAAATTATTTCTTTGGAAGTCTTATAAAGATTGCCTGACTTCTAAATCATGCAGAATAGCAAGGCCACAAATGAAAGCAATGTGAAAATAGTATTATTCTGCAAAAATGGTCTCTGATTACTGACAAGAGAGATTCTAAAATGCTATGTAACAGCCCCACTATTTGAACACAACAAAACTTTCCGTACAAGGTATTTTAATTATACACAGCAAATTTTGGCTAGCCATTCCATAGCTCCCAGGGACCAGAAATAGATGACTCCTTTGTGTAAAGCTGCCAAAAAGCCCTTAAAACTCTCCAGCAGCCTGAGCTTCACTTGTATTTGCAGAATCATTGCCAAAAGGATGTTTTAGAGACCCATTCCCTATCTCTTACAGCCCCACAGAGCCTCCAACAGACATTATCTGCCAGATACCCCTGCAGGCAGCCTCTCGTATAGCACAGCTACCGTCATTTTTGTCAAGAAACACAAAACTTGTCCTATTTTGCAGCAGCCTAACTAGATTATGGGTTCTACCAAACATGTAGTAGAAGCAGAAGCAAATCTAAATAGTACAGTAAAGGCTACCTTCTGAGAGGACATGGGAAAGAGACAGATGAAGGCAATAGAACTCTAAAGTTGACCCCGAAACTTGTAGGAGCTCTATTGTTTGAAAAATAGAAGTTCTAAAATTAAAAATAACAGAGGTGTACACACAATGGCATTTCAAAAAGAAGTTTCAATTCAAACCAGGTTTGAGGAAGGTCTGTGCAGGAGGAAACTATGTATAAAGGCACCACAAAGAAGGTTCACTGTGAATGTTTGTGTATTTTTTTTGTTAAACACTAGAGAGATAGTATTTGTTAACATTCTATTATTTCATACATTAAGTCTATTTTAACTCAAAATACATGTAGCTTCAAAATCTTGCAAAAACATAAAATCAAGCAACTGGATTTAATTCCAAAGAGGGAGTTCAGAAAAAAAAAATATCACTGGTTTGTCTTATAGCATTTTTCTTTCCCAAGAATAATCTGATAACTTAAGTTTTTTAGTTTTTTTTTTTTTTATTCTGGTAATACAACCAAAAGAAGAGGAGGGAGAAAAAAGAACCAGTCTTTTCATACCAACAGAAAAAAGCTCAGAGGAAAAATCCAGTTTCTTGAAATCTGAGTGGAAAACATGCCAATTATTTTCATTAAAACATAATAACACTTACTCTCCTAGACTTCGGTCACAAAATGTAAATGCATTTCAGGAAGGAAAAAGAAATCAGTTATAGTAAAGGAAATTACAGTGTAACAAGAATAATATTAGTGGGTCATACAATAAATTACACCAGGATTGTCTGGCATCCCACTGATTTAATTCATGTTTTCAAAAAAACTTGAAGAATAATTATAGCACTTCTCATGCTCTGCAGGTAAGCATCTATATCTAAATTTGAAGAATTAATTAATAATGAATACAGCATAAAGCATTTTGTACTTGTATTTTTAAAAGCAACAAAACCAGTACAAGTCATGACTTTTATGTGTATTTTTCAAGTCTGTGAAAAAGGTGCTCACACCACCTTCCATGCACATTTAAAATCAGTATCACTTATAAACAAGTAAGCAGAGAAAAAACATTCCCAGTAACCATGAAACCTAACAGATTCTATTTTCTCTCTTGAACAGTGACCTGAACAAAGTAAGAAGCCTGGTAACACACTCTAACCACTAAAGGCACCTTATTGAGAGTGGGCTATCAATGGTGAATCCAAAGTAGTCACCACTAGGATCTCTAGTCTTTCATTCTACAGAGCTCAAATCTGCAATTTTTTTAGCAAATGCACCCCTCAATGAGTCCTAAACATCAGGCACAGCCCAAGAAAGCGCCTACAAACTGTATGGGACTTTGTACACAATGGTTATTATCACAGACTTCACAGGGTAACAAACAGCACCTCAAAGCGAGGAGTGTTTAAGAGAGTCCAAATGTCTATCTGCGAGTCACAGAATAAAAGAATGGTTTGGGTTGGAAGGGATATTGAAAGATCATATAGTCCAACCCCTGGGTCACGGGCAGGGACATCCTGCACTAGATTAGGTTGCTCAACAACCATCATCTGGCCACCAGTAAGAGCTAGGAGTCACCGTAGCCCTTAGGGGAAGATGAAAGCTATTTCCTCTCAGAAAGAGAATCTGAAAAGGGGGAGGGGGTTCATTCATAACTTACTCATAGCCCAGCAGCCACACAAAGGAAGCTGGCTGGCATTTATTTATATGAAGAGGAAGCACTAGCAATCTGAAACAAAAGTAGACCAAATATTTAGGATTAGACTATACAAAAGATGCTTGCTTCCAGATCACAGTCTGCCAAATAAAAACACCCCAGAATTCATAATTGAAACTCAAAAAATACTTTTGGTAGATTGCCAAACTGGCTCAGCTTTTGCATGGTTGAAAACTGGCATCTTGCAGTAGAGTATCAATGACAAGAGCTTAAAATAACTATTTCAAATACCAACAAAACATTAGAAGCAATTGGGTGTTCCAAAGTTAAACCACCTTATATGCTCACCTCTTTCTGATCAACCTGGAGTGCTGATTTTAAAATATCTCTAAGCTGTGTTAATTGTCTTCTTTCCTCATCTTGTGCTTGTTTAATCTTGAATGAAGAAAAATACAGGTTAAAAAAGACATTGTTTCTCTTCAATGCAGTTCTTCCAAATTTGCTACTTAATTGGTTCATTTTTCTGAGAGATGTTCAGCAGGAATGAAAACACAGAGAAAAGATAATGTGATTAGTGTATTTTCCTTTATATCTTCAGAAAACTTGATAGTGGCTAGTGGGTTGTTGGGTTAAGACTTTGATACTGCTTCACACTATTGTTGCATCCTAGTGTTTAATTTGAAATCATGTTATTTTCCCACTATTTTCCACTTTTTTTACAATCAGTAAACATTTTAGAGCTAAGTTTTCCTAACATTTCACACAGTGGAGTCCAGAACTGAAAGTAAGGTTTCTGGACATAATATTTAAACAAAATTTTAATCAAAACAAAAATCTACTAAAAACCTGAAAATGCTGACTATTAAAACAGCCAGCCTACCTGAACCAAAATGATCAGAGTTTTACTGTAAAAAGCTAAGCTTACAACACAAATGTGAAAGATTGCTACTCACTGTATAAAGATCTGTTGAGAGTGTCTCAATTGAAGGCTTGAGACTTTCAACTGCTTTTAAGCCATCCTGAAAGAAACTTTACAAGAAAAGTGAAAAAGCAAACCGTTATTAAACGTTACTTTGTATTTTCAGTTTTAAAAGTTGCTAGAGGAAGGCATGAACATTATTATGCCATGCCATAAACTTCAAAACAGTAAATATTTATTTTCTATGTATCTTTGGCTGATCCACCTCTGAACTTCCATTGTAGCTTATTCTAAGTCACAAAACTCTCAACTAGATTCAGAACTGCCACAACCCACTACCACATAAGTTGTTCTCATTCACACCTCAAATACCAGTCTCTCACTCCACTTTTTGAAGGCCCAGAATAAGCAAGATTCATTTGTAGAACAGCAAAAGCTCTTGTAGATAATTGTGACTTCTTGAAGACAAATGATTTTATATCTGATGCAATCTTCCTTCTAAAGGAAAAACCCTGTGTTTCCCAAGCATTAATTATGGCCTATAGGAAACTGAATGCTACCTCTTAGTGAATCATACATATTTTTGTATTGGCACAGTAATGTTATTTATACCAAGTATTCCAACTCTTAATTAAAAAAAGTTGATATTTAAAAAATAAATTTAAAGAAACACAACTACATATACATTTAACTAGAAATTGCTGCACCATCTGCACAGAAAATATTTTCAACTCTGCAAGCCGACATAAAGTGACAACACAACAACAGCATTTATGTCACTGAAGTTTTATTAAATGGACAGAGCAGAAGAATGACATACTCCAAGGAAAACTGATTTTAAAAGCAACGTAGCTATATAGAGAAAAAACCTACACAGATGCAGGCTGGTCTTTTAAGATTAAAACTTACTGACTTGAACAGGTTAACAGCAGCTCTTTCAAGTTTATAGCTGTCTTTATTGCTATACTATTGATCTCTAAGACTACCATAAAAAAAGTACATCATTCTAAATGAGAACTTTGTATTTTATTACTGAATCCTCCAATTAATTAGAAAAAGAGTGATTCTTTCAATAGAGTTTTATCCCATTGCTTATGCAATTTATTTTTCTTGAGCACAGAATTAATTTGGTTCATTGCTAGAAACACTTAAAAAAGCCCGTTGAAACTAATGGACCACTAACACAGCAAATAAAGAGCTCTGTCTCAAGAGTAGTTTATGAAATATGCCAAATTATCGTGCTGCTTTCCTTTGGAACAGACAATTACATTCTATGGGACTGGCCTGACCTCATTACATGTTTTGAAATACAGTAACAAAAGCAATGACTAATCTAAACCAGAAACAATTTGTAAAAAGACATCAGTGAGACCAGTTGAATCTTAAGATTTATTTTGAAAGATGTAGAAAAATGTTATGATGTCAAGAGTTTAAAACAAAACATTGCTCTAGTTATTGTGTAGATGTAAAGGAAATTAAAACATACTTGCACTGAGCATGAAAATACTTGATCAAGTTCTGAAGCAAGTCCACTCCTTTTTTAATCTTGATTTCATTGACTTTCAGCAGGTACTGTTAAAACAGTAATTTACAAAATAAATTAATTCTTACTGCTGTAGTATCTTTTTAACATTTTCTTTTCAGTGGCTTCAAGGATTAATCACACAAAAGCAACTGCTGTCACCACTGATTTTTGATACCCTTTGGGGATACTTCACTATGATTAGTTCCAACTGTTAAAAAATCCTTCAAAGCTCCTAGTGAAGCCTTTGTTAAAGGAAGCATAAAAGAGTTTATGTAGTAAATTTAGGAACTCATTCTTAAACCTAGTAAGTCATCTAGGTACCTATCTCACTAGTTAAATTCATTGCTCAATAGATGTCATTAAGGAAGAGAGTGGTTTACTCAAAAAAAGTGAGGGATTATTTTAAGCATTTTTAAAATCTGCCTTCTGATTTTATCATTCTCTCTACCAATTCCTTATACGCAGTAATTACAGCAAATTCCTGTTTAGCAAGAGATCTGAAAAATCTACTGTCAAGCTAAAGCGTAATTAGTGTCCTTTTCATTGTACATAAACAAAATCGATGTTAAGCGACAGCTCCTCTCCTGAATGTCACAGCACAGAAGATGTCAACCATGCAAGTAGAGGTAAGATTGACCAAATATTTACAGGAGCCTTCAATTATCCATTAAACTATAACAATTTTTACCCCCTGATTAGATACTGACCTCCACGTAAAGGAGTGAATGTCTTCTTAGCAAGGCTCTACTGTGTCTGGTTTTCCCCCACCTGCAGTATAGTCTGAACATTTTAAACCCGCTAAAATAGAGCAGTGTCCATATGCCAACTTTCAGTGTTTCAGTTTTTAAATGCTGGTTCAGGTGAACAAATGATACCCTAAGTGTAGACATGTGCACTGGATAGTATTTAATGAGAAGAATCACCTTTCCAGCTCCTGTTAATTTAAAACAGAGCTCTAAGCATCTGCTATACAGTTCACTTGCACAATTTATAGAGAAGGAGCCTGTACTTAGGATACAGCTTCAGTATGTCACACTTTTTATTTGCTTTCAAAACCAAAATAAAGACTGCTTTTATGACTACTCAGAGGTAACAGAGTATAAACTTCTTTTCCCAAAAATCTGAAGAAATACAGGATACACTATTACACGTTTAAGGTACTTGATTCAATTTCATAGACTTCATCTTGCATTTCATTACCACTACAACCTGCTAAATGGAACTCCTCCTTCACAAAGGAAGAAAGAAGCATCTGATCCCGGTTGTTTTTTAAGAAGGATATAAATGGTCAATTAGTTTGCAGCATCCATGTATTTATTGGGTACTCAAATCCCTTCACAAGTTTTTGAATACTTTACTCTGACTCCATATAGTAGAAAAGCATCACATTCCTAAGTATCAGCTCATGCACTTACTAGAAGTGGCATTCTGGACAACTGCTGTTAAGCTGTGCTCGCATATGAGTGAAATTAGCTCTAATCATCTTAGTAAAGACTGAAGAAACACTCATGGTATATTTCTGAGTTAATGCTTAGAAAGAATGAACACAGCAACTTGAAATCCCAACCATGGAACCTGAAATGCCCTTACTGAATGAACCAAAAATATTCACATCAGATTTAACATACTACAAAATTATAAAGATTTCAAAGCAGGAACAGCCTGAACTATCTCTAAGACTGGATTCCATCCTTAGCACTTTTTTTTAGCACCAGACCAACCATGTGCTAGACTGGAGTCTCTTCTCCTAACAGTGAAACAGCTGCCAGCGTAGAGAACAATTCAGAGAATGATTTAGGGCTTAAAATAACTTACAGTGAAGTAGTAGTGTTAATGTTTATTTATTATCATCTTCTAGTGTTTAACTGAGCTTTGCATTATTTATTCTACCATTTACTTGTTAAGTGAAATAAGAAAGATCTAAATTCCCTGCAAAGTTAGCACATCAGAATTAAAAACTGTGTTTTAGCAAATGGTGTCCACTAATAACTTGGAACTTTCCTTTAACATCACAATTGCTATTAATTGATTGTGTTTTTAAAAATTTTCCAAAAAGTAGTAACACAACAATGTGAATTTCACAATGAATCTTACCTCACACATCTGTAACTGGAAGAACCTTCTTTCCTTCTCCATCTCTTCTGCAATTTCAGCTCCACTTATTTCTGTACGGATCATCCCATGCAGCTTAGCATGCTCTTTTTTCTCCTTCTCTATTTTCGTACTGTAAGGCAAAGAATAGTTTGTTAAAGTAATAAATCCACAGCCTCTCAGGAAATATGATTATTCACAAAGTCTATGGACAGATGCAGAGCCAAATTCTTGTAGCTTTGCTTATGACTTACTTCCAGATGACATTTCATTTGAAATTTGACAATAGTCCTAAGATCAACAATGACATACAGTAGCTGAAATTTAATTCAATCATCTGTCAAAACAATATCCTGGCAGACACTCCAAAAGAAGATACTAAATGAGAGGAAGATAGTACATCTTGCACTGAAAAAAAAAAGTAATCCAGAAATGATGGATTTTAATTGAAAACATAGGGGGGTGTTTAATCTCAGCTGACCAAACGCTAGTTAACAGAGCTCCATTATGTCAACAGATTTATTGAGCCTTGCTTGTCATCAGGTCATCTCTATATACAGGGTTTCCTAAGCCAAAATCACAGTTGCCATCTCTACTTGCTACTGAGCCAGTTGGCACTGGGAATGCTGGCCAGCCGGCTGTGTGGCAGACTTCAAAGTCTGCTAAACCAGCTGTCCTAATTCCCTACAAGTTTTCCAAGAACTCTGAATAAAACAGGTTCTCCTGCAGAATATAAATGAACAACAAATGCCTGCCATACAGTATAACTCCCCTAAACACAGTTGTGCATGTGACAGCTATTCTCCATATTTTCTATGGAGATACTGCCTAGAGGCAGCAGTATAATCATACTACCCAGTTAAACAAGCCAGATATGAAAAAAATTAATAAAATAAAATACTTGAAGGTGTTTACTTTTTGGAGAAAGACTCCTTGTTTGCCACTTGTATCCTTTAGAAGCTGAGAATTCTGGAATAAGCTTCATGAGGAAATGCTATACTGCTTTTGAACAAGAGGAAGCACTACACAGGACTACAGGAAGCAGATGAGAGGAACAAATAACACTCGCACTGTTGTACCTTCTCCTGGGCAGTCAAGTGTCTCTCAGCTCTCCCTCTGAAAAGATGACATGTCTCAAGTGCTCTCTTAACCTGATGAGCTCATTACCCTAATAGCTTATGGGAAACTGCCCTAGACAGTCTAAGGATCTCCAGTCAAGAATATATTCTGTACTTACACTTCTCAAGAACAAGGAACTGCCTCTTCCTACACCTCAAGCAGAAAGGGAAAACTAGAATTAATCCCATTAATCCCATCCATTAACATTCCCACAGGGAAACACTTTGAGCAGCAGCTCAAACAGCCCCACTGTGCTCTGTGTACAGCCAGCTCTGTGCAGTATCCAAGCAGCCAGCACATCCAGTCAGCATCATGCTCCTGCTCAGCCCATGGTGTCCTGCCAGAAGCAGATGTTTGGAGGGAAGCTCCTCTCCTTTGATATAAATATTCTGAAAACCTTCACTTGCCTGAATAAAAACTCAATTCCAGAACATTCTGTTTGCATCAAAAGTAAGTCTGCACTCTTACCCACTTACTGTCAGTTACGCCACTTTGTAGCCACAGGACACAAAATCCAAACATAAGAATTAATCAGACATCAACCATGAACAAGGAATATAAACCATTACAAAAAATTCACAGAAAATTACAAATACACAGCTCCTTTCCAGCACAGATTGCAGGAGAGTTTACATGGTATCCTACTTGGTAGCTCTAAAAAAGTCAAACCTCAGAGCAAAGACCCAGGATGATTTTAGTTCTCTCAGTTTCCACATTAATGATTCATGAGGCCACTCGCTGAAATGCAAATCAAGTCGAATAAACAATCAGGTTTTATTTTATTGTATTTTCATTGTTTACAGAGAACAATACTTGAACACAGGATGACATAACCACCTCTCAAATTTTAAGAGCTTCTTGACATGTCATAAGGTGTCTCTAAATGCCAGTTAAATCAAGAGACATCACTGCCAAACATTATGCACAATATTACAGCATACATTTGTTTTAAGAAATTGAATGAGTTTTACATGAGCCTGATTTCAGTGATTAATTAATTTCAGTGATCATTAATCAAATCATTCTGCCATACACAGTTCTAGGATGTATCACTGTGGGATTTCAAAATATTGCATGGTATGTAAGTTTCCCAGGCAGATCAACTAAGCAAAATTAATAAGAAAACTGGAAAATTCTAGAAAAAATCCTCTAGAGGCAATAAGAAGGAAGCAAATGTTTTGTGAAACTGCTGGTTTTGAACTTCATGCAGCACATCACATACATAGACTTTGCCGACTAAGATTAAAAATCTGAGCACACTTCAGTCCACTTATAACGCAGCTGCACATGACTAATATAATATATTTATATACTATATAAGCGAGCTCAAATTTGTGTAACAGACAAGTAAAGTTGAAATACAGGATGAAGAACTACAACAGAAAAGTTTAACAGACAAAATAAATGGTCTTGCTCATTCAGTTTCTACTATATGACTATTTTTACAGCTCCAATTTGAAAAGTAACTGTTTTTCAACATAAATTTTGATTTGTATTTCAAATAAATCAATTTTGTCATACGGATCATGGTATAAATAACATCAAGGTAGGCATTTTTATTTTTTCAAACTTTAAAAAGGGCAGGTACTATTGTACTGTTTAACATGCCAATAACTGGTATTTATTTTCAGTCAATGAACAAGGGTAAACAACTAAAACAGCCTGTGTACACACAGCAGTAGTGAACTGGCAGGCTGGGCAGCAACTCTGGAAACTTCATCAATCTAAAATCTATACAGATATCTTCACAGAAGACTGTAATGAGAATTTGTTCATTCTTCCTTTGACTTTAAATGGTTCAGAAACAAATCATTAATGATAGACTTATGCCTAGATAGAAGTGCCTGCATTTCTGCATGGTAATGTAATATACCTCAGCCTACTGTCTTGAACATGCCCACAGGCACATTCAAACAACTTGTTCACTTCACTCATTGTGCATTACAAACCTCAAGCCCAGCTTTTAAAAGGGGAATGGCAAAGGAGGAGAGGCAGCCAGGCTTCCCAAGAAAATCTTGTTAGTTTTCATTGAGTACTTATGTTTCATAGCATTAGCACAACACGTATTAGCAGAGGATAATTCTGAAGATGATATATATTTTACAGGCCTAAAAATAAGGCACCTTTATTAAAAGATTAACATTTCTTTCTTTTCAGGAAAGACAGGTTTATGTCTGGAATACAGACATGATTGTTCAGCTAGAATATGAGTAAATAACATGCTTCAGTAAGTTTATGCTTCTTTTTCCTGTGCAAAATTGATACCATGTCTTTAACCTCAAAATCTACCACAACAGGACCCGTAAGACTGAAGAATGTGGGTGAAATCTGGCTCACTGCCTTGTTAAATACAGTCTGTCTGCTGGGAGAATGAACAGTTTATAACGTGTACTCCTTCCCTGCATGCTCCCCCTGTGTCTCCCATTAGTGTGTAAGTACATGGGGGAAAGCAACTGCCCCAGAACAAAAGGAGCCCAGTCTGCACCAATTCTACCCAAAGGCCACAGACAGCCTAGTCCTGCTCCAGTGCTTTAGCGGCAGGCAGCATCATCCAGCTCTTACATGGGAAATAAAGACTGTAACGAAGGTCCTAAGAGAAATACACTGCTTTTAACTACTTTAAAGCTTTAAAAACATTTTAAAATCTTTATGGCTTCAAGTGAAGCATGTTAATGACTGTGAGAAAAGATTTAATTATTCATGAATGTCACCTGAGGATGTTCCCAATTTTTGGCTGAGGTAGGCTTGCATGAAGCTATGGGTTACTTGCTCCTCTTACTGCATTATTTGAGAACAGTCCCAAGGTAAAAAGAAAAATGGATCCAGCCTCCTCAGTTACTTCAGCCAAAGTGATCTTCAGGAAAATACTCCAAGAAGTTGGGTAGCTACAGGGTGAAGAAACTGCATAATAATCAACATTGATGGATAGCGATCCAAAAAGTGTAAGTCCAAACAGGACTAGATACAGTCATGTTAAAACACTCTTACTTACGTACAGAGCTTGGCATAGCAGCTCAGAAATTGGTATGGGGAAAAAGAAAAAAAAAAGCCATTTTTAATTAACTTAAATTCTTTTTAAATAGGTCACACTTGGCTATATTAGTGCCTGGTTAGATATCACAAAGGTGCAAGTCAGAGATGAGATATTGAGACAAATAAACTCCTATTCTTCCTTACAAAGATAGCCTATCAAGACAGAAATCAGGATGAAGACAAGACACTCACTTCTCCACAGACTACAAAAATACCACTGACATCTGGCACTCAGCTTCACAGGTCTGTACTTGTGACTAGAAAATGCACATTAATGGTATGATTTCAAGCATATGATGCAGAGGGATATGCAGACAAAAAGCAGCCTAGCAGACTATAATGGGAAAAGAAAAAGGAGGGGGGGAAGGGGAAGGGGAGAGATATTTACACATTTGAATAAGTAGCACTGGAAAAGAGAGCTAACTAAGCATAAATCTAGAACTGGTTTTAGGCACAGTCCAAACAAGGACTCATCTAAACTAAAAGATCGAAGAAGGTTGAGCAAACCTCTCACTATCAACGCCTACATCCACAATCTCAATCTGGCAACACAAGCTGTACATTAGACCAAGGTTAGCCCTCCCAGTCCCTTTGCCCTTTTTGTTAAGACAGAGAATGTGGTGGATAAGAAATTGGCTGGATGGACACAACCAGACAGTTGCGGTCAATGGCTCTTTGTCTAGGTGGAGACCAGTGACAAGTGGTGTCCTTCTAGGCTCTGTCTTGGGACCGGTGTTCTTCAGGGTCTTTATTAATGACCTAGAGAGAGATATCGAGTGCACCCTCAGCAAGTTTGCAGATGACATGAAGCTGAGTGGTGTGGCTGATACACCAGAAGAGAGGGATGCCATCCAGAGGGACCTGGACTAACTCAAAAAGTGGGCCTGTAAGAATCAGATGAAGTTTAGTAAGTCCAAGTGTAAGGTCCTGCATCTGGGTAGGGGCAATCCAAGATATAAGTACAGACTGGGAGAGGAACTTGTTGAAAGCAGCCATGCAGAGAAGGACTTGGGGGTCATGACAGATGAAAAGCTGGATATGAGCCAGTAATGTAAACTTACAGCCCAGAAGGCCAATTGTATCCTGGGCTGCACCAGGAGAGGCATGACCAGCAGGTTAAGGGAGGTGATTCTGCCCCTCTACTCTGCCCTCATGAAGCCCTACCTGGAGTACTGTGTCCACTTCTGGGGTCCTCAGCATAGAAAGGATGTGGACCTGTTGGAGTGGGTCCAGAGGAGGGCCATAAAGATGACCAGAGGACTGGAGCACCTCGCTTATGAGGACAGGCTGAGAGAGTTGGGGTTGTTCAGCCTGGAAAAGAAAAGGCTTTGAGGGGACCTTCTAGCAGCCTTTCAGTACCTAGAGGAGGTTTACAGGATAGAAGGGGAGAGACTTCAGCTGGTCAGATTGCAACAGGGTAAGGGGGAATGGATACAAGCTGAAGGAGGGGAAATTTCTAGAGATTAAAAGGAGGTTCTTTACCCAGAGGGTGGTGAGGCACTGGAATAGGTTGCCCAGAGAGGTTGTGGAGGCCCTATCCCTGGCAGTGTTAAGGTCATAGTAAGTAATTTCTACTGTTGTAAAACTACTACCTCAAAAAAAACAAACCAAACCAACAACAAAACCCCCCCCATCTTTTAAAGTATTTTCTTGTACACAGAATTCCCAGGCTCCCTATCCCAAGCCTCAAGCAGAAGATCTTTTGGTCTTGATCAAAGTGAAGGAGTCCAACAGGCTAGACCAAAAGCTTTAAACTCTAGAATATTGAAGTGGAGCTTTGATCTAACCACTTAAAAAAAAAAAAACCAACTTGGAACACACAGCAATTGTACCAGCCCACCACCTGGAAATATCACAGAAAATGATACTGGATCTGAAAGAATTTCCTGATGAATATGTGCTACCTTCAGTTTTTGCATGTTGAATAACCTGACACATAAATGGCTTAGAAATAAGCACTGTCAAGGAGTCATGCTTCATTTGCTGAAAGATCTTGCCAAAGATACAGAGGTAAGAGGCATCTCCTTACTGTGGAAAAAAGAACTTATTTCAGATCAAAACCCAAGTGTCTTATTTGAAAGCAAAATCATAAAGCAGGCTTTCTAATGGCCTGTTGGTTAGAAAAAAACAAAGCCTTCATGACATCACAAGCAGCACTGGATTCAGTCCCACAGACAGAAAATAAACAGTGTCAACTTCACATTTTCAGGTCCTGAATTAAATAACATACATAACAATGTTTCCAGGCATCTACTGCCCTTAAACTCAACTGAGAATCCCCACATATACAGATTCAAATACATTTTTAAATGGTTATTTTCACTTCTCAGGTACTTAAGTAAGTTAAAAACAAATGAAAACATTTCTGGAGTACCTGACTCCTATCAGATCAACCAGCTCCAACCAAACTGAGATCGAAGTACTGATCTTTACAACATACTCATCCTGGTGAATATTCTATCAGAAATTCTAAAAGCAGAAATTCTGCTATAGTACCCATGGTGTTCTTGGTATATATGCCAACATCATGGCAATGTATTTTAAATTCTGCACATAAATTTTGTGGGATAACACTATCAGCAAGTTTTACATACATAAACAAGCTTTCAGGCCCAGCAATCAAGCACTGATGGAGAACAGCAGAATAAATTACAGGGCTGTTCTTTATGGCCCATCCTGAGATCAACTACTGCTAAGGGCAATGATTAGAAATCTTAATTACTTCAACAGCCAATATCTGGCACAACACCAAACAGGATTGTTCACTGTTATTAAGAACACAAAACACTGGAGCCATTGCAATCTTCCAGAAATTCAGACCATCAGACTGAAGGTTTATCTCATCATTTCAGAATGTCTTGTTATGAAAATCCAGCTATGGCTGGGAGTTTCAAAAGCCACTCAGGTGCTCCTCACAAACCAAACCTAGACAGCAGTAATTAGACAATTCTCATTGTTATTCATAAAAGGAATAACGAAATTTAGCTAACATGCTAGGCTTGCTGGTTTTGTTGAGTAAACCACCTACAGGAATAATTTCTGAGGACTGTTTGCACATGACTTCATATGGGCACAAAAGAATCATTGTAAAATTTTATGCAATTAAAAAAAAATTTTAAAATGCTGATATATTCTCAGCTGGTCTAGGTGGCTGCGGATTTGCAAACTATTTATGTTAAGTAGTGTCATCATGTGTGATTCTTCTGGACTTGTATCATCAGAAACAGCCTGATACATACCTTGGAACACCAAAGACGCTGACACAACCCAACTGACAGTAATAATACAGGGAATACTGGAAAAAGGAATAAAAGCCACTACTAAATTCTACTTTAGACTATCAGCTCTGCCAATACAATGGACTTGGCCAACCCAGGAAACAACTGTTCCTGATATAGGCACTAAACCACTTGAAGATTCATGTTGACTCAATTCATTTAGCTGGATATAAAATTGTTATCAAAACTGATTTTATAGCTATCTGTACTGTGCATCAGGCATCTTCAAACAAGTAGCTTATGGTAACTTGGGCTAGACCCACAACATGAGACGCAATTGACAAGACAGTAGTCATAAATTATAAGGGTTTTAGCAAATTCAGAACTAAATCTTGACTTGCATACTCTTGATATTTTTGTAGACATTTCAAAACTCTTAGGCACAAAGCATATAATTTCTACTGTGCTCTTCAACTGAATAAACTTGATAATTACAGTGATTTAGTCACTAATAAGAAAAAAAAAACCCAAAACCAAATGCTTTAAAGGACATGAAGTACATTATGTTGTTGCACTTTTGGTAGTTAAAGATGAAAACACGGAGTGGCTAACTTAATTTTATGTAGCAGTGTGCTCCAAAAGCAGAGGAATACGAAAACACGGAGTGGCTAACTTAATTTTATGTAGCAGTGTGCTCCAAAAGCAGAGGAATACAGAAAAGGAAGTGAACTTTAATATGGCGTAGATTACAGGATAGTAATATGGATACAGTCAAAAATTTTTAAAAATTCTTTCCCAATTAAAGCAAAACTTTCACAATTGAAGTGGAAGAAGATGCACTGGGAGATTATACTCATTACTTGGAACTTCATTAAGCAAAGACATCTACCACTGTCACGTCCTACGAACACAGACAAAAAGCACTTATGTACAAAAGATTTTGTATATCACAGATTCTGAAGTGATTGTGTCTATGCACTTGTATTTTCACACAGCTCCAGGTTTTAAGAAAAAAATTTAAAATAGGGGAAAAAAAAAAAAGGGGGGGGGTGGGAAGCTTAGCTTCCCAGCTGAGACTTCTGTGCAGGACATTAACACTATATAATGACCTTTACAGATTTTAGTTATACTTCCCTTTTAAATAGAAGCTGATATTTAAAATATATTAATTAAAATATAGATATTTAAAATATACATACACTTTTGTTTCATAATCCTTCCAAGCTTTATCAAAGGGTTTTTTCAGGTCCTGTAAAAAAGAAATAGAACCAGCTGGTTATTTACTTGAAAAATACTATGTATCAAACAATGAACACCTTCACCATTTGCAGCATCTGCTACAATATGGGACTCCACTTTTTCTTGAATAGCTCACCTAAGGATTGTGTAAAAGCCAACTTGCACATTTGACAATTGTAAAATTAAAGCAGCATTTGACTATTTTCTGAAATCAGGAACATAGGGCAACACAGTATTGTAATAATTGTATTTATCCTGATATAGAAAAAGATATTAACAAGAGAAGTGAAATGTGGTAAGAAAGCAGCACAGACATAATAAGCTTATCTTACAAAATAATCTATTTACCCTCCAGTAATTTATAGAGACCATTTTTAGTCTATGGACATTTTTCTTCTTCCTTCAATGTCCTAGAACAATAGCTGCCAGTTGGTTCCTGTTTGCTTAGTAAACGAAGTGTAAGCCAAAGAAGTTTGTTGGCTATAGGCTTTGAAATTTATTATAAACCTATCATCATTTGAGTCCTAAGCTCCTTTTATTTCAAATAGGAAATATCCTGAGGGCACAAAGAAATTTCAGCTTTGTTAAGAAAAGTCTACGCTCAAGCAGTCTTACGTGTGTTTCTTAATAATCTTAACAGCTCCACGTAAGTTTAGAATGTTAAATCAACACATTAATAATAATCCTTTTAAATAAAGTGCTACCCTTTCCCTCACTAAGTAAATACCTAAATTCTTACAGTTCTTTCTCTGCTTATCTTCCATATCTCAGGGCTGCTCTTACAGCTTCTCAAATGTTGTGTATAGATAGTCAAGAGCATGCTGTGAGACCACTGATATCTCAGTTCACAAAAAACCCCCAACCCCTTAAACTTGTTAATTAAGCCAATATGTTACTTTAGTATCCCATTCCTTCCATCAAATAAGATTGATACACTAAGTGTATTTATTATACCAATGTAATTTTATATACACAAGAAGATAAACATACCCCTTTTACTCCTTTCAGATCTCCCTTCAGCAAACTGTCTAATGGAAAAGTGATTATGTTGTTCATATTCTGAATCTGTAACAAAAAAAAAAAATACAAAACATTTAGTATTTTACCACAGAACTTACACTGGCTCAATTCACACATCTCAGAAAGTTGCACAAGCAAATCTTACACATCCTTTTCCTACCCCTGCTTTATGAAGATGTTTACCAGTACAGCCAGTAATCAAAGATGGAGACACCATGAGTTAAACTCACTCTGGAAACACTACATAATTCAAGCCAGCAGGAAACCTGCAGAATTACTGCTGGTGATTAATAACTTGTCCAACATTGACTGATAAGTAATTTTTACATTGCCTGATTTCACTGTTTAAATTATATGGAAACAGTCAGACTTTGGGGGACTTACATATTTTAAGTTCATAAGTACATTATAAATTAATCTAGTTTATTTTCCAGTCTCTTTAGACCTATACCATAAAGTGTATCTGCTATTCTCACAATACATAGCATCTTACTCTGACAGAGGTTATAAAGACAGAGAATGCTGGCTTGTAAAAAAGCCACTATTCAAATATTTTCCATGTATTTTAAAAAGTAATACAACTGCCCTATTTATCTCATATCAAATTTGAAATATGGATTTCTATGAGGTTTGTGCATGCAAGTAATTCAAGAAGAAAAAAAATTCAAATTAAGGCAACAGTAAAATAACCATGGTTTTAAATAAGCATCTGTACAATAATATTTGGATAAGGAAAAAGAATGAAGGAAAGTAGAAATAAGACAATAAGCAGCATCCACCAGGAAAAGTCAAATAGTTTATGACTCGGGGAAAATGTTCCAAGTATGGGCAATGATGTCTAGATACAGAGTTTAAACTGTAACAATTCAAATGGATTGCACTGAAGAGTGAAAACCAGTATTTTAGAACCATATGACAGAAAAAAAAAATCAGAATAACTTTTGCAGAAGTTTGGGAAGGTTGCCTTTGGATGGGTTTCTTTTTTTGATGTTACTGTTAGCTGTTTCTTAAAATGGCATTTTTTTTCAAGAAGCACTGAAATGCATGTATGAAGACAGATTTCAAATGTTTCAAGTAGAAAAAGAACTTTGCATCATGTAGGAACAAATGCTACTGTTTCTTCAGGAATAATGTCAGGAAAATAGAAGTCCCTTTTAGTGTAACCCATCCAGAAAAGAAAGGACACTAACAAAAACTTCAAAACAGAAACAAAAACCTCCCAAAAATGGAAAAAGACAAAATGTTATCACCTACAGTTACTTAGTGGCCTCACTAGAACAGACTCCATCCCCAGTGGCATTCAACAGTTGCTATTAAGACAAACACAGCAAGCCCCCAAACCACCATCGTTCCCCTTCAAAGATGCTACCTTACTGTGTTTGCTTAAAATTTCAGCCAGCAATCAAAGTGAAGGCATATCAATTTTGAAGGTTAAACAGATTGGCTCTGAATGGGAAGGCTGAAGAACTATAGAAAATCTGTTCTTTTAAACTCTGAGCACAAATCACATTTCCCCTCCTCATCATACTTTTGGTCCTCCTCAGAAAACCACAAGACTTAACTCCAGCCCTTTAGAATCAACAAGTTAAATTTCTATTCTCTGTGGTGGTTTTGTTTTGTTTTAAGTCATTCCTATAAAAATTGAATGAGCAACATCTACACATGCTTAGCTGGCAGTGCTGGAAACCATACACCTCCTAAGCTCTCAGCAGTACTACAACACTTGCATATCAACATAACCATGCTCAAAGTTAATATTACACAATGTAGATATAGGAGAGAAGTGAAAAGGTTTAAATCACACAAACCTTAGGTAAAAAACGTAAGAATTCTAGCAGCAGACAGAATACGTACACCTACTGCCATGCACACCCACAACAGCTATGCAAGTGGAGAAGCAGAGGAGGTCTCATCTACAATATCATCCTGTGTAAGTTTTCTACTCTATTACTCTATTCCAGTAGTTTGATGCAGTCAAATGTCTAACCTAAAGCTCAGTATTTGCATAGCCTCCATTTAATTATGCTTCAAATCCAGATAAATACATGGGCACAACACAAGAATAAAGCACTTTTCAACAGCATACTCAAGACAACTGTTTTTTCCTTAAGTCAGAAAAGGAAAAATGTCAGACCCTGAAGTATTATGTCAGACATATGCATGTAAACATCAATCTGTCTCCAAGACAGTTCTGGATGTTTCCAAAACTTCCAAGTCATGGGGACTGAAGCCCAAAGCAACTTAAAAAACAAGAATAGGAGAAAACCCCCAACATTCTTTTTTAAAGTTTGTAGAATTTTTGCCTATTCAAATTAATTCCTTCTGTGTGCCCTAACCTGTATATTACTATCACACTATTGTACTCCCTATGCTTCTATTTTATTTGTAACAAATGTAAACATACACAATGCAAGAACTTGTCATTATTAACCTAGTTAGATGAATGATGCATATTTGCTCGTATGTATAAATCAGCAAGCAATATACAGAAGAAAGAGCTTACACATTTTTCTCCTCTTTCTGGAGAAGCTTAAGCTGAACTATCTAAAAATACAGACCCATTTCTGGCATGCAGATAAGCATTTATATGTTGCAAGTCCTACTCTGAGTGTATACACGGAGCTAAAAGGTGTACAATTGCCTCCACATTTTCACTATTTTATGTTTTGAAATATTCTTTAACAGGTAACATGCACAAAGGTGCAGAAAAGCTTCAGGGACATTAAAGTCATTCTGTCTTAGAAGAACACTAGAAAGTTCCATGTGTTTGGGGTTTTTTGTTTGGTTTTGTTGTTTTTGGGGGGTTTTTTTAGAAAAAAAGAAGTTTGACCTGGTTTCTACTTCCAGCACTGCTGCTTTAGCAGACTCGGTTTTCCTCTGACAGCATCCACAAGATAGGATGACATATACAGGATAATAAATTAAAACTTCCTAAGATGGAGAAGGCTCAGAGGAGAAGAAATGGCATGAGGAAGACCGCACAAATAAACAAACATGTAACTGCCAGAAGTGATGGTAGGAAGGCAACAGGCAAGCCAACGTTTGCTAGGGGGACAGAAGATTTTCAAGCAGTTTAAGAGCCTACAGCTAAACACTTAAAATCTTAATTTGCCAGCCCTCCTGATTACTTTAACAAGTCTCTTCCAGAACAGCTTTGGATACTGGTGCCTGCAATATTTCAATAGGTTTTGTGTTCTAAATACAAGCAAACAAACAAAAAAGCCTTTCCACTACTTCAGAAGTTCAATACTTTTCCTAACACACAGACAAACAGAGTGGACCTTAAAAGATACTCAATTTAAACTAAAATTCAGGCAGTCAACCAGTGTATTATATGACTCCTGTTGTCATCACTAAATTCTGGATGCAGTCGTAGATTCATAGAACGGCCTAGGTTGGAAGGGACCTTTCAAGATCAACTAGCTCCAACCCCCCTGCCATGGGCAGGGATGCCACCTACTAGATCAGGTTGCCCAGAGCCACATCCAACCTTGGCCTTGAACACAGCCAGCGATGGGACATCCACAACCTCTCTGGGGTTGTGAACAAACACAACCTGTTGTGTTGTTCAACAGATTGTTGAACGTAACCTGTTCCAGTGCCTTACCACCCTCCGAGTAGAGAATTTTCTCCTAAGATCTAATCTAAATCTTCTCTCCTTCAGTGTCTCTGCCCATGGCAGGGGGGTTGGAACTAGATGATCTTTAAGGTCCTTTCCAACTCTGACAATTCTATGATTCTATGTCACCGTTTTTAAGAGAACAAACAGCTAAAATTCTTGGTAAAAACATTTTTTAGCTTTTAAAAGTCTTCTTGAAATACCATACACTGAAAGGCTTATCTGGGGAGAGGGTGCAGCTTTTAGAGATTGCTTTTTAAAAACCACTCAAACACCAGATTTCCTAGATCCATTTGCCTAATGAAGTCACCATGTTGTAATTAATACATGATAGAGAGGGGTTTTTGGTCAACAGAAGGTATCAATTAGAAGACCATTTCATTTCCCTTTCCATATGACCAGCGCACCTCTGTATGGGGCACTCAGGATAACTGACTGACTCAGTAAGGATGCCACTTTTGATACATAATCTCAGATAATATTTGTACATCCCGAGATATTTGAATCAATATGACCAATATGAAATACATTTCACTGCAGATAAATACATTTGGGGCTAGACTTTCCCTCATCAATATCATGATTGGGTAAAAAGAGAGGACAGCATCAGGGAGTAAATAGGACTGCCCTAAATCCTATCAGCTGGAAACATTCCCCAAAGAACTGATTATGACCAGCTGGCTGAAAACTACAAACATTTGGTCTAAATCCACAAAACCATTTGATGTGTCTCCATCTGATTGATTTCAGCAGGCAGACACTTCTAAATGCTTGTAGTAATCAGGGTCATCTCCCCTTCCTAGCTGATCATTTAAGAGTTCTGTGGTTTTGAGTAGATCTGGGAGTTCCTCAGACATGGGAAAGATCTAGCTAGTAGGATGTAGTCAGAATCTGCTATTTTGTGCCCTCTGATTCATGTGAAATTGAAACTGAGAATTCTCCATTCATAATTAAAACTCCCAGTCTTCCATCTGGCTCCATCCCATTTGGCTCACTGAAGAGTGCTTTTAAACCTCACAGGCTTCAGTTGCAGGATTGGTCCTCAGTGGACACTACTGTCATTATAGCATTATATTTTCTTTTGTTTTCCTGACTCTTCCTGGAGAAACAAGAGGCTCTCTCTTCCACAGGCACAAAAGTCTCCCTTCGTATATACAAATAGAAAGTGTGGAAAAAGTAAAGCAAAAGCAGTATGAACACAGAGTAAACCAAGATAGGTTTTGCAATTTTAAAGCAAATTCGTATCTGCATTTTATAATACAAGTTATAACTACTCTACTGTGGGAAACTTTTAGACATGAGAACTGTTGGAAGAGGTTTTTTTGTTGAGCTGATTTTTTTTTGTGGTGTTTTGGTTTGATTTGTTTTGAGGATTGCAAGGGGAAAGGCTAGGACATGAGATATTTTCCTAACTGGAGACTTTTTTAAGAACAGTGATCGCTAAAACACAAAAGTCTTCAACATGAATTATAATTCAGAAACACAGTCTTTGTAATGGCCTTAAGATTTCAACATGTTTTTCTTGAGTAACTCTTACCAAATTCTTGAAGAGTGCAGTTAATTCCTTTGTAAATACAGAAAATTTTAAAAATGCTGTTCCCAAATCTGGGTCATCCCTGCAAACACAGTTGCCTCCGAATTTCTCCAGTGCTTGTGTATACTGTTCTTCATTTTCTACGTGAGCTTCAAAAAGAACAAAACATGAAAACATCATCAATAGATAAAAGGTTACTGAAAATATGTTTGAGGTTGTTTGGTTTTTGTGTTTTGTTTGGTTTGTTTTTTTTTTTTTAAAAAAAAGCTTTTCAGAAGATTTCTTGCTAAAAATGTTTACTTGATACATTAAACATTTAATATTTCTATTTTAATGCTGCTATGACAGAAGTATGACATATCTCACTGACTCTGGTTTCCATGTATCTATCCATTTGTTGTACAAAGAACAGTATGTCATCAAGACAAAAAAAATTATCTGCAGGGTACCCACTTTATAAAGATCCACAATATTTCTGCACGACACTGGAGACTGCGTAACATTTTCCAACTCCTATTTAGAGCCTTTCATTAATGCTCTCTAATTTTAACTGTATGCCGTTAATGCACCTTAAGAAATGGGACTACAAACTACATTACAGAAGGGGACAAAACTCTTATGTTAGCTCTCCATTCAGAACAGCAGTGGGGGTCTGAAACAAGTCCTAGCTGTCTGCATTTACCATAGGCCACTTCAGCTCTCAGAGCAGTTCTCATTCACAAAAACTAGATCCCTTTCTGAGACAACAAAACCAGTTCTGCCCCAGAAGTGGTCCAGAGCTTACTGGAGACAGCAGGTTCTAAGTCACTGTGTGGGCTGCACCAATGCAAGTCATTCAGCACACATCTAACACTTCTGTCCTTCAGAAAGCTTTGAGCTGCACATGTTGGGAAGTTATTCAGTCCTGAGAATGAGATGAAATCTGGGCCTAAAGGAGGTTCCCATGATTCAGATATAAAAGAAGCATGAAGGGCCTCAGTCTTAACTAATTCAGCCCACAGATTGACTCCTAAGACACCAGATGATTTGCTTGTGTAGACAGACATAAAAAGTCCCAGTCAGTTTGACTTCTGGAATAAAACAAAGTCTTTCTGAACCCAAGCTCAGTGACCATGCCAACCCTGAGCACACAGACAAAGCACACGAAGTTGGCATCTGCGAAAATTAATGTTGCCTATTTCTTACTCTATCTGTGGCCAATTTCTAGCACTACAAAGTAAGTCAGGAAAAAAACCTCACATCCTAGAAAACTAACTATGTATTAATAAGAACAAAGACCCTTTCTTGGTCATTGTATGAGACCAATATAAACCCTGAAGATTACTTATAAAGGATTAATCTGTTCAAACAAGCCATGATCCAGTTTCATTTCAAGCCCATTTGTATACATCAACACATCTAATATCCAAAGGATTCTTGATCCAATGTTCTTTCTTCAAATTTCTATGAATTAGTTACACAACCCATTCAACAAAGCTAACACACTCCAACCTAAAGACAAGTCTGTCTGTTCACATTCCTTTTTGGACAGTCATTCAAGAATTTTATTTCTCAAGTAGCTATACATTTTCTTTAGTTTCCAATATATGAAACTGAAACCCTGTAGACTAGTGGTATAATATCGTGTAATTGAATACTGTCGCAATATACATGCACAAATGAAGTTATATAAAAGGCACTATTTTCCACAAGTTTCTACTGTGAGTGCTTGAATTTGCAGCCTCTAAAATACAGTTTCCATACAACCATTCAATTTAAAAAACTAAGTCCTAGCACTGAACTGTATTTATTTCTCCTCAGCATCAACAGCAGAGGCTTAGCATTTAACAAACGTTTTGCTACTTGAGTTGTAGGATGAAGTAAGGATGTTCACCTAATACTATCGTATGACACACACCTGAACAAGCTTTGAACAAACTGCCACAGACAGAAAAAAAACCAACCATGTGGCAAGTTGCAACTCCTCTAGCTCACACAGCTACACAGTGAGGTGAATTATTTCCTTATTGCTTTTTGCATTTTTACTGCTACCTGCATCAAGCTTAACGTATCTGAACACAGGTGAGGGTGGCGGTGAGGACACAATTCATACAGCTGAAAAATAAAGCTGCTGCTGCATGAAAACAAGGTGAAAAGATTGGATTGCTACCGTTAAATGTGGTAGTTACAAGTGCCATCAACAGCTGAACCATGCCTACTTTTTATCTTGGGAAACAAGAACTTTTTACTCCATACAGGATTCCCCAAGAGTTTATGCCAGCATCCTTGGGACTATTCTTCTGGATCTACCTATCAGACTAAACAAAGCCAACAAACCAGCAGCTCAATAGCAGTTCTGAGACATTCCCGAGAATGCTGATGGTAGTTACTGCAGCTATATTATTAGTTGAACTGGCTTCTGAAGAATACATGGAACCCTCCAAAATACTCCCCCTGCTTTAGGGTTTCTTCCTGATGGATTTTAAAAGTTTCTCTCTGCAAAAAAGTTTCTCTCTTTTGTCTGTCTCTGCAAACAAAAGGGTTCAATTCTATCCAAAAAAAAACCCCCAAACCTGAGCAATGTTTGGTTTAGAATTTAGAGGCTTATTTTAAGTAAGAAACTAAATTATGTACAAATTTGAGTCACTATCTAATCATCCATAACAGTTTCTAAATTCACACATTAAAAAAGCCAAAACATGTGTACTTACTACTCAGGAACCTTTTGTCAAAAAATTCAGTAACTGTGTTCTTAGGAGAGCAGGGTCACAGCTTTTGTTTTGCCAAAAGAAACCCCAAGTTCTGGCAAGTGTCTGGATTAGCAATCTCTCTGCTGGTGAAATGCCTCCAAACCTTTCTTGGCAGGTTTGGGCAGCACGAGTTTATAAACTAGTCAAGGTACCGATCTTTATGCAACAACTGCAGTGATTTGCCACAATGCTCTAGCATTGAACACAGACTATGAGGCAAAGTCAAGCATTCAAAAGTTAAGAATAAAAAAAAAAATATGTAACAGCTTCATCATACTAAGCAAGGAACTTCCTCTCCATTAGCTGATAAGAATTATACCACAGTCAGCAGTTGTGGTATACCCTTATATCTGAACACCAACATGCCCACAAGCTCTGGCAGATACTGGTGGCCCTCCAAGGTTGCCAGGCCTAACTACTTTGCATATAATATAGGCTTTCTTAGAGCTAATTGCTATGAACTGCCAAGCAAGAACAAAAGGGAACGAAATACTGTTTCTTATCCACAAAAACAAAAGCTGCTCCTTATTCACAAAATGCTGCTGATCCACAAAAACTAAAGATCAGTTATTTTTTTTCAGAGAAGATAAGCACACAAAACTCCATGAGATTGGCACACATGGAAAATGCAAGCAGTAATAAGGCTTTTTGTATATTTATCAGCATTGTAAGAGAAATATCTGACTTTGTGCAACATGACAATAAAAAATTGAAGCTCATCAGCTTTGTCTTGTCATGAAGTTTGCAACATACATAGCTGGAAGCCAACAAGAAGGATGAAGTTTCATATAGTGGGGTTGGACTAGATGACCTCTGGAGGTCCCTTCCAACCCAGATGATTCTATGATTCTATAAATCAGTACAGCCAATGTAGCTTCTTACTGATGCCAGTGAGAGTAATTTCAACCGTCCCATGCCCTCAGCTCTCAATGATACACACATCCTTCCATTTCAGGTGCTCATCTAATCCCAGTTAACTTGATTTCACTGCATATGCAGCTTTATATGAGCTAAAAATCTTATCTAGGGACCTGCCAAGCACCAGCCATGGCAGAAGAAGGTAGGCCAGACCTGGGAGAAAGGGGTGAGGACATCTTCCCCACTTGGTAGCAGTATGCCAGCTAGATAGGTTCAGCTGCCTTACAAAATGTCATCCTTACTAAGCTCATGATCAAGCAGCTAGTTCAAGACTGCTATTTGAAATTCACATTTTTTACTTCTCAGACTCACCCATATAACTCTGATTCAGTAAGACAAGTGACTGCTTAAATCCTCCGATTTCACCAGTATAAACTACCAGGAATTATTACATACTTACCCAGACCAGATATGTTTATGGCTTTGACAGATTTCTTCATTTTATAGAGAACAGTTCGGTCAACATCCAGGGCCTAAAACAAAAGAGAAAAATTAAATGTGAAATACTGGATTGTCCTCTGGTAAACCTCTGCCCTGGAAACCTTCTGTAATTATAACACAATTATGTTAGTTAACTTTATTTCTATAATTAATAAATTACTTGCCAGTTGCTTCCACCCCTATCCACACAACCTATTCTATTCCTTTGTCCAAAAAAATACATCTTCCCTCTTTTGCTAGTGACCAGCATCATGTATACCCAGCATCATCTAAAACGATTTACACAGTATATTCTTCCTATTTAAATTATTAAAGAAGCTTAGAACAATTTCAACCCATAATATGTTCTAACAAGCAATATGCCCTTCCCAGGCAGCATGTTAAAAACAGAATTTAATTTCAGTTTTTCCCAGATAATTTATTTAATTAACTGCAATGCCAACCATATGAACCTTCTTACTGCTATGAACAAAATAAATTTAATATCTCTCAAATATCTTTCACATACTTTATCACTCAGTAAAACATTCACCAACACAACATAAAATTCAAGTTTAAATCCTTTCCAGAATACTCAAGCACTTATAACCAATTTGTTTCAAAGAAAGAAATGGAAGCAGGCAACCATTTTGCTTACTGAAGTGAAATATGGACAGACTCAAAAATGTGCAATTGTTCCACAACAGAGAAGCAGAACTATGATTATACAAATGATTTTTAAAAAACAAGAAAAACCCCAAAGGACACCAAGCCTTTGTGAAGCTGCAAGAAAATTTAAGTATGAGTTCCAGAGATGGTGATGATCCTAGATCCTACTGAAGGACAATACTGAACACTAGAAATTATATTATGCCAAGAGCTGTTTAGCATGACACATGCTAAAAGAGAAAAAAAAAAAGCACCAAATTGATTCCAGTTTTCATTCAAAGGATTTCAGTACATTGCAGCAGCTACACATCTGACTTACCATTTTTAATGAATTGTGTAAGAGAAACGATGCAGAAAAGTCAGTCCCTAGAACGCTTCCCAATTACTTTAACACTCTAAATGCAAAAACAAATATAATCACTCATAGGAGTATTCTTGAACTGAATCTATCCAGACCACAAATCACTGGGCAAAATCTTTGCAGCATTCCAAGAAAACCAACAGACTGAGATGCTGCCTTAATGTTAATGTTACAGCATCGTGCTACTGCCATAGCCACTGGAAGTTTTACCTCCAGCATCTTTACAGGTCACATCAAACACATAATCAGAAGTGCAGAGGCCTTTTCACCTGCAGTTCTGAAGTACAGAGGAAGGGGGCGGGGGGGAACCACCAAGAAAGCCCACAGAAGTCAAACAACTCTGCTCACTCCCTCCAGCAATCTGAATTCCATCCACTATAACAAGCCTGTATACAGTGCGATCTCAAAGGTTAGACAGTCACCTGTCTGGACGGGAGTACACAAAGTAAATTCACTTATTGTTTATTCAGTGATTTCTAAAAATAACCTCAGAAAAGCACCATCCAATCAGCTGACTACAAAGGAATGATAATTTCATCAATGACTGTAATCAAAGGGCAATTACCCTCTTCCAGACAAAGAGAAAGGAATGTCTCCAGCTACAAGCATTACAAGTACAGTCCAAAGAGAAGACTGACAGCCAGAGACAGAAAAGTCAGACTCAGTTCACAGCTAAGCCTCAGACTTGCGTGTGCAGCTGATAAATTATTTAATTATTTATTAGTCTGGGGGGAGGGGAAGAAGGAAAAAAAAGACAAAAAAGAGAAGTCCTGGGAGGATAAACTCATTGTATGAACTATGAACCACTTGTACTACTGAGATCATGGATCCAGACAGACCTACAGATTCATAACATCTTCTGGTCCATGAAGGCCTTCTACTCTGGCAGCCATGAGGGCCAACTGTGTCCTGGGGTGCATTGCCAGCCAGTCAAAGGAGGTGATTGTCCTGCTCTACTCTGCACTGGTGCAGCCACACCTTGAGTACTGTGGGAAGTTTGGGGCTCCACAATATAGAAAAGACATCAAGCTTTTGGGAAGTGTCCAGAGGAGGGCTATGAAGATGGTGAAGGGTTTGGAGGGGAAACTTCATGAGGAGTGGCTGAGGTCACTTGGTTTGTTTAGCCTCAAGAGGGAGAGACTGATGGGAGATCTCACTGACGTCTTCAACATCCTCACAAGGGATAGCAGCAGGCAGGGACTGACCTTCTAAATCTAGTGGACAGCAATAGAACTAGGGGAAACAGGATGAAGTTGAGTCAGGGGTGGTTCAGGCTAGAGATTAGAAAAACGTTTTTCACCCAAAGAGTGGCTGGGGCTTGGAACAACCTCCCCAGGGATGTTGTCTCAGCACCAAGCCTGATGGACTTAAAGAAGTGTTTGGACAATGCTCTCAGGTACATGGTGTGATTATTGGGGTCTCCTGCATAGGTTAAGGAGCTGGGCTCGATGATCCTAGTGGGTCCTTTCCAGCTCAGTAGATATTGTGAAACTGTGATACTGTAAACTATGACTGCCTCAGTCAGAAAGCACAGACTCTTAAGTAAGGGAAAAACTTCCCATACTCTTCCTCAACCAAATTCATCATTTTGGTTTGCAACTTCTCTCAATCAACTCCCACTTTCACTGGGATCAGGCAGTAGAAGAACAAACCTGTAAGGCACAGCATACCCAGGGTCCAACAGAAATGATAGCTAATGCCCCTAACACACCACTGACAACAATTCAAGCATCCAGACACTTCAACAACATAAAAATTCAAAACAAGGATGATAGAGGGGTGGGGGAATAATTTAAAAAAAAAAAAAACACAGAAAAAACCCCCACAACCAAAAAAGCCACCACAGACAATACCGAGAGCAACAGAACAAGCAAAACCTAAAGCCCTGATGTGGTGAAAATGTAAAGCAGTGACAAGTCAGACTTCCTTGGGTCCTCCTTTCTTTCCTATCTATCTTCCTTTTCAGCTGACCCAATGTAAATGCTTGTGGGGATGTGTTGTAAACTGCAGGAGAGAACTGACCCGTGATTAAAACGGAGTGGGGCGGTGGGGGTTGAAGTTACATTTCAGCTGAGTCAGGTTTCCAAATCTGGCTATCAGGCAGCCCCTTGATACAACACAACAGAAAAGACAAAGGGAAAAACAGGAATGAGTAGGAGGATCAAAATACCCAGGTGCTCCTGCTGCAGAAGCCTCCAGGGATATTTCTGACTAGAATTGAGCAGTTGAATGTGTGGCAAGCAATTTTACTATGTTGGGTTTTTTTAACCCTTAGCATTACATTAGTCTCAACATTTCTTTACATATTCATTCACCTCAACAGAACAGGCTTTAAGTTCCATTTGTCTAGAAACTGCTACCACATTTTTATGATGACAGAAGATACAAAGTCTGTAGAACAAGGCTGAAACATCAAGTGAACTGCTGTGATGAGCAGGCTAACAACGTTGACTTAACACCGACTTTGCTAGCTGAGGACTCAGCTCACCTTCTGTACAGGTACATGATCCACTCCAAAGCCATGAAAAACAATGAAAAATTACCCCAGTAGCAAAGTATCCTACCTTTGTATCAAGGTAACATGGACTGAACTTATTTCTTCCCTGTCCCAGACAAAAAAAAAAAAAAAAAAAAAAAAAAAAAAAAAAAAAAAAAAAAAAAACCACAAACCAAAAACCAGAAAAAGTGAGGAACTAAAGTAGTTTGTGACAGTCTGTACTCTACGTAATTGCAGTTGCATGTAAAACTTGAAAGCTCCTGTAATTAGCAAAATTAACAAACTGCCACAAAAATAAACTAACTTTCATTCTTTTAAAATTTTCATATTTACAGAATGGCCTGGGGTTGGCAGGGACCTTAAAGATCATCCAGCTTCAACCTCCCTGCCATGGGCAGGGACACCACCCACTAGACCACACTGCCGAGGGCCACATCCAACCTTGCCTTGAACACTGCCAGGGATAGAGGAGTGTTTTATTGTTGATTCAATTCACTGATGTGACTTATAAGAATGGAAAAAAGTCAACAATGAAGACTCCAAAGTTGGGTGTCCAAGGCATACCCATATGAAATGGGATTGTTAGAAAAAATTTAGGAGAAGAAAGGGGGCTGGCTTCCCAACTAATTGCAAAATCGCCACAGGGCGCCAAAGTCATATAGCCATGAAAAAAAAAATACAATGAAGATACAAGATATCTCCTTCCACCAAAGATAAAGAAACAAACAAAACTTTAAAAAGTCATGGAATACTACATCCTGGTTGAAATGCAAAAAACACGTAAGTCCAAAATGCTGCTCATAACAGCTCACATGTCTCTCTGAATCACTGGATTTTTGACTCTGATAAACACTTACTGAAAAATCACACACACAAAATGGGAGGCAATGTAGGTGTTGCTTTCATCTACCAGTATGTGAAGCACAGAATGGAATAAAGTCTTTCTTAAATTGCACTGATTTTGTAATTGGATTATGAGGAATAAGCTGTAGCAAACTTAAAATTGGCTAGCTCAAGCAGACAGCTACAGGGAATTGGAATGTGCCCATTACACAAATAAATAAAAAGCACAAAATACTTTCTTTTTTTTTTTTAATTATAACTCACAAAATATAAGAACAGGCTGCCTTCCTGAAATTATCTCTAGTCCCCCAAGGGTGTTTGGGTTATTATCTAGACAACTAATGATCAATATGATTTTGTTTGGACGACATGGCACTGTTGCCCATACCTTGTGCTTGTTCAATTACCCTCACAGAGACTATAGGTAACCTCCTCTCCCCTGAATGGAAACCTAAATTCCTTACTGGTGATAATAAGGGAGGGAAAAAGGACAAATATCAAGAAATATGTAGGCTAAAAAGCAATGTTAGCATAAGAACAGCTGAGTAAAAGTTGTACCTGAACAAACTACAACCAGGAATTTGGATAAAGAAATGCAATTGGAAACCTTTCCAAACAGGAGATGAACAGTAAGATATCTAGCCATTTTAAGAGGGATCTGAATAGATTTATGACAGATTGTTGTTTCCAATTGTGGCAAGAAACTAGACTTGCTCCTGTAAGAGGTTTTTTCCTTGTCCTTTATTCTTTTGTGAAATCTTTGAATAATGCAGCATTTGAGAGCAGATATGTATGCTTACAGACTAATGGGCAAAATAATGAAAACCTTTGCATCCTTAATACTGTATTTTAGTCTTGCTTACACTCAAAAAAAATGGGGGGAGGGAACTTTTCATATTTTTAACTGAAAGACATTGGTGCTTATTCACAACTAGTGTTTCAGAGGATCCATTTCAGCATAAACTATGAAAATGTCAGTTCTTTGTCTTTAGTAGTGTTCTTTGTATTTTCTCATCCTTTTTTTTGGTCCAATTCTTAGCATATAAATCAGTTTAAATACAGCTGCAGCTTTATTATACTTTGAATTTCTAATCCTGTATTTGTTTCATAAATATACACACGACACTGATGCACACATGCACATGCCAAAATGCTACCCTCCCCTCATTTAACAGCTTTGTGCACTTTCAGTACAGAGTCAGAAGCATTGAAATTTAAAATGGCTTCTGACGTTGCATATTCTAGCAATTCTTTTTACCCATACAAAACACCCAGTAAACTCCTTAACCACAAGTGACCATGTAATTCACACGCTGAGATCATTTTGTCACCTCATGTAAAGCTAGTTGCGACTCAAAAACCTCTACTGCAAGACTGTTTATTTTGGCATGTTTATTTCAGCACAAAGTAGTCAAAGAGGCCATATAAATTATTTACTTACCCCTGCTCAGTTTCTACTGACAAGTTTTCAAACTTCCCTCTTATTAAAACCAGGAAAAAAAAGCTTTTATTTACAAGGTGGGGAGGAATCAAACAAATTCTATACAGTACATTTGAAAAGAAGCTACATTACTACAGAAGTGCTGCTACACAGTGTGAACTGAAACTAACTCAAAACTGACCAAGTATGCCCTTGTCAGTGCAGTGTTTTTTCCAGCCCCTGTATTTATGTCTACCTTTCATTCATTTTTCTGTGATTTCCAATGTTAATCTTAGAATCACAGAATTGTTAGAGTTGGAAGAGACCTTAAAGATCATCTAGTTCCAACCCCCCTGCCTGGCAGGGACACCATCAACTAGATCAGGTTGCCAAGAGCCTCATCAAGCCTTGTCTTAAAAGCTTCCAGGGATGAGGCTTCCACAACCTCTCTGGGCAACCTGTTCCACTGTCTAACCACCCTCATAGTGAAGAACTTCCTCCTAATATCCAACCTAAATCTACCCTCCTCTAGCTTACACCCATTTCCCCTGGTTCTATCACTGTCTGACCTCCTAAGAAGTCCCTCACCAGCTTTCTTGTAGGCCCCCTTCAATCTTTTTAAAACCATTTTCATGGTAAATTACTTTTTACATCAGAATCTATGAAGCGTTGCTGTAGCTTATCTAGATATTATAGAGATCACTTGTTTGACAAGTCTAAAACAAATATGCTATGATTGGCCTGATACTGGTCTTGTTCTCTTGACATGAATTTCAAGGCCTCTAAATAAATGACAATATTGGGTTAATATCAATATACTACATATCAGTTGCATTCTTCAAAACACATAGCTAATCTCTCAAAATGGCACAGAAACATGACTTGGTTTGAAAGCTTTTATCTTACAACTTAAGGCTACAGAGTGAAATAATTATAAAATATGTCCAAGTTTATTTGCTACACTTGAAAAATCTGTAATTTTTCTTGCAGTATCTTCAATTAATTTATCTCTCTGTGCAGTTACCACACAAAACCTAACCCTAAAACTATCTGCAACATGCAAACCGTTTAAAAAAAATGTAGTACAGGTTGGGTTTTTTCCTAACAAGTATCAAGGCTAACATTTTGGCACCCATCACAAACACACTTTGGACATACTGCTAATGTATTTTTCACAAAGTACTCAGTAGTACAAGTGTTAGGTATTTGGGGTGTCACAGACTAAAAACTTCATAGAATCACAGAATGTCCTGAGTGGGAAGAGACCCATGAGGATCACTGAGTCCAACTCTGGTCTACACACAGGACAACCCAAAAATTACACCGTGTGCCTGAGGGTGTTGTCCAAATGCTTCTGGAATTCTGTCAGGTTTGACTCCTTGACTACTTCCCTAGGGAACCTGTTCCAGTGCTCCACCACTCTATGGGTGAAAAACCTTTCCTAATACCCAACTTAAACCTACCCTGGCAGAGCTTCATGCCATTCTCTCAGGTCCTGTCACTAGTCACCAGAGAGAAGACATCAACTCTCCCCCTTCCACTTTCCCTCCTGAGGAAGTTATAGACCACAGTGAGGTCTCCCCTCATGCTCCTCTTCTCCAGGCTGAACAAACCAAGTGACTTTAGACATTCCTTATATGGTTTCCCCTCTAGACCCTTCATCATCTTCACTGCTCTCTTCTGGATACTCTCCAACAGCTTCATATCCTTTTTATATTGTGGTGTCCAAAACTGCACACAATACTCGAGGGGAGGCCACACCGGTGCAGAGCAGAGTGGGACTATCACCTCCCTTGATCAGCTAACAAAGCAGTGCTCAATGCATCACCAGAACACAGTTAGCCCTTTTGGCTGCCAGGGCACACTGATGACTCACATTCAATATGCCATCAACAAAATTCAAAATTACAATAATGAAGTAAATGTATACAGAGTGTAGAAGATGCAATTCCAATCATTATACAAAATATTTTAAAGTTCTGTATGCCTGATGAGAACTTAGGAAAAAAAACCCCACCATGTCTGCAGTAAGTACACTAGGGAGAGGGACAATAACACCATAATTAAACAGAAGAAAACACAGCTTTTAAAATGAGCACTAGAGAGAGGACTCAACTACTAGTGACCAGTAGCAAAGCTTTTTTCCCTCATGTAGGAACAAGGTCCAGTTTCACTTGCCAAAAGACACTTTACATTTTAACTACTTCAAAGCTTTCTACTCCGAACAATAAAATGTGCCAACTAATTACAACCAAACCCATCCTACCAGGAAGAAGTCCGAGGTTATGGAAACTTCCTGAAATGTCATTCTACATCCTACTTCATATGCCACAATCCACCCTGACACTATAAAATAATAACAATAATAAAGCTGATCCAGTCAGTTTCACATTGCCTAGAAAGATTTAAGCCCACTGGGAAATTCAATGTTCAAAGGTTTCATAGCTGCTTCCCCCCCTCTTCAAGGAAAGAGCCTCAAAACTAGCATCAATCCAAAAATCTTTGTCTAAATGGATCTGTATTATTATTATTATTTGCTCTTTTCAGTGGAGTGGAGGGAAATCAAATCGTTCTATTTTTACAATTTTTAACTGGAGGAGTGAAAAAAAGCAGGAAAGCAGAAATTGAATAATTGAACATCCTGATGATCATTTTGGCACCTTTTAAAGAACCAAAGAGTACGAAGAAAAAGGAGCAGTAACAGGATAAATGGAGAGTCCCTCTCGTGGTTACATGTTCATTAAACTTATCTTGTGTCAAACTTAGAGCAGAAGATTGGGTCTTTGTCCTTACACCAGTGCCTTATTTCTTTGGGGCTGAGAAAAAAATTATTTATCTGTGGAGGAGCAGAAAAATAGCCATACTAGGTCAGATCAACAGTCCATTTAACCTGGTATTTTCTATCACTAGTGGACAACCGCAGATGTTTAGGGCAACAAGCAAAGAAAAGCATGCACACATCCTTGCCCAGTCCCAGGTTCCAGAAATAAAAATAAACAAACAAACCCCCTCCCCCCAACCAACACAGAGTCTCAACCAGAAACACTACATAGTCTAATAGACTATTTTCAAGAGCAACAAGAAGCCCAAGTCTTCTAACTGCAGATGAGAGAACAAAAAAACTAAGTCTGACTTCTTGCAGCTCAGCATGAGTGTCTTCATGACTGCATGACAGTCTACTGTGGGAAGTAGTGAGGGAGGAAAGGGAAGGAGTCTGTCATCATCTTTGCTCTATTTTTTTATTTGAAACAGTTAAAAGTCTCTACTACATTCTTTTCTGCTTACCCACAGCAGCTTCATTTTAGAGAGGCTAAAATTAACTATTTCAAATACAGTTTTTTTGTTATTTGGATGGCGGTTTTGTTAAAACTGTTCACAGAACTGGATCTGAATTTCTGAAAAGTCTCAAGATAATCACTTTTTTTTTTTTAAAGAAAAGTCCACTGGAACAACAACAACGACGACAAAAAAATGCTTGCAAGCATTGCTGAAGTAGTAACAACTTTGCTGAAGGAGACCCTCAAGTCATTTGAAAAATAATCCTGGAGACAGGAACCTTTGTGCTCTTCCCCATGTTGCACATCTAATTGAGAAAGATACAAGTAACATACTAACACACTGACTTGAGATCCAATATGACCAATTATCTTAACCATTATATCTTCAAAACAAAACCTTGTCTCACTCTTACCAATTTGCATTAAAATATTGGGCTATTAAACAGCCACAAATCCTTCTGTACTTTACCTATTCTAGTATTTCAGAGTAAGTAATAAAGCTAGAGGCTGCTGCAGCTGCTGAACACAAATATGATCATCTTTCCCAAAAATAAAAGGATGAAGGAAAAAAACTTAGTAAGCAAAAGAGAAATGATCAAATAATTACTGTAGAGACAGCAGAGCAAAAATCAGCTTTTGTGCCTTACTGGACTGGTCTTGTTTAAAAAGTAACAATAGCAAGCAGAGTTGTTTGGCTTTTCTGGTGTATCTTTACAGGCAATCTGATACTTGCTGTAATTAATCCTCTCTGACTCAAAAGATCAGAGATATCCACAGACATTCTATCTCAGTTTGTTATTCTCCTATTAGAAATGAACTGTCTACATTGCTGGCCTCAATCCACTTTTGTTACAGAAAGTGGTAAAAAACTTTCCAAATTATGTTATCCCCCTCCAAAATCCTCTTTCCATTCTCCTACTGTAATGTCATCTCTTCCCTTCACATATTAGTTTCTTTTCTAAATCCTCTCCAGTTTCCTTGCACTTATCAGCTGTCACATTCAGGGAAGGACTGATACAAAGAGTAAGCATAGCCTGGGGCAAGGCATTCTAGTCTCTGAATGCATTCTAGAAAATAAAAACTTTAATTTGGGGTAATTACTTGATTTGGAGTGTGTATATGAAGAAATGTTCCAGAACATTATATTCTGCAGTGGCTACTAGAGTTAATTCATAGAAATAATCTCTTAGGCATGAGATCTGCCTACTTAAAGAGGCTATGAAGGTACAGAGACAGATATGTAATACAAAGGACAGGATTTATGGCAGAACTGTCTCTGCAAAGTCCCCTTCCACAAAAGCATTATTTCTCCAGCATCTGGGTTTGTGGTTCTTGTGGGCCCAATGCCAAGGCAATCTGTTTGAACAAGTACTGGTCTTGCTGGCAGAAAAATGTAGTAAACATTTTGGCTCTAAACTATTGCGCATACAGTGACGGGTATGTGTGGTGGAAAAGGTAGTATCACTGCTTTGGGCAAAGGTAATTCTGTTGTAAAGGTAAAAGATGGGAAAATTTGACACTGCTCTGTGTTGTACACAAAACCACACTTGAGCATGACAACTATACAATGACTTTTTTTTTATTAAAATGAGGAAGTGATGCATAAAAATCAGAATTCTCCAACAAACCACTTCTATCAGTAGAAAGAAATCCCAAATCAGAAGTTCAGAGCCTACAAAATGTTACCTTACTAATACCAGTTATTATATAATACTGTTGCTCACTGATTAAAAAAGGTGCTGTATCTATGTATTAATCATTCAATTTCCACGTGTCCTTCACTACATAAAGTTAGAAATGCAACAGATTCTTGGAGGTGGGTGCAGACACCAAGCATTTTTGTACAATAAAAACTCTTGCCTAAGAGAAAAGAATGAAGGCCACTTAGACCAACTGCTTCGCCAGAACACATCCACCTCCTGCATTAACCAATTTTTAGACTGAGAAATGCATTTTCCTTCTCTTTTCATAACTTCAACAACATGGCAGCTATCTGCTTTCAAAGACAAGACAATTAGTCTTTAAACACAGATCTCATAGACTTCATGCACTTGCTCTTCACAGTGGCTCATTTTTAAAGAAACACTGTGTAAATAAAACTCTATTTATTATTTAATTGGTGTTTAATTTTCCAGTTCCACCAGCCAATTCCTGATCTCCATAGCCATGTATTTAGTATTACACGCTTCAACACACTACTTACAGCATTATGTAAAAACAAAGTAACACAATAACAAGATAGAGTTCCAGTGACAACTGCTTTAAACTTTACTACCCCTTTACCTATGTCAAAATTCTCTGGTCCTCAGCCTGCAAGAGACTTTTCTCTAGCTTCATGTTTTTGCATTTATGTCTTCTGTCAGAATCCATCAAAGCCCTTCATGGTTTGGAGCCCAGCTGTTGGAAGAAGCTGATCCCCACCCTGTATCACTCAACAGCATTGAGTCAGGCTGATGGGATTTTCCTTCTGCAGATTTCTCATTTTAGTACTCTTTTTCCCTAGTATTAAATCCTTTTATACACCATCAGAGACAACAAGAATTAATCTCTGTAGAACATAATGCCCTTTCATTCTGCATATGATAAGCTGTTTTAAGAGAGAATTTTTAGTTATTTATGGGAATAATCAACAAATGAAACACTTTCCAGTTATTCAAAAGTTTCCATATCAATGATTTATTTGGTTTTAGCAGTTTTCAAACCCTCTGCTTGAACTAGGCAGACACCCCAGCTGCAACTGCTATAAAATGATGAAAAATTAAATAGTAAGTTTTCCCTATGTTATGATGCACTTACCCTACCCTAAAAATGAAAACCTTTGTGATGTGTGCATAGATCAACAGGATGCTATAAACTGACCTATCCCTGGACCATCCAAGCACTCCTTTGACTTTTCCTTCATTTATCTTTGTTTATTCAGTAATTCTAGGGACCAGAAACTAACCAAAAGAAAAGTCCACAGCAACATAGCACGATCAAACCTCAGTCTTAACAGGCTTCTAAGAACTTCTTAACAGAACAAAATAATAAAATCTGTATTACAAACATTTTTGGCAGACATAGATATATAGATATATATGAGGTGGCCATTCTGAAAGGGAATAAAAGGTACACAAACTTTATCTAGTTCATTAGATGCCTGAAAGTTTTAGGACACCATACTCCCACAACAAACAATGACAGCTAAATATAGTGGACTCCAGAAGAGACAAAGACGAAATCACCTCAAATGTACCGAATATGCTTGGGGAAACACTGAACCACTGTCAAAATCAGACAAGCAGAGGTAAAGCAACACATCAGACATCATCTCTCTATTATTAAGGTAGAAATTCCTGAAATACATCTACCTATAATACTGGCAGCATATTAATTACTACAGCTAAGTTTTCTTCAGTGGAGAGTTGTTTCCTTTTACAATTTACTACATTTTCTACAGTTAAAACTTTCAGTTTCATTTGCCAGTTCTCACACGAAAGCCCAGTGTCAAATGTAACACCCATTTTCTCCTGAAACACTGTAAAATTATTTCTGCTCTACAGTGGCTTCAGATTTCAGCCTGTGATTTTCACTCCAGCCTCTCCATAATTCAGTACACCACCTCTGAAAATCTCTGCATGGTCCCCCAGTAAAAAGTAACTGCATGATAGTATAATTAACAGCAGCTAACGCAAATACAAGATAATAGCCAACTTACAGCAATCAAATATTTGATAACACTAGTAACTTCCTCTTTTGGTTAAACGGAAGAAATTGCCCTAATTTCATTCTGTGCTATTAGTAAAGAGCTTGAATTCTTGTTGAATAAATGCATAAACATAACATTCAATGAATTTCCATTTGGGGATTTGTTTTTAAATTAAAGAATGCATCTAACCTGTCATATATAGTAATTCATTTTAGGTGTCCCATCAGAGAAATCTCAAGACACTATTACAGTCTTGAAAACAATAATCTTAAATTTTGTTGGAATTTCATTAACACTTAAGCATAACTAAAATTAAAAGTTCAGGCACTCCTGTCACTAAGGACAGCTTCCTAGAAATGTGTCTCACAATTATTATTGTACCAAAGATATACAAAACTTACATTTACATCACATTTGATGTAAAAATAAAAGCTTGGCAACCTTTGCCAAAATAATTAGGGAGTTCACATATGTAGAAAATACAAATAAAATGGAGTAAAGAGCACTTCCCTATACCACTGAGCATTCAAAAGGTAAATTCCTACCCAGCTGCTACATAAGGCAAAGCACTGAATAATTTCTGCATTTAAAACTGAAACCATTTAGAACAGAGAAGCTGATTCAGACTTATCAGCATTTCTGTTGTGTTCTCAGAAAAAATGCTAAACAGCTACTGAGTCAACTGACTGAAACTAGAGTCAAGTACCTGAATCTGTATTGTAACCAAGCACCACGTGTCCTTCCACCACTACCACATCCATATGGCTTGTGGGACAGCAAAGGCAGCAACAAAAACTACCACACCATCCCTAGCGCAGAGAAGGCCAACTGAAAATACATGAAAAGCTTGTCATCCACAACCAGAGCAGTTAAACAACAGATGAGAATGAACTAAGCAAAGGAATGAAAGAAATCAAACAAAAAAGCAGTTTACAAAAGATTTACTATTTCATTGCTGCTTCTGTGCTACTCTCTTCAGTGCAGCTAGCACACAGTCTACATGAAGCTCAAAGTGTAGGACGACTGCTGGTATTTCTTCTGTTGTTGTGCAACATACACCTACTGTTCTGGAAGACAAACTATTAAATATATGTGCTTTGCAAGACTCTATACTGCACATTTTGCATGTGACAATAGAGCAAGGCCTCTGTGTTTGCATGTGCTAAGGAATTTCCACTCCTATTGCTACAGCCAAACTGTAATCCCGTTTGATTGAAAGGGCTTAAAATTGTTAGTAAATGCATTTCTTTCTAAGTTGACTTGCTGAGAATATCATCTAAGTTTCCTTGAAACTGCATATTCTAGGAAATAAACCTTTCATTCACAAAGAAAAGAAACCATAAAACAGGAGAAAATAATCTGTACAAATGTTCATATTACTCCACTGCTTCTTTTTCTTCCTATATGCCTTCTAAATGTAGAACAAAGCTTTCAGGACCGTAAAAAGTAATTTGCTCAGCTCTAATCACTTCAGCTGCTTTGAAGCATCAACACACGTAATGCCTAGACAGAATTATAGATTTCAGACTAGAACTACATTGATAATCTGATCTTTAATCAGGGACAGCTAAGGGGTCCACAAACAGCAGATGGTACTATACACCATACTGCTCCAAGACAATGAGAAGCAGAGCTTCAGCCTTCCCTCTCAGTTCTCTCTTTCTTCTTGGTTTAACAAGTCAGATGCTAGAATTTATAGTATAAATTCTTTCATGTTAACTTTTACAGTGACCCTTAAAGAATGTATTCCAAGAAAATATACTTCACTGCACAAAATGTCACTTCCATAGTATCTTTCTGAAAGAGTTTGCATACACAAAGAAAATTTTTTGAATTCTCTCCAACACCTACTCACTTGAAAACAAAGCCTACTACTCCAGATGAAAAGTACTGAATCACACTACCCAAGCTTATGTCCTGCAAAGCAGCACCACTCATAAGAAAAAAAAGCTATTCGGTTACAGTGCAGTATCTCAGTTCTTCCATCACTGAATTCTTTCCCCTAAGGTAAATCATTTTTGCTTTCTGAATAAAACGGAGATATATACAACAGCTAATAAAGTCTGCACAAAGTACTTAGTACTATGTCCCATTTTCCAGTTATACAACATGGAGAACTCTTCTTCCACTCCCCTAAAATACAGGGTAGGATGTAGCTAAGATATCACCATTATATCCATTTTCCTCTATCACTATCCTTTCCCTATATTCCTGCCTGCCTCCTCACCATACTCACTCTTTACTCACCAGCCCTCTCCCCACATTCTCTGCCTGGTGTTTTCATCCTACTTCCTGCATAAACATTGACACACTCCTGCTTCCTTTGCAGTTCCTGTCAATTCCGACTCCTCTGAAATTCCCCAGACTTTTGATGTATTTCCTTAAACCCTCCTTAATGCTTCTGTCTATCTGCCCACTGCTGACCACCAATCCTCATGTGCCATCACAGTGACCCAATTCCCAGTTTGTCTTAATCAAAACTCAATTTTCATATCAGATTTCATTTTCACTTTTGACTGATCCTCTTATTGCCTTTTAAACATTCCAGCTATCACTTTCTGAGTCTTACTTTTTCTTGTGCTCCCATTTTTGTGTTGTTTCCTAGACAAATTTACTCCTCCACTTAATCCCTAAACTGATGTAAACTTCCTGAAAGAAGTCTGGATTTAGTCCAAATAAAAGATGCTGGTGGTCATCTTAATCATAGATAATCTCACATCTAATATCAAACCTCTTTCAACTTATGTCTGTCTCCACCAAGACCAACTACAGACAGTAAGCATTTTGCATATAGAAGACCCTCAGCTTGGTGCTAACATATGTGACACTGTGGGAAAAAGGCTACGGGGAAAAAAACAAAGCAAAACAAAAGAAAAGAACACTCACACACAAAAAAAAACACCAAACCAAACCAAACAAACCCCAAACAACAAACACCACAGAAACAATCCTACCATCAGCTTGCGATAAAATCAGTAGTTACAAACAACAAGTTTCTGTTTGTCCCACAGCTTGATGTAAATTTTCCAGCTGGGTTTGAGGGGAGGGGATAAATCTGTCTCAGTTAAAATGGACTAAAGCAGAGACTTTTAACTTTACATGAAACTTGGGTGTAATCACTCTCTACAGCTTCATAAGTATGATTCTCATTCTTTTTCCACAAAAAATTTCCAGCTCCAATGCAAGAGTTAAAAAGGAGCCAAACAATTGCTCCTAATCCTGAACACCTAGCTCTGCTACAACTTAAAAAATGAAAGCAAACATTAAAGTACTGCTTTCATGCATAGCAGAGCAGTTGCTGAAAATACTTGTTTACAGTATTTTTCAAGTATTTCTGGAAGCAGGAAGGGGAACTGCCATTCATTCAGAGATCTTTGAGTAAGAACATCTCTGTATGGTCTGCATTTCTGCATTCATTGCAATCATTTTTACCAGCTGTAAATACTTAATCATCCCTGCTTTTTTTAACCCTCTGAGCTTAAATCAGATATCACCCTAATCTTCACAGAATTTGTTGGGAGTGTTATCTAGTTACCATTCTAGTTCTTTCAGAATCCTGGAAAATAAGTTAACCTGCCGCAGCAGAGTGCTTTAAGCTTAACAGTTTTGTTTGTCGCTTGGCTTACTTGCACTTCTATTCCCGCTATCCATTCTACCCTCTCCGACACTGAACTCAAAAACTGCAGCAGGGCACTCATTTAGATTTGGCAATAACTACATTATCTTTAATACCACTATATTCTGACTGCATATTATCCTTTCTTTTTCTCCTTACAACTCTGTGCTTAAAGACTGATTTTGTTTTCTTCACTGCCTACTGTCACTCCCAAAAAAACCTGACTTGCAAATTTGTGTTTTATCTTCACATATACTCCTTAATGCAAAACTCAGAATATGACAATCTGGCTTTTTCTTCTGATAGGCCTCTGCTCATTTGTGACATTCCTCCTGGGGTCTTTCAAGTCTGTAGTTTTCCCCATCATTTTCCCTTTTTCGGGGATATTTCATATACATTCTTCTTCAGTACTTAAACTCTTCAATTCTGCCGACCTCACCAGCTCCCCCTTCAATGACTTTCTCCCTAATATTTTATTGCTTGTTTTGCCTTGGCTTTGCTTTTAGCACACAAAGAACTGAGCCCCAATAATTCAACAAACACTTCACTTGTTTCCAGACTCATCCACAACATCCACCTGATTCTTCCCTTTAAATAAGTGATTCTGAAATCAGCTTCTCCCGCTTCTATCTGTTTTCTTCTGCTAAAGTCAGCATCTCAGCCTTAATGCCACAATGCCTAACCATGACATGGCAGAAATACAGTTCTTCATTTCTCTTGCACTCTTCTTCCATGCTTGCAGTGTTAGGAGACAGCCTGTTTGATCAGACTTTAACCAACGGATTCCCTTAAGCTGAAACATGTCTGTCATCACCCATGCTGATCTCTTCTGCATAGTGTCTCTAAAATATAGCCTTTCACTCTAAGCTAAGCTTTTACCCATGATCTCATAATTTAATTCTGATTATTTCAGCATTCCAGCCTTGACAAATATAGTCTTCCTCAGTCACATCATCTTACGACACTAATCCTTCTCCATACTTGTAACAACACTTTCCTTTGCATTAAATGTAACACAGTGGTCTTTCATTCTAATACTTATTAGCAGGCAACACCATTCATTTCATGTTCACTCATGACCCCCTTCCCTCCAACCAGATTAACTCCAGCCACAAACACCCATTTGTTTTTCCCAGAATCACACCTTCATGTTTTCCTGCCAACTCTTAGCTGGTACTCCTCTTCACAACACATGTTTTCTAGCATACACAGATTCTTCCGAGCTATACAGATCTCTAAACATAGACTGAGACAGGGAGCAATGATGGAAGAAATCCCCACAGCTAGAGAAGCTGTAGAAAGACTACACCCAGATAAAGTCTCTTCTTCACTCTCTAGCAGTGTCATGATGAATACAAAATTTATTTAAATCCAGTGAGGACTGAGGGAAAGTAAAGACTACTTGCCACTAGACTATCCATGAGAGACACCCCAGCTCAGCGTGAAGCCCATCTAGTACCATGGACAGGGCTGGGCCAACACTGCTGCAGAGGGCACAAGGCTAGGGAGCTCCGTGGAGGCAGGGCAAAGCACCAGTCGTCATGTCTGTAGCAAAGGAGATTCAAGAGATTAGGAGAGAAAAGGAGACCGCAAACATCACAAAAGTCTAGAGAAGCTTGCTACTCAAGACAAGAAAGGGAAAAGCTAACCTAGATAGGACCAGGTTAAACTTATTCTGGAGCTTCAGGTGCATTGGGAAATGGAGCACGCAGGTAGCATGGGTTTTTAACAGGGAGGCTCAGACACTGTGGCTCAGGAGTTTAGATAGGGAATAGCTGTATGCAAAATATATTCACATCTATGTATACACATATGGAAGGTGCAAATGATAGAAAAAACATTTAAGAGTTGAACCAAAATTCTTAAGAAGCATAACTCTCATGCATTGAATAGAAAGAAATTACTTCACAGTTGTTCAGCTTCAAACAGTACACTAGTCAAGTGTACCAACTTTTCTCTCTTTTTTTCCACCCGTATTCATCAGCAGTGTCCACTTGGCATGTAGACTGCCAGCACTTCGGAGCAGGGTTTAGGCTATTATCTTGTGACTCTGTAAAGTGGCTTTTAAATAGACCCCAAACAGTTGAAACCTATTTCTATCCAAAAAAAAAAAAAAAAAAAAATCATCTTTGGTACCACTATACTGCTTTTTCTGCTTGTATGCTTTACATCTTTACACCAAACGTTCATCCTGTCTACTTCTTGCAACACATCCATCCCAGTAGCAAGTGCTAGTACTCTAGGGAGGATGTTCCAGTAACCTACTAAGCTATAACCTATTAAACTTCTCTCAGTGTTTCCATTCTCCTTTATTTATAGGAAAATGTGTGCATGTAGTGAAGTTTCAGTAGGCAGGATAAACTTTGCACCTCAAGCCCTGACTTAGACGGAAATGTCCGCAGCACACGAAGTGAAGTGTTAGCTACTCTCTGCTTACATAGCAGCCTGCACAACAGCCTCTCATCCTTCTTTCTTGGTCCAGAAGCAGTGGGGCATGATAAACAGGTAGAATTGAAATAAATATGTAGGATTTTTACGAGCTTCAGTTCCAGTGTTTATTGTAAAACTGAACCCATGCTTCAAAAAGAAGTGGCACACTTGCACTCAAGTCATTAAATCGCTCTATAAAATAATTTCTAAAAATCTTTAATGATCACAGCTATTAGGATCACTCTGCAGGCTCCATTACAGTTTAGGGACTATTTTATTTAGCTTACAGAACACACAAAAAAAAAGCAATCACAGCTTAAGAATGGTCACCACATGCTATTAGACCCTGGGACCTTTAACAGAAACAGTCAGCTAAAGAGACTGCATTTGTCAGACTACATTACTGATTTCAAGCAACCCCTCCCCCAGTCATGTGACTATGTTCTGCATTCTTATCAATTAAAACTTGCTTAATCTTAGTCACTACCATACTTGCAAAGATTAAACAGTAACCTGTAAGGACCTGCAACATATACTGCTCACTTGCAATTTTCTTTTAGCAGAAGGTGAAGATTCCTAACACTTTGCTAAGCAACACCCTAATCGGAGCACAATGCAGAAATTACATGATTCCTTCTCCTTTGAAATCACATTGTGTTTCACGACCATGCCTTTCCTAATCCCTTTTCCACTACTGACAGCAAAGGATCAGATTCTCCAAATGCAAGCTCTTCTGGTGGTCTCAAAAGTAATGATCTGGGGTCTGTAACTGGTGTATACAATCATATAAAACAATAAAACTAAGTATTTTCAATTGATACTAAAAATAAATTGTATGCTGCAACTGACAGGTCAGTTACTCCAACTTCAGAAAACACTGATTTAAGGCAATACCGTCACCCATGGAGACACACTGGTAAATTATACACTTGTTAAGTGTTAAACATCTTCCTGATTTCCTCCCTTAACAAACCTTCTGCACTCCATCACTGAAAGCAAGGACTCATTAGCTGAACTTTTAAGGCACTACTTCTTACCTGTTAATTATCTAAGACAATTACAAAACCAGTAGCCAGCAATGTTCATGGTAAGCATAAAAGACTTCCCAATGAGATCTAGAAATAGGTATCTCTGTTTGCATAGAGCTGAGCTTAGGCTAACAAGTCACACTAGCCCCCAACTCCTATGCTTTTGCACTCCCTCCCCTGTGCCTCTGCTTCCAAGGGAGCAGAAGGCTTGGTGGACTCAAACTGACTTCATGCAAGCAGTGTGCAGTCCATTCCAGAACCTGATTAACTAAGAAAAGCATTTAAAAGACATCCTCAATGTATGAGTATTAATTAACTAATTTGTTGACTTAATACATGTATACAGTATCCTGGAAAATGAAATGTTAGCTGTCTTCAGTTAATAAACTAGCTCTCACAGCCACTTGTTAAAATCAATGCCAACACAAAGCCATGAGTCAGCATAGTTTCCACTTACCTATTAACTGCTTTGAGTAACACATTCCCTAAATCATACACAGCCAGACTTCCTAGTTTTCAGTACCAGACTGTCTACTGCACACTGAAACTGATGCTTCACAGTTCTTGTGACACTGGAAATGCACAGGTTCTCTTGAGTTACCTGCACATTCTTAGATGCATTCTTTACTAAGTCTTAGGTCATTAAGAAGCTGATGAACTAATTATTGCCTAGCCTTTTACAAAAATAGGTGCTGAGTACTGACTTCTCTATTATACAATTGACAGCCAGCTTCATCAAAGGATCATATTTAACCTAAAAACCATGCACATCACACTAAAAAAATCTGAGTATTTCCAAACCAGAGAAGTCTTTAAGTCTGAAGAAACATTCTGGTTTTGAAACCATGAAAAATTGTTTGTTGCTCATGATAAATCACAAAGAAAAAAAACAACCATCTTTAGGACAGCAGCACAAACAGGCAGCAACTGCTGACATTTTGCCAAAAGTGGTATATAGATCAATACCATTAAGAACAGTTACAGAAAGTGCAATCTCTCAACTCCTGCCTTGCAAACTTTACTTAGATCTGTAAGATACTAGGCACATTCTTTATCATTACTATAAAAAGATATTTTTTGTACCTATGCTAGAAGTGTCTAAAATCCCAAATATGCAGAGATACAAAGATTTAACATACCGATTGAGTTTCTTTAAAAAACCAAACAGCAGTGTATCAGGGATATGACACAAAAACAAATGCCAGATTAAATTAGAAAGGAATCCACCATATTCAAGTTTATAAATGCACATCATTCTCCTAATATAAAACAGAGGTTTTCAAGGTGCAACTTACCGAATCGAATTTTTAAAAGAGCTTAAGATATGTTGCTAATTTCATACCATCATATATAAATTATCATCAGACAAGAAAATGAAAAACAAGAACTTTTTTTCATGTCTTTTCTGAGAAATTATATTATATTTTTGCAGTCATACAGCTTCAGAAATTGAGACTCAAGGAAAGACCAATTTTTGTGAGACTTGTAATAAAAATCTCTAAACACAGGAAAACTTCTTTTGACCTTCAATTTTGTGTTAATCAACTATTAAGAAGCTTCATCTTACAATTAAATTATTCACTATTACAAATGTTCTTTTAAGAAAAATTTGTCTTTTATACTGTTCACTATAAGGTTAATAAGGTATAATTAAATTCAGGCTATTAAGTGCAAGCTTGCAGGGAAGAAAATCACCTCAGGAACAAAACAGTAGTTCCTTCTTTGCAGATTATTTTGAATTCAGCTCCTTGCTTTAGTTGGTGTTAGGAACCGGCAAAACAGGAAAATCTTGAAAAGGGCGTTTAAACACCTAACCTGGGTTTTGTTCACTTAAAACACATTAATAATCCATTGCTAGTGGCAGTTCTTTTGTAAGAAGGGACATCAACTACTGACAAGACTCTTTTTGCTGAAGAGGCTCTTTTTAAACTATATGCTTACTGTAAAACAAGTCAACTAAACACACACTGTAAGAACTAATATAACAGGTAGACGGAGCAAATTAATCTGCATCAAAAGTAAGATTCCCTCCCTCCCTCCCAGAAGTTACTTCAGAGAAGGTGCTAGAGGAATCAAGATACATAGACACTTCTCATTTCATTCTGCTTATATGACTGGGATGTGGAATGTGCTCTCACTGTGTTCAGACCTGTCCCAGATTTCCCTTCGATTTGGAACAGGAGGGAATAAGAGTCACTCTCTCTCTCCCTCTATCTCTCCCCAGCGCAAGCAGCCACCCTCCGTGGTATGGAGGGCTCTTACCATCAAGGTTTAATGGCAGGTTTCACGTATCTTTTAAAGAACGAAAACCAAAGAGCTCTCTTGGCGAGACAAAAGCGGCTCACGCCAAGTATCCGCAGCCCAGGCTACCCAAAACATGACAGAAAAAAACAAAAAGAAAAGAGGGGGCTCAGGCCTCCGCGCACCGAGGGGAGGGTAAACCAGAGCCGCGTTTTCCCCTCCCAAGAACAGGCATGGATCACCTCCCGACCCCGGAGACGCGGTTCCTAATAGAAATCTACCTCAAAGCACGTGCCCGAGGAGAGAAGAGTGTTTCAATTTCTGTGTGCGGGGACTGGAAAAAAGATTAAATCCCACCTGTGCCAGGAGGCAAGCAGACACACATAGGGGAAAAGACACTCCCACGACCCCTACTGCCAGGGCCCAAGCCCCACAAGGCGCCGGCAGAGAGGGAAGGAGGGGCCGAGGCAGTTCAGGTGTCGCCGCGAAGAGGCAGAGAAAGGCGGCTGGAGAGCTCTAGTCCCGTCCCGTCCCCCCCTCCACAGGTAGAAGGGAAGGCGGGCGGAACCGACAAGCTTGCGGCTCCTCGGGCGGCAGGAGGCGAGAGAAATGAGAGCTCAGGTTCCCTAGTCTCCAGGCTCGGAGAAACGGAGGCAGCGAGCGGCCGGCGCCCCTGCCCCGCTGTGCACTGGGGGGCGAGCTCAAAGCGGGGAGGCGGGTCCGAGCGCCAGTCCCGCGGGCTGGGGGCAGCAGCGCCTCAGCCCTTCCCCCCTCTCCTTTTCTTTCGCCTCTCCACCCAAGCGAGCCCCGTTTCCTCTCAGCGGCAGCCGAGGGCGCTCCTCGGGACCGGGAGAGGAGAAGGAGCGGCAGGGGCCAACACCGGTAGCGCCTTGTTCTCTGCTGCCGCCACGGCGGCGGGCAGCCAGGCCGGAGGGGGCTGCGTAGCCCGCTCCTCACCGCGCCGCGCCTTTCCTCACGAGGCTCACCTCTTCGATGGCCGCCACCGTGTTCCTGCACTGGGCCATCCGGGTCGTGAAGTTGGAGGCAGTAGGTGACTTATAATCCTCATTTGTCTCGGACACGAATTCCGACACGGAGATCTGGTCCGGCATGGCGGGGCGGGGATGAGTAAGGGGAGGGAAGAGGGGAAAAGCAGGCGGCTCCGGGGAGAGGGGAGGGCCCAGGGGGGCTCCCCCCTCACATCGCTCGGCGGCGGCGGCAGCGCCCTCCTCACAGCCCCGCCGTCTGGAGCGGTGTTCTTCCTCCGTCGCCACACAAGGAAACTCCCCGCACCCACACTCCTCCTCTCTTCGCGATCACGCAGCACCGGGGGCTGGGCACACGCCCAACGGCGTGTGAGGGGAGAGGCAACGACTGGAGCTGCCTCTACACCCCACCCTCCCGCTCTGGCGCTTTTTCCCTCACAAACACACACAGAGCGGAGGCGGGCCGAGGCGCGGCCACATAACACCACCCCCCTGCTTCAATCTTCACACGCCCAGAGAAGACCTGCCGCCACCCACTCACCCCCCGGCTCTCCTGCCCCGAGAAGATGGCGGCACCATCCCTGGTTCCGGAGCTGCGCTGGGGAGAGGGGAGCGGACAGAGGTGGGGGAACAGTGCGACTGTAACGGCAGGCACCAGCTGGGTAATTCCCAGGGTCAGGCAGGACAAATCCAGCCATGTAACAACAACATCAAAAAAACAAGGGCAAGGGAAGGTGAGGTGCGATATCTACCTGAGGCAAGGAGGGACAGGTGGAAGCCCACAGTACAGGTCTCCTGGCTGTCCTCTCCGTGGCTGTCCGGCAGTGGCGGGAATAGCCTCTTATCTCACAGTTCATAATCTGTATTTCAACAGTTTAAGCTGTTTTACGAGTTGGTTGCTATTTTCGAGGGAGTTAAAATGAGAATGCTGTCGTTCTTGAGAGGTCCATACAAAAATACTTTTAGGCTAAGTAACATTTGTATATAAATTCTTGGAAAGCTTTTTCTGTGATTGAAGAGGAAGATTGTTATGAGAGGAGGAGATGCTTTGTATTTAAATGTAAGGTACAGGGATTAATCGAGGCAGAAGGGGCAAAACAGCCCCAGCAGTGCCGTTCGTGAGTGATATGGCAGAAGGGAGATTGGCAAGGTGTCACTGAGCTGGCACGGTTCTTGCTTGCATTGAGAATATGGGGATGTAATTCACAATGGTGGTTTCTCTTGTTCTCAAAGCCCTTAGGACTTCCAGGCTGTTAGAGCAGAAAGCTTTGGAAGTCTGTATTTTGGCCCAGAAATTCTCGCGTGGCTCTTTCACTCGCCTCTGGTAATACAGTTATTAGCTTTCTCTAAGTGATTCTTTATTACTGTGATTTAAAACTCTCCAGGGAATTCAGATGAGTAAGCAGGTACTCTTTCGCTGCAGTTAGTAAAATGTCCAGATAAATAACTGCAGGCCTATCTAGATGTCACTGCCCTTTGCAATCCTTGCTAGTGTTGTGAGAAGTTCTCCTTTGACATAAATGATGAAGCTTGTCAACTGTGTTTTTCACTGGATGTGCCACAGCAGGTGAAGGAATGGTGACTATCTGCATGTTCTTTCCTTTTTTAACTCTTACCAGTTTTTGCAGTATCATTAGACTTGTTGGTCCCTGTATTGTACTGGTTTATCTATCTGTCCACTCTGGCATCTGAGTATGTATAAGCAACACTTAATTTCAACATCCAGACCCTTTCTTTGAATCTGTGAATAAGTGTTGCAATGGGTTGGCTTGATAGAAAGACAACTGTGAATGAGGCTTGCTTATGTGGGCTCTGATATTACTAGTTTGTCTCATTGTTTTTCCTGCTAGCTTGCTCATCAGTGGTCCTTCCGCTCCGACTTTGGATGCTCCTCTCTTTGTTGTCTGCAATTAATACTAAATAAAAGGTCACTGTCTTCTTTGACTCAGTCACACAGTTAGAGGTCTTCTACTAACAAGAAATAAATAACAAAAACAGTTTCCAAAAATCTAAACTCTGCTTGTTGCTGAAAAGCTTCTGATCTTGTGTATGCATAGACTATAACTCCATAGAATGGTTTGGAATAATCAGGGATTAGATCTCTTTCCCTTGCAGAAGATAAAAAAATAAGACTACTTGATTTGTACAAGCATTTTTTCCTACACTGACTTTAAACCAGCATTATTGCATTCATTAGTCAAGTTTTTTGTTAAAAACTTGTCAGACCTTCAAAATCATAAGATAGATTTAAAAATAACTAATTGTGTTCTATTTTTGGTTTTTGAGCCTTTAGGAATTTTATCTGTATGTCAAAGTATTAGTTTGCATCATTGCCAATGAGAACCCAAACCAAGGACCAGGTGCTGTACAAACAGAGAACAATAAGGCAGGCTCTGGAGATCTGAGCATCTAAAATTAGCTAATGGAAAGGCAATTGAGTGAATATAAGGAAATACTGGGCCATTATTGGTCTATATTACAGTTTGTGATCTTTGCACACTGTTTCCCAAATGTTTCTTAAGACATCTTATGTAGGGTTATCAAGAAGGATTATGGTAAAGATTGGGTTGTTTAAGGGGGGAATTATTGCAAGAATGAGGGTCAGCATGAGAAAAAGTGCACAAGACCTTGTGTCCTTGAAATTTCACAGGTCGGAGTTCGAGGATAACATCATGAATCAAACAGGCAAAAGGTAGTGTCTATTTAATGAAAGATATGCTGAAGGAGTTGTGAGAACAGCAGGGAGGGAACATGATGAGCTGGTTAGCATACTCGATGATCCCTCAAGCAGCTGCATGGGATAAGACTCAAATTGTCTAAGAAATTTTTTTTCCACAGCAGTTGTGTCATTACTGCTCTTCACTGACTAGCCCAGTAACAGATTGTTTCTAACTATTTGCTGTGTCTAGCTTTCTTCGATATCAACAATTTTATACAGAATTTCTTTCTTAGCTTCAGATGGTTTGAGGAAATATTTTCCCTTGTACTTCTATGTATGGCCTATCTTCTCAGTATTTACAGGGATTCTGAGGTTATATTTGTAACTTCTATTAAAGGTGATTGGAGGGAACACAAAAAGAAGGTAGTTATGGGAAATCTGATTACCCTCGTTGCTTATTTTTGATCTTAGTCTGATCCTACAGCTGCAGTTCACCAATGAAAATAGTCAAGATCAGCAGTCTGTGGGACAATTCTGCACTGCCCAGACCATATTCAGCACACTGCACTCTGTTGCATCAGCTCCCTGATGTATAATTTAGGATAAGGTGATTTCTTTTCTGATAAATTACAGAATGACAATTTGGTCTCGGAATCAGCAGAGTTTCAAGTGACAGATCTTACAAAGAAGACAACTGAATTGTGTTTAGGAATGAAGGGACGTTTGTTTCCATAGGCACAAAATGGAAGAGACAAGAGGAATGTTCCCAGATTCAGGAAGTTTTAGAAAGAGAGGGGAAAAAAAAATAGAGCCTGTATTGTTGTCAAACACAAAGCACTGTTATTTCTCTTATATATTTGCTGTTAAAGAGAGACTCCTGAAAGTCAACTCAGAAAACAACAGTGCTTCATTACCCCAATGGAATTTGGAAACTAGAAAGTGGTCTCTCTTCAAAAAGACAACTTAGAATACTATGAAACCCTAAGAAATTAAATGCAGTTTTGTCTGGCTAGGGCCTGAGTGGGGTAGAGAAAGAAAAAAAAGTCAAAAAAGGGAACTAAGACCAACGTTCACTTGAGTTTAACTTGGAAAGTAAGCATAGAAATTTGAAATTTCTCCTTTGTAATGAAGCATGGCTCAAAAAAAATTAGACTAACAAAAGAGCCTAACTATTTCGGCTCCCAGAGTCAAACTGCCAACCAAAAGTGAAGCATGTGTGATCATGTACTTCATGAATGTCTGTTAAATAAAATACAACTTTTAAAGCAGAGAATACATTCAGAAACAAAAATAAGTCTTCTAGCCTGAAGTTTTCTATCTTTCTATGGATAAGAGATAAACACTTCCATCTCCACTTCTTCCCCTCAGGAAGCTACAGAGAGCAATGAGGTCACCCCTCAGCCTCCTTTTCCCCAACCTAGCCAAGCTCCAATTCCTTAGCTGCTCCTCATAGGACATTCCTTCCAGCCCTATCACCAACTTTGTTGCCTTCTTTTAGACACATTCAAGTACCTTAACATCCTTCTTAAATTGTAAGGCCCAGAACTGCACACAGTAGTCAAAGTGAGGCCTCAGCAACCCTGAATTCAGCCAGACAATTGCCTGTTTTAATTAGCTGTTGGGCGGTGTTTGATGCAGCCCAAGATGTGTTTGGCCCTCTTGGCTGCCAGGGCACACTGCTGACTCAATGGATATGATAATGACAGACAAGAAAGTTTATAGTCAAAACCTGTACATTTTTTCTTGGGGATTGCTAAGATGTGTCCAGAATATTAGGGAGGAAATCTTACATAGTTTTCACAAATTTGTAAAAAATACTATTTTTTTGTAGGTAAAAACTTTTGCAGGGTAGGAGTTCAGTGCAAGAAGAACCCTGGAGCTGAGCAAAGCTCTTCCTTTTATACACAGTGAGGAAATAATTGTCTTATCTTGGCTAGTTATGTTAGGAAAGCAGCATAACACAAACGTCTGCTAACCTTGTCAATGAAAGGCACCAATTCTCACTTCTGAATCTAGTTGCCACACACATTTCTGACTATCTTTTGAGATTACTTATAACTTTAATAAATTTCCATCAATATTTGTTTTTTTCTTAGTGTTATCTTCTAGTACTTAGCATATTGAAATGTGGAATAAGTTAGTATGAGGTGTCTTAATGGCCTACAAACTTCAGCCCAAGAATTAACTGCTAGAGAAAAGGGAACTGAGAGTAAAGGCTGGAAGTGAACAAAAGTTAAGATTTGATTGTCTTTATGTATTAAGTGCTGTCTGCCCTGTTTTTGATATGGCTATTATCTGTGCTTCTAAGGCACCTTAGCAAGAGGATGCCTTATCAGGCATCACAGTGTCATGTGATGACATGAATGGCAATGACACCTGGTTTATTATGCCATCATACCATGAGATTGTGGAGCATGAGACATGAACTTCAGGCGAATACCAAGCCTGCCTCCTCTGCCTTAGTCAGTTTCTCAAGGGTCACATGGCAGCCCAAGCCCCAGGCTGAGTTCTAGCTCAGCTCCTGCTTGGAGATGGACTTGTGTGATCTGAAGGACCTCACAGAACTTGTACTAGAGTTTGAGGGTTAATAGCCAATAGCATTGAATGGCAAGGAAGTGGTCTTTCAGAAAGGTCAGGAGGTGAAAAAGAAGAGGAAATACTGAGGATAGAAAGAGGGTAAAGATGAAAGAGTACTGAGTGTATCATGTCCTGTCCATCCTACAGGATGAATCATGCTAATGCAGGACCACCTTATGAACTACCTGTATATGCGACATCTGCTTGAAACTTAGAGCTGAGCTGTCCATAGAGTTTGGCAGCTCTTGGGAGAACAAAGGAAAACTTATTCTCATCTCTACAGTGTATTGCTGGTCCATTTCTGTGCTGGAGGGGGGCAGACAGCAGACTGGAGAAGACTCAGAGTATAGATCAGCTCTAGACCATGCAGTGCAGTGCATTGCCTTGCAGTACAGAGAATTAATGTCATATTTTTACTTGTATGCTCTTGTGTTCTTGTGTCCTGGCCACAGACAGAAGTAGTGATTATTCAAGAGGGTGATCGTTGCCTGTCTCAGTTGCTTCTGCTTGAGGGAAAGGGACTTGAGGCAGCACATCACAACAGATAGGATGCTTTAAAGCAGATAGTGTAGAAAGCAGGTTTTGAGTGGCTAACAACCCTGGGCTGAGATAAGTCTGGGTGTAAGTGTCTGATATTTGATGGAGGGGTGTTTTCTCACTGGATTAATCAGAGTTAGTTGATTTGACCTTAATGCTATCTCTGAGAATGATTTTACAGGGTAGCATTGATAATGGCCAGTACATCTTCTATTTCAGACAGTGATTTGTGTATCAGGATTTAATTACAAAGCTTTGATTCAATTGTGGGTCTAATGTTATGGATTCATCAAATAGGAAGTACTTCCAGCCTGGTGGGCAGTGTGTTTGGAATTGCAAATATGTCTGTCTTAAGTTTCCATTAATAGCCAGTCAACATCTAGAGAGTTTGAAAATTTTTCTTTTGCATCAGGGAGTTTGTCTTGAGATACAGAAGTCAACAATTCAAATCTATGGCTTAGGTGAGTTCTTTGCTGTCAAAGTTTTCTAAAGTTTCTTCTAAACTTGAGACATTGTCCCTCTTTTTCAAAGAATGTTTAAGGAGCTGGTGCAACTGAACATAATCTGCATGCAAGACTGAGAACAGCCCCTCAGAAAAACAGAACATGGTGCATGTCCTTTGAGAGAAACAGCTTTTCACACCTGTAGTGGTAAGTTATAGGTACAAAAGTACAGCATGGCTCCTGGAGTGCAGTCAGGCTTACTGCTAAGTTGTTACAACAGTCCCTGGCATAGATTTTGAATTCTTAAAGTCTTCCAGAAGATGCGTAAGCACACTTTGGGAGACAGGACAGTGTACTAATGTACATTAATATATGCTACCAAATGTAGCTTGTGTTTTAAAATCCCTTCAGACAGACAATAAGTTTGAGAATGACTGTAAGAACATTGGTAATCACTGGACTTCAAAAACAGCCTTGTCTTCTGCACCAGTTCTGTGACTCTACCCTCTCTTTCTTGGTATTTAGCTCTGAAAGTGAAACATTGTGATTCCAATTTAAAAACAAAACTAATCTAAGAAGATATTTTTACTGTCATTTGACAAAAATGAAACAAAAAGTACTTTGGTTAATGCAATCCCTCTTCTGTAGTCAGTTTAACTGTTGATATGATTACACATCTCTTTGTGTCTGATACCTATAAAGGGGTGAGACTGATATGCAGAGATTGGTTCTTAATCCTTTCCATTTTGGCATTGTGTTTAGAAGCCTGTTTTTGAACGTCGATCTCTCCCAAACTGTTGGGCTCATCCTAAATATGATAACTAATGCCTCAGCTGACACCTCTCTTTGCTGTATCTGGCTGCTTCAGTCATGGTGGCCCTGCACTCTGTAGGTTTGAATTTAGCATTTTGTGTGTTTAAAGCACACCATTGTGTTTCCAGTGCTGTCATCTAAATAATTATGCAGTCTGCTCTTGTTGCAGTTAACGTAGCACTACAGTCTTAACTTTGCTTGCATCTTACCTATTTATGCACAGCCTATTACTAAGTCATTACCCTCCAACACTAGTAACTATCCATTTTAAAATGCATTCCTAAGTATGGAATTGCTGCCAGGCACTTTTAAAATTGATGGGAGGGTCTGGCAGTGTTCCTGCAGTTGCAGGACAATGGATGCAGCAACTGTACTTGGATAATGCTGTTCAGTGTTAAGTTAAACTTGATATGATAATGGAGTTTCTTAGAGTACAATTATAATGTTTTGAAGTACATAATAAAATTATGTGGGAAATGGTTAACAGCTGAAAAAGCAAAACATAAGGATTTAAATAATCTCTGAGGCTGTTTCAAGAACAGCAGAAGCACTTAGGCAGTAGAAAGATGCACATGTCAGAAATGAATAGATTAGATAGGACCTGAAGGCTTATAGACTTCAGAGAGAAAACAGAATGAACTAAAATTAAATCGATACAGCAAGATGTATATTAATTTTCCAGTCTCCCTTATTACTTATTAAACACAGTTTAAAGAAACAAAATAAATTCATTAAAGAGGGAATATTGGGATAACTACCTAACTTTAACTCTTTGAAGCTAACATTTATAATGGTAATAATAAATCCACTACAGGCAAAACATTCTAGCTTTGAACTTTATCAATGCAATCATTACTTTGCCACTGAAGAGAAGGCCAAAAAAATCGAATGTTTATTTATGAGGCATTTATTGTGGATAGAATATTAAGTCACAAGTATGAACTGTAAATAGAAACATTTGTGATTAATGAAAATAACATAAAAAAACAAAGAGAAAACTACAATTTGTCTGAAGCACGGAATTATGTACACTGATAGTATTTGCTAAGTAACAGACAATCTAAATGAGGCTTGTATGGTCTTCACTATGCAGAAACCAACAAGAGTGTTATAACAAAGACCACCTTTCACTGGTGTTATCAGAAGCTGATCCCTACCAAGCTTTGCAGGATTAGTGGCAGACAGTGACGAACTTCAGTAGAAATGTACAGACTTGTGGATGCTGCAAAGTTCAGCCCTCTTACATCAGCTCTATTTGTGTTTGAGCAGAGTTCCACTAATTCTCTTATGATATCTGCCAGTCTTCCTTTTGGTGTCACTATCTAATGACTAAAAGGTAATGAAAGTGGTAGTGAGTACACAGTTGTCAGTGGCTAAAAGAGTTTGTCATCTGTACCCAGAGGAAAAGCAGAAAACAATCCATTGTTAAGTCTAGATAGGATGAAGAAGGGGTACAAGCATGGTGTGCCTTAAAATAATAACAAAAAATTAATTAAAAATTAAAGAGCTATTGCTATCTCAAAAAATAGTTTGAAGAGTCCATCATGAAATTACCAACACTTGGAATCCCAGGAGATGTAATACCCTGTGCTCTAAATAATGAACTTTTCATGCCTTGGGACAAAAAGCTTTGAGCATATTATCAACAAAGAGAAAAAAATAACATGCCAGCATGTCAGCTTGGTTCATAGTAGCTGGTAAGTTTATCTGATTAAAAATAGTAACTTTAAAACTCTTTCATTTCTGTTAACATTAACATTTACAGTATCATATGAAAGAAATAAAAAGATAAATACTAACAACTGACTTGCCATTAAGAATTCAAATGCAGTAGTGCTTGTATGCAGTGCAGTTGCTTACTGTGATGCATGTAAGGAGCCTGAGGCAGCCCCTGAATTGCTCTGCGTTAGCATCGCAAGTAGCAGTCCATGAGGAAGATCTGGCACCACAGAACCAGGCTGTCCTTATGGGGCAGAGGAAGCTGAGCGTAGGGATTTGCCCCATAATTTCCGTGTGCGTGAACAGCGTGTCAGGGAACGTATCTTCACCAGGCTGAGAGCTGATGCAACCCACTCCCTCCTGGGACCAACAGAGCATTCAGGCTCTCTGAGCTCAGCTTATTAATTGACTGTTAGATTTTCCAAGCCTAAATTAAAAATGTCTGAAGAGTATTTTTGTTAAACTTACAGACTGAAATCTAAATCTTTCTTGCTTTGTTATCCTCATAAGCAATCTCACTCCTCTGAATAAGATTATCTTCATGAATTATGAAAGCAAGATTTTATCATTATTTCTATGTGATTCTTTTAGCTTTTGGTTAGCAGTATCTATAAATAATGTAACACAATCTGCAATTCATTTCAGAAAAACAGACCCACCACTTTTTCTACAGTTGTGAGTGGACTGTGTGGTTTCTGATCACATCTGAAATGAGGCTACTCTGGTGCAAACTGCAAGCAACTTATTCTGACAATTACAGGTTTACAATCTAATTTTGCCTTTAAGAGAAAAATAGACTCTGCAAACACTTATAATGAATTGCAGTACATGCTTCAAAGCACATATGCCATTTTGAAAGCAGCTCAGACTTTTTCTGAAGGATTTATAAAGTGTTGGAAAACTTGTTGAGTAAGTACTGCATTGTTTCATCTCCAACAAAGGGGAAAAAAAAATTAGTGCAGTGATTTGAAAGCAATTTATAGAGTCAATCAAGAGGTTTAATGTAACATTCCAAGGAAGTCACTTGATTTTCATTCACATATTTTCATTATCTTTACACTAACAGACAATACAGCACTTTATTTCCAAAGCTATTATCTCTCATAAGAGACCCATTACAGTGCACAGTTGTTTTTGGCTGAAGGTAGAGATGATTCGTTTTGTGATGCCTATTGTTTGGGGAAAAAAAGCAAAAATGGGAGGAAATTCTTTAATGCAGGATATCTGATTATTTGATCAAAGTGGTCTGTGGTCCTTATGGTTCAAGTGGCTCTGTATTTACTTTTCCACATGTACAACTGCAAAATCAGAACAGGTATGTAGACTCTACCAATGAAAATTCTTCCTTTGTTGCAATGAATCAGAAAAACAGTCTAGATATTCTCAGCTCCTCTTAACAAAAGTGGAGGTACCACTTTGCCCAAGCAGGAAAAGATTAAACGTAGCTGCCAAAGTTTTTCAGCTTCTGTAAAGGTACTCCAAAAAATGGAAAATGAAAATAAAAATACTTAGCCCAAATTTATAAACCAGTTATACAGGACAATTTATGGAAACTCAGAAAGTGAAGTTAATTTTCACATACATACATAATGAAATTCAAAGTGCATGTGTGTTAAGTATCATGCTGATGGATTCTTTATAAATGTGTAAGAGAGAGATTTATTATTTATACTGCTTCAGTACTGTGCTAGGTTCTTTTCAGTGAAAAGCAGGATGATGTGCTTCTTTCCTTAAAGAATATAGAACTCCACTTAAGCAAATAGATTGGATTCTGCCCCTTTAAATTTGAAACAAGCTATTTTATGGGGATGGGTTGGTGTGCAAAATAAAATGTAGCCATAATTGTTAAGGTTTGTGACATACTGTGTATGGCTCAAGCTGTTATATCTATTTCTATATGCATTCAATTAAAGAACCCATCTTCAGTGATGTATTCTAGCACACTCCTGGGAACTAATCCAATGTCTTTAGCTATCTGTTTTACATGAAACCAATTATTGTAATATCTCTAATGTCTAAGTGGTACTGTCGTGAGTGCCATTTTAGCATGGTCTAAGGTATTTATTTCTATGAGATTATCTATCTACTCTTCAAATTTATTATGATTTCAAGAATATCCAGAGAGTCATATTAGCATTTTTGTATCCCACAGCCAAATGTTCAAGCAAAATTTAATACAAGATAAATAATCAGCTAGCTAAATTCAGTGCTCTCCACTTTTGTTTACATAAAATGACCTCTTGCTGGTGCTGAACTTCTCCCTACCCTCATTCTAAGTTCCCTGTGACATTATGTGCATTACTTGTTATAATCCTCTGTTTTTCCATGATGCTATGTGATGGTAGCACAGCTCTGCTATAGGCTAGAGTCACTGTCTGGAATCTGGGACGAGAATGAAAGCTATGTTATAGGAGTTTGCAGAAGGAGAGTTGTATTGGACAGCAGTGAAGGGGAAGGGGACCTGGGTCTCTTGGTGGATGGAAGGATGGCCATGAGCCAGCAGCGTGCTCTTGTGGCCAAGAAGGTCAATGATATTCTGGGGTGTATTAGAAGGGGTGTGGTTAGTAGGTCAAGAGAGGTTCTTCTCTCCCTCTACTCTGCCCTGGTGAGGCTGCATATGGAATGTTGTATCTAGTTCTGGGCCCCTCAGTTTAAGAAGGATAGGGAACTGCTGGAAAGAGTCCAGCACAGAGCCAGAAAGATGATTACGGGAGTGGAACATCTTCCTTCTGAGGAAAGGCTGAGGGAGCTGGGTCCCTTTAGCTTGGAGAAGAGGAGACTAAGGGGTGACCTCATTAATGTTTATAAATATTTGAGGGGCGAATGTCAGGAGGATGGGGTCAGGCTCTTCTTGGTGATGCCCAGTGACAGGACAAGGGGCAATAGCTGCGAGATGAAGCAAAGGAAGTTCTGTGTGAATGCAAGAAAAAAAATTTTCCCAGTTGAGGTGGCAGAGCACTGGCACAGACTGTCCAGAGAGGTTGTGGAGTCTCCTTCTCTGGAGATATTCAAAACTTGTCTGACTGTTTTCCTGTGTGACCTGGTCTAGGGAATCCTGCTCTGGTTAGGGGTATTGGACTAGATGATCTTTTGAGGTCCCTTTCAACCCCTAACATTCTGTGATTCTGTGATCACGTTACCACAGATTATCATTATTTCACAGCACTAATAAAATGTACCCACAAGCACTGAGGTCTCAGTTGTGTCACCATTTGACCATGTATCTGAGCTAGTGCAGCTTTTCTGTGTACAATTCTGCCTTTGCAGAAGTACTGTGGGGGTAATTATCTAGTGCAAAAGAGTGTTCAGACTTTGTCCATAAACACAATGCTTGTTTATTGCAAAACAGTATGTAATTTTCATAAATTATTATGAGCAGATTCTGACTTCCTGTTTACATAAAAAGTGCTGTTTGAGTGCAAAACTCCAAACAGCTGTGAGGTAACTAAGCATCATCATTACTGTTGCCATTGTCGTGATTTGTAGCTCACTACTACTAGCTGCCATCGTATAAAAGGCTCCTAAGATTTTTCAGTGACCTAATATAGCAGTCCTTTAGAGACCTCATTTTGTAACAAAACCTTCATTTATGCCAAGGAATTATAAAAACTATCTTCCCAACAAGTGGAGAACTATGATTTGGTGATGCTTTGGACTCACTTAGTAAAAGGAAAATAGCTAAAATGTAATGAAGTGGCAAAACACAGTACTTACATCTGAAGCACAGGAATGGGAGTTATGCAATGATTCAGTGGCAAGGTACAGTGGGATAACCTGTTTTTTCATTTCAGTGAATTTACAGTATGTCTCATGAGCAACTTGCATACAAAGGTTTAAAGAAAGACTATGTGTGAGAGTCTGTCTTGTTAAGGAGGTCCCAGGATGATTTAAAGTTTTCAGATGAGATGTGTATATACAGCAAATTCTAGCATAAAATCTTTCAATGCACTTTTTTTTTTTCAATCCAAGCAAAGGAAAGAACAGTTCTGCCTGGTGAATACTAAGCAGTCTTCTGTCTTGCAGATGGGCAGGACACATTAACTTTTTTAAGATCTAAAAAATCCTGAAATTTTCTCTGTTCTTTCTGAGGAGTTTTCTGATGGAAAAACATGCAGTTAGCCTTTCTTTCACTAGGACTGGAAGTCTATTGAGTCTGTAAACTGGAAATCAGCCTTGAGCTGAAACAGACTAACTGACTTAGTATCAATGGGAAATCCACTTCCGTTGGCTCCTTCTGTCATATGCTTATAAAAAATGCTGTTATGTTAAGAGTATTTTGATTCTGTATGCAATATGTAATATAAATAACAATTAATTGACTCTCACTTCATGCAGGATTCTGTATACTGCATAGCTGAACTGTAGCCACATTTACAGAATCACAGAATCATTACGGTTGGAAAGGACCCTCAAGATCATCTAGTCCAACCGATAGCCCTACACTACTCTTACCCCTAAATCATCCCCTGAAGAAACACATCTATCCTCTTCTTAAAAACCTCCAGGGGTGGTGACTCCACCACCTCCCTGGGCAGCCTATTCCAATATCTAACCACTCTTTCAGTAAAGAAATTCTTCCTAATATCTAACCTAAACCTACCCTGGCTCAGCTTAAGCCCATTCCCTCTAGTCCTGTTACTAGTCACAAGGGAGAAGATTTGCTTCCTTTATCCTAATTTCTGTGAATTAAACTCTTAATCACTAGCCTACACTAATGTCTCTGAGTTGAGCTTCTTCAGGCTGGTGGTGAAGTTGATTTTCAGCTAAAACAGTAGTAAACATGCATTGGAATAAATACTTCTGGGTTTCTAAGGGTCACTAGATGGATGCAGCAGGACACATGGTGCAATGCGCTAAGACTGGTATTTAAGGCTGGGATTTAAACCATTGCAGCTGCCCATACACCCTCTGTCTTTCATAACTGCGGTTGTCTTTGTGTAGCTCAGCCTTTTCTTACATTCTAACAAATTTTGTTACACTTCAGCAGATTTGGGTTGTGTTTGCACTTTTCTTTTGCTAAGTAGAAAAGTTGAAATCATAATTTAGGGGGTTATTAAGATAGCATTGGGAATAATCAATGAAATAACAGCCTCTGTGATATATAGGCTGTGCTAGCCCTAGGCATGGTCTGGTGTAGGCTGTGGATCTAGGGTGTAAAGCAGGGCAAACGCCACTAAAAGAAGACTGGGACCAAGATTTGCAGATAACAATTGCTCATTGGTTTCACTCTAACATATGCATAATTTCACAGTACAACAAGCAGCACTGCATAAAATAGTTGGTCAGGGCATTCTGCACAATTTGCCCCTCCCATTTATCCCAGTTGAGTGAACGAGCTGTGGCAGGCACAGGTGGTGACTGTGGCTCCTTTTGGGCTTCTTGCTCTCTGCCTTGTGCCATCTGCTCCTCTTTGCTCCTGCAAATACCATGCAGGAGACAGCAGAGAAGCAGAATCATGTTGAAGTTAGTTTGAGATCTGTCTCTCTTAAGGGCTATTCCTCTGGCCTTCAGGTGATCAAGTATATTTTCTGTAGCCAATCTCCTGATATTTGGAGCCCATCTCATAGCTATGATACCTCTCTTTTCTCATGGGGCAAGATGGTTTTGGAGGAGGAGTGAATTCTTCACAGAGAAGTCCTAGTTGAGTCCTCTTTTTTTTATATAATTCTTATTATAATTCTTATTATAATTCTATATAATTTTTTTTTTTATAATTCTATGGTACCTGAAGCTGATCACATCTGGGCTGCTGTGGTCCTGCTGTCCCCCTCAACACTAGTTGTATGTTCCTATTCCTTGTGTTGCACAAGCTCATATAATTAGGTGGCAGGCTGGCTCTGGGAGCTGCTCTGGCTGAGAAATAATCACTTTCTTGGTGGAGCCAGCTGTCAGCCCTCTGAACTATCTCAGCATGAGATTGTGTTAGAAGCAGTGCTAGCAAAAAGAAAATGATAGGAATGTAGCTGGGAAGTCCTGCAGATGGCAGGGCTATGGCACCACAGATTGAGTACCACTGACTGCAGTTGCACTGGCCATTTCTGCACGTAGCTTGACTTGTGTGATATACTTTGAATGGGTCTGTGCCTCTTCACACAGCTCTCTGATCAGTTCCAGGTAGATACTCAACCTGCTGCTGCTGCTTCTGCTGCTGCTTCTTGAGGTAGAGGGGAAGGTGATGTGTTGCTCATGCAGTGATAGGTAACAAATGATGACGTTACACATTCTAGCTGGTACTATTCTAGGAAGTAATTGTAGGTGATAGAGTAATGCACAGATCTCCCATGACTGTGGGAACATGGCCTAGATCTCACACTTACGACTGTGGAAAAATGGGCTGTGTTTACAGCTTTGCATCTCTTCCTCTGGATTCCGTCTCATGCCTTCTTCTGAATATTTTTAGATGGTTTTTTTTTAGGGCTTGTACCTCCCTCCCATTAGTTTCAACTAAATGTCTTCTAAAACTCATCCTTCCCAGCCGCATCCTTCCTTCACTGTATTAAGGGGTTCTCATGTACCAAGATGATGGACACTTGCAGGGGCAGTTTAATTGACATCAGAAGGCAGCTTATTTCTATTCTTCAAGCCATTTGAATACATAGTATCTAATCCTCCCACAGTGGTGGGAAATATTATGGTGATTTCAGAAGAGCATGACAATAAATACATTATCTGTCACTAGACTGCATTTTCTGTTAGCATTTGAGACTCTGGAATTCAGCATCTTCCCCTACCCTTTCTTTAGTGCCTGTGAATAAAAAAGATTTGCTAAGTCTTTTCAGAGAAAAGTAAAAAAAGTAAAACCTCATTAGTGGTGACTGTTCTCCACAGTTTAGCAACTAGCAAAGCAGTTTGTTCTTTTCTTCCTGGAAGTGTAATGTGTATGTGGCATCCCCATGGCAGTAAAGCTCACACATTGTTAAACAACAATAGTACCTTCCACACATCAATAAGCAGCTGGGGCTGCAAAAGCCTTTCTGTCTACATGCTATGATATAGCATCTTCAGTATTGTTCTTTAAAATGCTATGTTTGCTCTTTTATCTAAACATTTTGCTTAGTGAGAATGTATTTGAATTGTGCACATATTTGATTCTAACCTTGAAGACCCCAAATCTCCTTTACATATAAGCAGACAATCATCTAGCAGAGTATAAAATATTTAATTAGCTTATCACAACCACTTTAAGGTGAGTGAGGAAATGTTTTCTGCCACTGGATAGCATTTGTATGGTGATACAAGTTCATTATGGTGAGGGTAGTCACCTCAGAGATGTTATTTTCTCTCTTCTTATGCAAGAGAGAAATTGTAGAAATCACCAGATTATTTTCAGTTCTAACTGAATCATTTTGCTGATTGTGATAAAGAAGTCTCTGTGGTAAGTTGGATAGAATTAGGTCACAGCAACATGCAGTCACAGTCTCTGAGTCTGCTGGATATTTCAGTTTTGACCTTTACTGTCCACAGCACTGGAGTTAATTATGACATGTGAGTAGTTACCATCTTTAGTCTTCAAGAAATCTCTTATCCAAACTGCTTACTAATGATAACATAGTATCTACTGGTAGCTTCTTGGTTTGTTTTTTTTCTTTAAGACTGTATCTACCACCATTGTAGCAGACCATGTTAATGACTTCAACCTTGTGTTACATTTAGATGTTACATTTGGAAATCACTTAGCACAATGTTACTATGCCTGTGTGATGCAGGGGACACGAATTCCTGCACCTTGCTAGGTAATACATACTGCTATAAATACAAGGAAATATGACACCAATCTGATATTTACTTTTTATATCCACTTTTTGGGATCTAAATTAGTACCTGATTCAGGGCAGTGGTGGAAACATCATCAGACAGAAAGGCATTAAGTCTGTATGTTCCCTTATGTCTGGCAGAAAATCTGTGGTGCCTGGAACTGCATGTCTAATTGTGATTTAGTACTTTTGGAAACTGCCAGAGAACTTCCAAAAAGATGTTGATCCTGTCTCACAGTTTGGAAGTGGTAGGAAAAAATAACAGGGAGGGCAGGAGAGCTCCAGTCACCCACACAACACTGCTATCTGAAACAGAGAAACTTAGTCTGGCAGCACCATTAGAAGAGATCTTTCAGAAACAGGAACAAGGTATCTTTCAAGGGGTTGTCTGCTGGAGAAGCATCAGGTAATTGTCCCCTGCAAGCAGAAAAAAGATCACAGTAAGAGTAAGAGCAGTGTGGGAGGTCTTTCACAATATGGCTTGATTAAAGAAAGGTGAGTATGTATTTAATCCTAATTTTACTGTCTGAAAGAAAAAATAAAGTGCTTAAGAAAAATGTATTCTTAAACTCTGTGAAATCCACCACAGTCTAATAGCTTTAATGCCAAGATATCTGCCCACAGTCTAATCAGAGAGATGTTTCATGAAGCAGCTTCTGACACAGTGTCAGGCAACTCTTGCTTGAATAAAGTAGCCAATAAAGCTTCATAGCATGTAATTTAGGAGTTCTCTAAGCTGCCAATTTCACAGCCATGGAAATGTTTCTCCTTAAAGCAAAGGAAGTAGGAATATTAGTAGCTGCTGTTGCAGGTTACCACCCTCCAGACTTTTTATGAATAAGATCTAACACTTCAAGCTTGAAGCACTCAGTAATGGGTTTTCTTTTTAGCTCCCAGGAGCTAAAGTACCCATTTTATTAACAACCTTTTGAAGCTTCTCAGCAAGTTTTCGTATAAAAGCCACCTAGTTAATTCTGGTACAATTAACTAATATTCTTTTTTTTGCTTTAGGATTTACCCTTCTTTTTGAGTTCAGATAAAAATCTAATTGACCCAAAGGATCCCAATAAAGCAATGATGCATCCAAGATGAAAAGACAAGTGTAAGAGAAAGGCTCTTATTCTGTTTGTTTAAAAATTGAAAGCATTTTTGGTTTTTGAAAATACTTTTTTCCCTGAAGTTGAGGCCTTAAGATCTAATAATTATGCCATGGTAGCAAACAGACTTAAGCTATGACTTTCCAAGGGTATAGTTTCCAGTTGTTTGCAGAAATGTTGTTTTAACATCTCTTCCTCATAGACATCGTGGATACTAATGTCACATATTTATTGTCAACAAATGCTTGCAACAACTTGCAAAAGGGTTTGGGCATTTGCCCACAGCCTAAGTTTAATGCAACTCAGGATATAAATATCACTGGTTTAAGCCTTTGCAGTATATTAGTGACAGCAACTAACTAGGCTGTCAGCATTTGTTTTTATACAGTTCCCTACAGAGCATGAAGACACTAATTTCTTTCCCCAAGCACAGGAATAACAGATGGTGACAGTCAGGTAGACCTGCCAGGGTGCACATGGACACAATCAAGAGATAAGAAGATTCACTTTGGAAACACAATAGAGAACAACAGCTAAAACATCCTTTTTCATACTAGCTTGGGCAAGAAACTTCTCCTTCCTACTTCATCTGCTCCTGGGCCCAAACATTGGCAGGAGGATCAACTCAGATGTATTTGGATGCAGCTTGATATTTAAAGGGGAGGTTGGCACAGGGACCAGACTAAGGGTCCTGCAGGATGGGCTTGAATTCTGAACTGTTGAGCAAAAGAGACTTTCATTAACTATGTAAACTTTGCTTTTCTGTATAAAAGCATGTGATGGATGGGTAGTCAGAAGAGCAGACATGAGGCTTTTCTGTCTCTAAAATCTCAGACTATGTTCAAGTGTTGGCTTGCAAAAAGCTTTTCTGTGTTGTAGCAAGCTTCTCCTCAGAGTTCATAGCATTGTGTCCAAGTGGGATTTGTAGGGATTTGTAGTCCACCAAAGATGTCCCTGCAGTGAGAAGCTGGTTGTGAAGTGAGTCACCATTTTCCAGAGCAGGCTGGCTGTGGTATGAAGTAGTGGTTCAGGGTCTTGTGCAGAGAAAGGACAATTCCAGAAAATACACAGAACATGGGGTAATTAACTGGATCTGAGGCAGCGTCCTACAGCACTTGGAAGTTTTCTCACTTTCTTACATTTCATTCTTCAGAGGAAGAGATTACGTGAAGAAATACACATTTTCCAAAGCATCAGTTCATAGAAAACCATAAAAAATTGGAATATGTGAATCACATGCATAGCTTTTCTCATGATGAAAGGTTTAGTGTGTCTCCATTCACAGAGTATTTTGAGTGAGAGTGTGAGCCCTTTCAGCTTTGGTCATAGCTCTGCCCATTTCATATCTGTATGGCCACCTCTTGATTGGCAAAAAGGGTGTGATTTCCTCTCACAGCAGCTCACAGAGCCGAGCCCTATCTATCTGTGTAGGTGTAGGCTGTAGTGGCACAAGGTGCCTGATAAGAGCCCAGTGTGACTGCATGGTGATGGTGTTTGAAACAGATTGCTCTGTTACAATGACATCTAAAATGAAATAACATCAGGTTAAAAAAATAAATAATAGAAAATTAAAAAAAATAAATAAAAGCAAGTGAGTATTGTTTGGGTTTGGCTTCTTGAAAGGTTAATCTATTAAGGAAGGAAATGTTTCACTTCTATGTTACAATGCCTTTTTATAACTTTTACATTTATAATTATAAATCAGATATTTTAGAATTTCTCATTTTAGAAAAATATGTTGCTTTTTGTCTTGAATTAGGGCAAAATCTTAAAGAAGTCTCAGTGATTTTGTTTCTGGCCGACTCTAGGTATTTATGACATTATCAGCACCTACATATGGGCAAAGCTGCTTTATTTTCAAGCAGTTTTGTCAGCTCTTCAAGGAAACTGCTAAAAGAGTGAGGAGTGCATAAAAGATATATACATATATTCAGTTCTAACTCATCTTCAGCCTGTGACAGCAGTGCACAAGACAGCCTGGCCCTGAAATGCTTAAGCAGGACAGCTGGTATGTTGTCCATTTGTAGCACTGCATTCTGACACTTGAGAGCATGGGATATTGAAAAAACAATTTGCTGGATATAGTTCCCCATGACCCACATGACAGTGATCCTCTTCACACAGCTACCAGACATTTAATTCCTGCCTCCTTCTAAATTCCCTGTCCTCACATAAAAAGAGCAAAGGCACTTAATCCCCATTTGAGAACCAGGGTAACTGCCAGGATGCTAAGATAAGAGGGTGCTCAAGGCAGAAGGTCATGAAATAAGCAGTCTTTGTGGTGGATACATCACCAGAGTTCCCTGAATACTGTTTGTTGCAGGGATTCCAAGTGGACTTCACAGAATCATAGAACGGCCAGGTTTGGAAGGGACCTTAAAGATAATATAGTTCCAACCCCCATGCCCTGGGCAGGGATGCCACCCACTAGGTCAGGTTGCCCAGGGCCCCATCCAACCTGAGCCTGAACACTTCCAGGGATGAGGCATCCACAGCTTCTGCAGGTAACCTGCTACAATGCCTCACCATCCTCTTGAGTAAAGAATTTCTTCCTAACATCTAATCTAAATCTCCTTTCTTTCAGTTAAAATGTCCCCCCTTGTCCTATCACTCTCTACCTGTGTAAAAAGTCTCTATCCCTCTTTTTTATAAGCTTCCTTTAAATATTGAAAGGCCACACACAATAAGGTCTCCCTGGAGTCTTCTCTTCTCCAGGCTGAACAAAACCAACTCTCTTGGCAAGTCTTCATAGAGGATGTGCTCCAGCCCTCTGATGATCTTCACGTTCCTCCTCTGGACCTACTCTAAAAAGTCCATGTCTTTCTTGTGCTGAGGTCCCCAGACCTGGACACAGTGCTCTAGGTGGGATCTCATGAGGGCAGAGTAGAGGGGGAGAATCACGTCTCTTGACCTGCAGGCCATGCCTCCTCTGATGTAGCCCACGATATGGTTGGTTTTCTGTGCTGCAAGCACATGTTGCTGGCTCATGTCCAAATTTTTATCCTCTAGGACCCGCAAGTCCTTCTCTGTAGGGCTGCTGTCAATGAGTTCTCCCAGTCTGTACTCATGTATGGGATGCCTTGACCAGACTGAGATTTACAAGACCACTGAGTGTAGTTTGGTATTACATTAGGCTGGCTGTTTCTTCATGCTGGTTGCTGCAGGAAAGATGTATTTCTTTCCACATTGCTGGTCTAAATCCCCATGCAGCTCTTCCCAGAGACCATAGCATCCTGTTTGTTATTATGATAAATTATATTCTAGAGTACACAGACATGTACAGAAGTATAACTGCTTTTCAGGCAAATGTGAGAAAGGCAGCCCTTTCTGAGCAGGAACATTTCTTTGATTCAGAGCTGTTCCTCTCCTTCCTGGAAGTTTAGTCTGTTCCAATTTATCCAGAAATTCACTCAAACTCCTGAGCTAGCAAAAAAAAAACCCCAAAACCACAAAACAACAAAACCCCAAACCAATAAAAAAGCAAAACTCCTGAGAGAAGCAAACGAGGTTATTTATCTCACTTCTAAAGATCACCCGATGCTTTGGTATTAAGCAGTGATATGTGGGAAGCAGGAGCTGAGGACCTTTCAGGAAGTTGCACACATACCTGGTGTGTGCCTGCATTGCTTCCTGAGGACTCTGGCACTTATGGAGCCACAAAGAGCTGTTGAAGCCATCTGATAACTTCAGGGTTTATATTAACATTCTAGTTCCTTAGGAATACAAAGGTAATTTTTTTAGACCTTATCCTTTACTGGCATGGATTTATAGCTCTGTCTGTAAAGTTAGTCACAATATTTTGGAATTTACTTCAGTAAATGTTAAAAGAGTTCCGCTTTCTGACCTGAAGTGCAGATGAAAACCCACTGATGTAAAGAATGGTTTTAGTGCAGGGTAAGAAGAACAGGGATTGCCCAGGCTAATGGAGAAACTTTCTCTGTCCTGCAGTCAAACTCATCATTCAGTCAAAGGGGAAAGCAGAGGCTTCTAATGATTATAAATTAGCCTGGCAACAATAACTTTCATTATGGTACAGCCACAAGAAAACTTGTAAGTCCACTTCATCTTTCCTTTCCAAAAGTCAAATCAGCTTTCTTCTGAGAGGCACATATTAAAGATTTTTAAAACAATTTTGTGTCCCATTTCCTGAGTGAGACCTTAATCTTGTCAAAAATATTCACTGCACTCAAAGGTTATTTCTGTCTTGTGTTGAGGCTACAGATTTAAAGAATGAGATCATTTCTGTTGGATGCCCAGCTGTTGAAGAATTGTATCTCTCTTTAAGAAGCACAAGAGGAAAACACAGTGTCCTTGCCAGAAAAACAGTCAGATAATAAGATTGCATTGTATTTAATTGAGAAAAAAGAATCAGACATAATGTGGCATGTGGATGAATCAGCACAGACAAGAATGCCTGTGACCCAAAAAATGTTTAATCGTGAAGTGATTGCCATACTGTGCATGAAATTACTTTTGCCTCTTGCACAGTTGGTTTTCATTTTCACTGCTTAATATTCCTAACATGCTACATTTCTGTGCTGTGCTAATTCTGCTGATTTGATCACAAGTTTTAGGACTGCTCTTTATCTTCCTAAGGTCCAGTTCTAGAAACAATAGAGGAGGAAACTTGGATATAATCTTTTAGTTAAAGGTTAGTTTCTGATCACCCTGGCTACAGGAAAAGAATTATGAACATGACGAGGATCAACCTAGAGTTCCTACAGTATTTATCTGATGCTTATTGCTTGGGTTTATTTTTTTTTTAATTAAAGTTGGGGGCTAGCATAAGAGCTTTTGAGTTTTAGATCCTTATACAATTGAAAACACCAGTGGAAGTTAAATAGGAGTTGCAACATACAGCAAGATTATTATTCCAGGGAAAGGTGAAAGATAAATGCTATGTGGTTTGCTTGGTTGTTAACATACAGTCACTGCCTTGCTGTTGCTAGACATTTTGGATGGAATACAATATGGTCACTATGTTTCCAGATATGTCTTTTTCCTCCTTTTACCATTCTTTTAGATTATTTATTATTTAACCATAGTTTATGGGCCTTGAATTTAAAGGACCATTATCAGAGTTTGTTATACAAGAATTATAGTAATTTGAACAAATTTTGGCCCATCCTTCTGACACCCCCATGGAGTTGACTCCATAGGTCTAAAGTTCCTTTTAATGTAAATTAACAGCTTGAGGACTTTCAAAGCCTTACACAAATAATTCACTGTCAGGTTAATCGTAACTGTCAGAATGACTTCTGAGATGGCAAGTCCAGCACAAAACCTTCCGTAACTGAATGACACTAAAGGACATTTCTGAAGGAAGAAACAGAAGCCACTTAGTAAAATGTGGTTTTTAAGCTGAGATTTTTTTTGTTGAAATAACAATATTGACACGTATGTAAATACATAATGCATACACCTTCCAGCGTTAAAAACATAGTATCTGTGTATTTCAGGTCTTTTCTCTTGGCTCGCAGTGTGGTGAGCAAGGGTAACCCATGGACCTTATGCAGCAGCGCCTCTTAGTGATGGAAATAAATTCTGCATTTACTGAGTATAGGAGCAGAAACACTTTTCCTTTTACTTGTTTCTGAAGTCACTAACACGGCAGATAAATATTTTAACTTCCAATAACTTGTATCTGAGAATTATTCTTACTATTCAAGCCATAGTTCTTGTTCCATATATGACTATGCATGGTCTTGCATTGCAATCTCCCCTTCAGATCATGGGTTGATATTTATCATGGGTTTTTTTAGCTTAGATATTCTTTTAAAATCTGAGGAAAATTAGTATCTGTATTAAAAATTATCATCTTAAATGTACTAAAGATGCTTTTTGATTCGAGGTGTTCAATTTGCTAACCATTAGAATTTCAAAAGAGATTGCAGTCAGAATTTTTCTATAGTCAGGAATTTTATACCAACTAAACTGGCTGAAATTCAAAGGAAGCCTTTTATTCATGCACAGGTACTGATATTATAGTATAACTTTTCAAACAACTTTTACAACTCACTGGGTTTCTGTCTGATGACATCTTTTAAAAGTATAATGGAGGCCAGACTAATAGTGGGATACCTGATCAACAGGAGTTCAAAAGACTCAGAAAAGTGGAAAAAAAAAGGAATACAAGAAGAGGGGAATCTACACTAAAGGTTGATTTAATAAAGGTTCTTGATACAGATCACTCGAGTTAAGAGCAAATAGGCATATTTATTATTTTTAAAAGCACAACTGTAAAATATCAAGAATATTTTGTTGGGAAAAAACTGTTACCCTATGTTTCTTTCTTCCTATGCCCAGAAATACTCTGTATGACAAATATATGTGTAAAATAAAGAGTGATTCCACAGGTCAGATGGGAGACTATAATAATGAAGTAAATATATATGGCACTAATGAAGTAAATATATGTGGCACTAATCCTTGAACGTATGTAAAGACCTGAGTAGTTGATTCTGCCTTTCTTTTATGCATTTCAAATGTGTATTAGAAGCTTCATTATGGGATGGTTTAGAGTGTCTTCTGATTCCTTATTTGTGAACTCATTTTCTATCAGACTTCTTTGTTCCCATTCTAACGTTAGTGCTACCAGTCAGATAAGCGGGGGTCATGTCTTTCTAAGTAAAGCTGAGGGAGGAGTCCCCACTTCTGCTGGGCACCACTTGCCTGGCAGCCCCTGGCCCTATGTCCAGCACACAGAAAGCAGCCTCGTCTCATCTCCCTGCTTTTTTAGCTTTTGAAACTACTTGCAAATTTCAGCCACATTTGGAGAAGGGTTGGGGTTATAAGGCAAATCGAAAGTCCAGAGTGTAAGGTCTGATTTGCAGCAGCATTTTGACTCTACAAGTTCTCCCACAGGTCTCTG